>PVHT020000141.1:35015355-35162498 GCA_004024745.2 Catagonus wagneri | reverse complement strand
CATTCAATGCAATCCCTATCAAATTACCAATGACCTTTTTCAAAGAACTAGAACAAAATAGTTTAAAGTTTGTCTGGAAACACAAAAAACCCAGAATAGCAAAAGACATCCTGAAAAAGAAAAATGGAGCTGGAGGAATCAGGCTCCCTGACTTCAGACTCTACTACAAAGCTACAGTTATCAAAACCGTATGGTACTGGCACAAAGACAGAAATATAGATCAGTGGAACAGGATAGAAAGCCCAGAATTAAATCCACGCATCTATAGTCAACTAATCTATGATAAAGGAGGCAAGAATATACATTGGACAAAAGAGAGCCTCTTCAATAAGTGGTGCTGGGAAAACTGGACAGCTACATGTAAAACAATGAAACTAGAACACTTCCTAACACCATGCACAAAAATAAACTCAAAATGGATTAAAGATTTGGATATAAGACCTGATACTATAAAACTCTTAGAGGAAAACATAGGCCAAACACTCTCTGACATAAATGATAGCAACATCTTCTCAGATCCATGTGTCAGAGTAAGGACAATAAAGAGAGGTCTTTTATATCCTTAATGGGTTTCTCTTTTTTATCAATTTTTAAGTGAAGAATATCATATGACTATATGACTGTAATTGTGAATTTATCTACTTCTCCTTAGAATTGTGTTATTTTTTCTTCATATATTTTGAGGCTCTATTATTATTTGCATTTTCATTTTGACATCTTCATTTTATACAGGCCTGGCCGTGCATTCAAAATTATACTTATTATAATTTTACCAATATTTGAAATTTCTTTGACCTCAAAATGTTCAGAATATCTAGTCTGCCATATTGTTAAAAATTTACATCTTTCTCGGATTCTTCCCTCATCAATTAAAAGATAATGTATTTTTATTTAATAAAATAGTTTGTCATCCTTTTAGTTTGTCATCCCTTTGGTTTTGTTTTAATTTGAACTAATTTCTTCTTAAATTTTCTTCATAGAGGTAAACCTGTAATTTTGTTTTTAATCTTCATGGCTAGGTTAGGCACATGTCTCTGATTTTAGTCACTAATCACTTTTAAAATTTTCAAGTGTACCGACTCATGTAATTATCGCACAAGAGTGTTCAAGTGATAAGTTTTTTGAATTTGGTGCTTCTAAATACGTCATCATTAATCTTTGCTATTATGTTATAGTTTGCTGGATGTGGAATTCTAAGTTTAAAATTATTTGCCCTCCAATTTATTACATGGTGCCAGTAAAATCAATAAAGTTAGTGTCACAAACATTTAGAACAATTTCACTTATGTATCAGGATATAATGTTTCTATACAAAATGAACACTAGCGATGCATTAACACCAATAACACTCTATAAAATTATTTGTGAAATACTAGTTCACGATACATGAACCTATTGCAATAATTGTACTACAACTAAAAGAGAGAAGTCATGCCACAATATCAATAATAATCAGTACTAGGAGTTCCCGTCATGGTGCAGTGGTTAACGAATCCGACTAGGAACCATGAGGTTGTGGGTTCGATCCTTGGCCTTGCACAGTGAGTTAAGGATCCGGCATTGCCGTGAGCTGTGGTGTAGGTCGCAGATGCGGCTCGGGTCCTGCATTGCTGTGGCTGTGGTGTAGGCTGGCGGCTATAGCTCTGATTTGACTCCTAGCCTGGGAACCTCCATATGCCGTGGGTATGGCCCTAAAAAAAAAAAGAATAATAAGTACTAAAACTTAGAGTAGTTGCCATGTACCAGATGGCAACTCCTTTATGTATACTAACTCATTTAATCCTTATATCAACCTTATGAGGAAGATGATATTATTGTGCTCCTCTACACATGAGGAGACAGACAGACACATAATCGTAACTTGAAAATATCGCATATTTTTTTTCTGTCTTTTACAGAAGTTCCAAGGCTAGGGGCTGAATCAGAGCTGTATCTGCCAGCCTACACCAGAGTCACAGCAATGCTGGATCTGAGCTGCATCTGCAAACTTCACTGCAGCTCTTGGCAATGCAGGATACTTAACCCACTGAATGAGGCCAGGGATTGAACCAACATTCTCATGGATACTAGTCAGTTTGTTACTACTGAACCATAATGCGAACTCCTAAAGAGGAGATCATACAATTCTTTAGGTTAAAGAACAGGGATCTAAACCCAGGTTGTCTGGATCCAGAGTCTATGCTGTATTATATTCTGATATCAATAGATACTGAAAAATCATTCTATAAATTTTTGTGAACATTTCAGTAAAGTATTAGGTAATAAGACTAAAGGACCAATTCAACCCCTTGCCTGGGAACCTCTGTATGCTGCGGACGCAGGCCTAAAAAGCAAAGAAAAGCAAAAAAAAAAAAAAAAAAATAGACTAAAGGACCTACTTATTATAATAAGAGATAATTTACCTGAATGTAGACCAAAAGAGATGGAACATCTGAGAGATAAGAGACACACTGGATCAAGTTTTTGCCCTATATTCAGGCTCTAATCTTAATTCCCCTCCCAACTAAGATTGAATGTTTTGTTTTGGCAAGCATATTTTAGTTTCTTAGAATCCATTCTTATTGTTTTATGCCCCGTGTCAAACTTTTTTGGTTTACTTTAAGTTTTATGAATGCAGTATTTCGAAATTTTCTCAGCATACTAATTAGAAAAAAAGTTGTATCTGTTCCCTGATTTGAAAAATTTAATGCAATAATTAAGCAGTTTTGTGTATTGTGTGTAATCAGTATACTATGAGTTCTTAAACTCAATACATGCTAGAAGTGACAAAATGAAAGCAGAGGGCAAATGAGTTTTAATAAAGAGATAAGATTTGCCAATACATGCTTAAGTAGAATAGACCTCTCTTTACATTTCATTATTACTGGTAACCTGGCCAATTCGAGGACTTGAAACTTATGGCATTAATAGAGAATTATTTGTGGCGTGGAGGACTTTGGTACCTTGGTTCATAAAGTAGTAATTGTGGAGTACTTTCTTTTTATGGAGCTTTTTCACTGTGATTCATCTTTGAGAGCAAATTTCAGATGTTTGTCATCTCATTACAAAAAAATCAGGTAAGAGTTTATTAAGTGAATGTAGCTAAATTAAGGCACAGTGAAGGTAAAATTAGTATTTCTAGAGAAAAAAACTAACATTTCTGAAAACTCTGGTAAATGCTCTTAGAAGTGAGGGTGTGATTGTGTAAAGCTATCTGCTAGCTAGACATTAAATTCATATTGAGTTCAGGAAATAGCTCATTGGAGAGAACAGAACTGAAGCTTCACTTGCTATACCTTCCCCCTCCTTTTGTTAGGAAACTTAATTTTTTGTCAAACTTGTGTCCACTTTGTGCTTAAGAGTCTGTGGGAGAGCAGCTTAAGACCACTCAGGGGTGGGAGTTCCTGTTGTGGCTCAGAAGTTAAGAACTGGACTAGTATCTGTGAAGATGAGGGTTTGATCCCTTTCCTCGTTCAGTGGGTAAAGGATCTGGTGTTGCCACAAACTACAGCGAAGATGGCGAATGCGGCTCGTCTGTGGCGTAGGCTGGCAACCACAGCTCTGATTCAACCCCTAGCCTGGGAACTTCTATACGCTGCAGGTGCAGCCCTAAAACACACAAACATACAAAAAAAAAAAAAAAATCAAACAATAAAACCACTCAGGGGTTGTTCCTACCCAGTTCAGTGACCAGAGCGGTGGCAGTTGCAGACCATCCTTGGTGGTGACTGAGGCTCCAACTCCGGTGGGAAACTACTCGGTGGGCAAGGAGGGCACCCGTGCCTTCAGACCGTTCTGTAACCTCTTTGCAGTAGCAGTGAGTTCGGCGGCTGAAGCCGTTCAGTGAGTTCCGCGGCTGAAGCCGTTCATTCCTGGTCCTAAAATTCTCAGCAACAGACAGCTCTCCATTTCCGTTGCTTCAGTAGCTCTCCGGAGATACAGATTTGGCCGACCGCTTACGGGGGTTCTCGCGAGATGTTGCCTTGCTGCCGCAGAACATCCTGGGCCCTGGAGATGCCGCGTCACAGACATCGAGGTGAGCGCCCTTAATGTTGTCCTGTTATGTTGTCAGTGTCCACATGGCTCAGAGGAGAGTGTGTGTCACACTGGGCCAGGGTGGCCAGGTTAGCATAAGACGCTGTGAGAGGCTGGTTGTCAGCCCTGTGCCCTAGACAGCGGAAGCCGTTGCTCTGGGAAGGCTGCCTGGGTCTGCTCAGTGAAGGTTCCGGAAGTGAGGTGACCAGCGATGGGACCAGCTCTGTGCCAGCAAACTTCAGCACAGTTCACGGGCCAGTATTCCTATAGCATCAGCCGCTTTTCAGTGGCAACGGTGGCACCAGCTGTTGGAAGAAGATTCTCCCTGTTCTCTTCAGATTTACAAGGTAGATGGCTTTACTTCTTTTGTAGATGCTTGTTCCATTTGGAAGTCAAGTGCCACCTAAGTGGGTTCCTGCTGCAAGAAACTTGGGAACATCCTCTTGCATTTGTAGGAGGTTCAGAGCTCTGGACATCGTGAAAATTTCCCTTTAAGTTACCACAAGAACCCAGTACTAGATGTATGGAATCTTCTCTGGGTACTGTGGAAAAACTAACCTCTTCAAATTTGTAAATCAGAAAACACTTTCTTTTAAATTTTGCGAAGATAGCTTTTAATCTACAGTTGACTCAAACACAGGTTTGAACCTGCATGGATCTGCTTATACATTTTTTTTTTTTCCATAGTAAATACTGTAGTACTACACAATCTGTGGTTGGTTGAATCCACTGATGTGGAACTTTGGATTCTGAAGAATAGCAGATATTGGGGGACAGTGTATATGTAGGGCCGACTGTAATTTATAAGCGGATTTTCGACTGTGGGCTGGGTGGACACCCAAGCCCCCGAGTTGTTCAAGGGTCAACTGTGCATATGACTGACAGTGTTGTTTAGATAGACATAGTGACTTTTTAGTGGGAGATTTCTTGTCAGTAAAATCATAGTGCCTATTTTAAAAGACTGGATTTAATTCTGAGGACTGTATTTCTCAGTTTTCTCAGTAGTTAATTGAAACGAGTTATCTACCTTATGACTTTTTTTGTAAGCATTTAAAAAGGTAATATTATTAGGCACTGGGAACAGTGTCTGACACATAGTAAGCACTCAGTAAATATTAGATATTGTTACCTATCTGCTGTTTATGCATATCTCTACCTTAAACCTCAAGGTAACAGGCAAGCTTTCTTACAGGGAGAAATAAAGGTACATTTGTGTCTCCAAACAAACAAGAAGGGATATTGCTTTTAAGTATATTTTCCTTAGCAGCTTGCAGATAGCAATAGCTGTCATGAAGCTCATATTCAAGGTCTGGGCTTGTTTCAAAGAAAGCTCACCATGTGTTGGGAGCTTGGCAGATGACTCAGTTCTGATTCCTTTTATGTCCACTTTCTCTCATTTTTCTTCTAAAATGCACAAGCAGCACAGCATCAATTTCCCTTTCTCCTCCTTCTCCCTGTCCCCTCCCTCCTCCCTCTGTACTCCTTTTCCTTCGACAAGCACGCACAAGCATACACACTGGTTTCATTTTATTTATTTTTTTAATCCCCAAAGGATTCACAGAGCAGTTTGTGTGCAGCTGCCGTGTTTTACACTTGTTAAATTGGCAGTTACCTACTGTGTGGAGTTGCTAGGAGAAGGTGAATAAGCATGATTACAGCATCATCGATGTACATATTCTTTCAATAACAACCTGTGGAGCTTAGTGGTCTGTCTTCTGTATGACTCTATATGTTATTTTCTCATTGTCATCATTAATATTTGTTGAATTTATTGTTAGAACCTGGTATATTTTTAACTATTGATTCCAGATCAATTAAGAGACAAAAACCTTGGCATTTAAAACAGCCACTTTTTTCTCAGGGTGGTGCTGCTGATATTGGTTCCTACCATCTGTTTTCTTATTACATTCTGCCCTCCTTCCGTTGGTAGAGAGGAGTTCAGCTTCTTCTGGTATGCTAAAATCATTCACATTTCTCTTGTGCATAACAGAGCTCATAAGCTGTAGGAATTCTGATGTGCTTCAGTGCACAAAACAGTAACAAATGAACTGCTTTGGGGGAGAGCTGGTGCGCTCAGTCGGTCAGTAGTACAGTAGCAGGCTCACATGTGTGGATTGTTTCTATGAGGTCAGAGGATCTGTTTATACTGCTGTCTGCTTGAAGGGGGGAGATGTGGTGAGCAGTGGATATGCCTGTCAAAGTCAATAGTAATTCTGGCAGAAGCTGCCGTCAGCTTTGTAAATCTGCAATGTTTTGATAGATAAGAGATACTACTGTATAACTGTTTAAGATTTGTAGTGGACTGAGGAATGCATGGTCAAGCTGCTGATCCTGACTGTAATTATATTTGCCCTAGGAGTATCATCATGGGGTCTACTGCTACAGAAATTGAAGAACTGGAAAACACCACTTTTAAATATCTCATAGGAGAACAGACTGAAAAAATGTGGCAGCGTCTGAAAGGCATGTAAGTAAGCTCTTTGCTTGGTTCTGTGTTTTTGTCCACCCCCCAACAATTTTTTTTTTTTGGACTATTAACATGATGAATTGTTTGTACTTTCTGACTGTGGACAAGTGATTTTTTAAGAAAGATTTGGTTTTTAAAACTAAAATGTGTCAGTCTCAGCTAACAACTTGCTTGAAGGATGTATAGTTTTTTGCATCGGCATGTTTTATGTAAAGTAAAGTAACTCTCTGAGAATTCACTTTTTTACTAATGGCTTCTTTTCTACATTCCGGATCTGTTATTTAGATATATGGCTTAGATATTCAGAAAAGTAACTAGGAAAGCTGCTTGCCAGGGTACTTGAAGAAATAAAATTTCAGGTAGAAAGAGAGATTACTACTGGTACTTATTTCTTTGTGATTAGATTTTGAATAAAAAAACAAGGAGAGGGTTAGTATGATAATAAACAATTGTACTCCATTGTGCTTATTATTATCTTAATATTTTTCAAGAAAAAAGGTTTATGTGGTAAAAATACTAGCAACATACCAAACTTACTTCAGAGTTATGGCTTAAATTAACCAATTTACTCCTGAGAGTACTGAGTAGCTCATGATATAAAATACTTCAGTAAGATGGGTCAAGAAGTGTGCTTATATCAAGCATGAAATGTAAGTACCTGAGTTAAACTTTAATTGCAATGCTATTTACCTTGCTATTTAAACAGCATGTAAGCTTTTTTTTCTGTGTATGTTACTAATTCCTGTTTAGTATTCCAGCACACTCTGTTTACATGCTTCATTTTATGTCATGATTTTAAAATCAGATTTAATATTTGGATAAAATATGAAGTATGAATATTTACAGGCCATTGCAATTGCTTAGCATAATTGAAGACCTCAAATGAAAATATATCTGCTTTTCTATAATAATAACTGAAGATATCCTATACCGTGAGAAAGAGAAATTTTCTAGGATTTTTATTTCTAATGTTATGTCTATAGATTATTGTGTAACATGAAACATTTGAGTAAATGTAATGTTGCTGCTTTGATATCTATGATTTTTTTAAGGAAAAATTATATCAAACTTTGTTAGGTAAAAATTCCTTCTATTTCCCTCCATTTGAATGTATTTAAATTATGTTTATATATTCAGTATTCTCTATTTTCTTATACTTAAAGTAATGCATGGCATTACAGTCCATTGGTATAAGGGCACACTAATAATGCAAATAACATTTAACAGGGGATAACTTTTAAAAGGAAGCCATCTTTTCATCATTTGAATGAATTAGATATATTTCCAAGTCATTGAATATTTAAAATCATAGTTTTTTTGTAGAGGGATTCTTTGGGAAACAAATACTCCTATAAAATCAAATAACAGCTTACAAAATTAATCAGCATAGATGAAAATTGAACATTGGAAGTCATCAGATGATTTGTATCCTAACCTAATTAGTGGATGAACATCTGTACCGGAAAAATTGTATCTCATATTATAACCTATTGCAGATTTTCTTCCCTTTTGCAAAACAAGATGGTTTTGGATTCTTTGTTTGTTTTGTATTGTTGTTTTTTGTTCTGTTTTATTGCAGTTACTTGAATGTATGAAGATGTATGGTAGTGAGCTTATGCATACATCTTTAAAAAAATTTGAAAAGTGACTTTGTGTTTACCTAACCTTTTTGGGCAAAGTTATCTGACTTTTACTTTATCAGTTGATTTCGAAGATCAACCTGTTTTATTTTATTTCATGAGAGGGTGACAGAGTCATTCAGAAGTAGAGCTTCATACCTTGATATTCAATATGGATATAAGATATAATTATATTGAACCTATATAAATTTGGGATTGTGTCTACACTGGATGATCAAATTACTGATACCTAGTTGTTTTTTTCTTTTTTTTTGTAATAATTACTACTGAACTGATTGAAATGCCTGAATGCTTTTGCATCAAAGAAAGAAGGAATTTTCATTCTGGTGCCCCTCTTTTAACTTGTACTTTGACATAAGACATTTCCAGTATTCTAGGTTGAGAATTGTCAAAACAATAAGCTCTAAATCTAAAATCTTCATGACTAATGACAACCAAATTGTTTAATTATGGTCTTTTGTGTAGTCTGCATTTAAAGCAGTGATATGAGGGACTCCTATTCCATTGCTGAAATTGTCTTGCCTATTTAAAATGTAATATTGACTCAAACAGAATTTTAGCTTATCAAAACGTCTAGTGGTAGAATTACATTTTTAAGTATTGGCAATTAAAATCAAGTTACTCATGAAAGCTTATCAAATAATTTTCTAATAGTTTTCTTATTTTGGCATAAAAGACTCAATGAAGGCCTTTAGATATTTATTTAGAAAGTGATTTTTTGATCTTTTATTGTGAATTTTGCAAATGCATTGGTTTATTTCAGTAAGATATTCTATTCCTAGGTGGGTTTACAATATGTACATTTTTGAGATTAAATAAAAATAGAGACAAAATTTAAATAAGGTTTATACTAATATACCCTAAATATGGGAAACATAAACCACTACAGGTAGATACTTATAGAAAACATTTTATAGGCATTTTTGTATAGCATAATACCTTAGAACTTTTTTTAGTCTATTGAAATAATTTTCAAATTTTGTAGCACCTTTGAAAATGATAAACTAAATTAAAATATCAATTCAGTGCTACCATTTTGTTACTTTCTTTCATTTAGCTCCTTTTAAATCTCTTTGTATAATATTTAATTGAGACACCATATTCAGTGATGTGCTCAGAAATCTTTTATTCCTTTGTAGGAACAAAGGTGAAACAGTTTTATCTTTCCATTTCTGATGTAGACTTGTATGCTTTGTTCTATTAGTTTTCTTTTTATAGTTACGGCTTTTTTCTGTAGCTTTCTTCAATCCATCTTCTATCCCTAATTTGTCACTCAGTATGACAATTTAGATTCTATGCAATGACTCACCATCTATGATGGTAGAAATGTTAGCAAATGACTATGGCATCATGCCCCTCATAAACTACATTTAAAAAGAATCATGTATTTGTCTGTAAGTTATCAATTGTTTCTAACTTGGAAAAACATTTCCTATTTCTTCTTCCGTCTCAATACCTGATGAAATTTCTGGCTGAGAAGTTTCCTGTGACTCTGGGATCAATACTGCTTCCTACATATGGAGAACATTTTTCTAACGCTAGTCTATACAAAGATTGTTAAGTTTATTGATTCCCATGAAGAAAGTTAATTCAAAGACCTTATATTTATTTTAATTTGTGCACAATATTTTTAATTTCAGAAATAATTATTTTTGTGTCATGATTTTTTTTTTTTTTTTTTTTGCTTTTAGGGACTCACCCACGGCATATGGAGGTTCCCAGGCTAGGGGTCTAATCAGAGCTGTAGCTGCCGGCCTTCGCCACAGCCACAGCCATGCCAGATCCGAGCCGCATCTGTGACCTACACCACAGCTCACGGCAATGCCGGATCCTTAACCCACTGAGCAAGGCCAGGGATGGAACCTGCAACCTCATGGTGCCTAGTCGGATTCGTTAATCACTGCACCACGATGGGAACTCCATGATACTGTTTTTTAGTGTTTGGTCTTTAAATGTAAAAAGGACTCTTCCACTGTGAAGTTTTTAAAAAATCAAATATATTTTAAAAGATTGGTGGTGTTCTTTCCAGTCAGTGCCACTGTTCTAAGAATTTGATCTAGGGGGTGACAGAATTTCCAGAAAATGGTGAGCAAGTAGCAATTCCATGGAAAACCACATGGTATTATAGTAAAAACAAAATCAAAGTATTACTCAGTTATTCAACAGATGAAAGTTTGAACTGCTCAAAACCGTAAACTATTGACAAAAATGTGAGATTCACCACTCCATGGTACTTACTGCCAATTTCTTCAGTTTTTATAAACATAAGAGCATTTTACAGTTAGAACTCTTTGGTGGTAAACATGATCTTCAGTAGTGGAAGAATAAAATGTAGAGGAGCAGAAAGTGAAGGAGAAAGGAAGAGCTGCATCACAACATTTTCCTAATTTCAATTAACTGTTATTATAGGGGGCAGTGTGTTGTACAGTTATAGATGAAGTAGTCCAAACCCTCATTACCAAGAAGATGTAGCAGAAATAGATATTTAGAATAGAAATTGGTGAAAAGGTAAAATGAGCAGTGTTATTAGCACCATATTCTCAACCTAGAATTGTACTTTAGGATGGAACAACATTATAATTTAGAAGCAAATGTATCTAATCCTCTTACTCTTCTGCTTCAAACCATTTAGTGACCTCCCTTCAAAGTTCAGCATCCTTCATAGGTCTCCCTGTACCTATGTTCAACTTTTGGAGCCTGCTCTTTCGTGGCTCCCTCCCGACCAAGCCCAGGGTTGCCCAAAATAAATGCTGCTTATTTCCCATATGCCTTTGCTCATTTTCTTCTCTCTTCCAGAGGGAACCGCTCCTTCCTCCGCTCTCAGCCAGGGTGCTCTTGCTTCCCATGAGGCTTTTAGAGATGTTGTGGGTATGTTTCAGTGCCTGAGGGTGTTTCTACATTCAGTGGGCAGCAAGGTCCAGGGTGATTAAAGTTCTCAAGAGCGGCGTTCCCCTCATTGGTTAATGAATCCAACTAAGAACCGTGAGGTTGCGGGTTCAATCCCTGGCCTTGCTCAGTGAGTTAAGGATCCGGTGTTGCCGTAAGCTGTGGTGTAGGTTGCAGACGCGGCTCGGATCCCGTGTTGCTGTGGCTGTGGCTAAGGCCTGCAGCTATAGCTCCTGTTAGACCCCTAGCCTGGGAACCTCCACATGCCGTGGGTGCAGCCCTAGATAAGGCAAAAAGACAATAAATAAATAAATAAAAAATAAAGTTCTCAAGAGCTTGGGACACTTCCTTATCAGGAAGAACTATCCTACTCAAAATCTAATAGAGAAACTGTTAAGAAATGCTAAAAGAGGAGTTCCCTTTGCGGCTCAGCAGCAACGAACCCGACTAGTATCCATGAGGATTCTCATTCAATCCCTGGCCCCACTCAGTGGGTTAAGGATCCGGCATTGCTGAGGTGTAGGTCGCAGACGTGGCTCGAATCTGATGTTGCTGTGGCTGTGGTGTAGGCTGGCAGCTGTAGCTCTGATTTGACCCCTAGCCTAGGAACTTCCATATGCTGCACCTATGGCCCTAAAAAAGGAAAAAAAAAGAAAAAGAAAGGCTCAAAGATCTCTTCTTAAATTCACTTATAAAGGAAATCCTTCCTGACCCTCCATACTAGGGTAGTCTCCTATATTTTGCTCATTAAGTAATCTAGACTTCGCTTTTTATCAGCAAGTCTACCTTTCCCACAAGCTGTTAAAGACAAGGACCATCTGTATTCACTCTGTTTGCTTGTGAATTCCCAGCCCCTAGCGCAGTAACTGGCATATAGGTGATAAGATAACACAAAAAATGTGTTTTTTTTTTTTTTTATGGCCACACCTGTAGCATATGAAAGTTCCCGGGCTAGTGGTCTAATCAGAGCTGCAGCTGCTGACTTATGCCACAGCCACAGCAATGCCAGATATGAGCCACATCTGAGACCTATGCTGCAGGTTGTGGCAGCAATACCTGATCCTTAACTCACTGAGTGAGGCCAGTGATCAAACCTGTATCTTCATGGACGCTATGTTGGGTTCTTAACCCACTGAGCCACAATGGAAACTCCATTAATGTGTTTTAATCAATCAATAAATAAATACAATTCTGAATCTGATAGTGGCTGTCACTACGAAATTGTAAGATCAATCAGACTGTCAAAATAGGGCATAAAGCCAGGTTGGAAGATATAGCATCACAGCTGGAATAAGGATGAAGAAAATAGAAGTAATGTTTATCATCTACTAGTTGTCAGAAATTTTCAGATATAAGATATTTGTATTCTTACTTTTACTTTCCAGTGATTTCAGGAGGTAAGTATCCTAATTTCGTTAAATAGCTAGTATCTGGTGGAACTTAAACACAGATCAGCCTAGCTCTAAACCTGGCATTCATCTTGCTTCAAAAAAAAAAGAGGACATTCTCAGAATGGTTGTCCCCAAGATATGTCCATGTTCTAATCTCCAGAACCTGTGAAGATGTTACCTTGTATGTCAGAGGGGAATTAAGGTAGCACAGGGAGTTAAAATTGCTAATCAACTGACCTTCAAATATGGAGATTAGCCTAGGTTATCTAGGTGGTCCCACTATAATCATAAGGGTCTTTAAAAGCGAGAGGGAGGTGGAAGAAAAGGTCAGAGTGCTGTGATATAAGAAAGATTCAACTTGTCTTTGACATCAGCAAAGATGGAGGAAAACAGGCTATGAACCAAGGAATGTGGGAAACTTCCAGAAGCTTGAAAAACAGAAACTCTCTCTGAGTTCACCAAAAAGAATGTAGCCCTCTCAACACCTTGATTTTAGCTCAATGAAACTTGTGTAAAATTTCTGACCTATGGAACTGAAGATAATACATTTTTGTTGTGCAAAGCTACTCAGTTCAAGGTGCATTTGTTGCAGCAGCAATAAGAAACTAATGCATGCCAACTGTTTGGAAACAGATATTTTTAATACCATCTATACTTTGAGTATACTTTAACATGGAAAATTGTTAACTCTTCTAACTTCACTTGTTTATAAAATCCAGTTTTTTCATTAATCATCCATTCAGCCATTCAGTAGATACCTACTGCTTGTGTAGTATGTGGGATACTATTTTAGACACATGTGCTTACATTCTAGACAAGGAAACAACAAAAAAGTGCATTACAAAAAGTAAGTTAATGTGGAGTAAGAAGTGACCTGAAGAAAGTGCACCAGGTCATGTGATCAGGAGTTACTTAGAGAAGGTGTTTTGGATAGGCAGGATGAAGTCTCTCAAGAGGTGACTTTTCATCTTAAACAGAAATTGATACCTGTGTCATAAAATCTTGGGATTAGAGAGAGGCTGATGAATGACATATATAACTTCTGCCCAAATTCAGAATTAAGTGAGGAACAGATATGGATGTCCAGTAGATGGAGATAAAAATGTCAGCTTTATTGAAAGACTAAACATGTAATATAAGATAGGTTTTTGGTTTGCAGCAAAATAAGTCAAAATGCCTCTGAATTCAAATTAATTCCCCTAATTATAGACTTCCCCAAATGGGGGCAAAAATCTCCTTTCTAAATTTACCTCAGATCTCTAGCAGATGAGATATGCTTTCTACAAGTAGTGTATCCCTTCCCCACCACCTGAAAAGGACAGCTTGCACCCTCAGGACTCATTCATTCTCCACAATTCACCAACCAAGTGTTGTTCCTCTTCCTCTATGAAAGAATGTGAAAAGTAGCAAAGAGTGGCCTGGAGGGCTTTTCCAATGGAAGGTACCTCCTCTTAGAAGGAAGGATTAGGATCTGAGAATCTGGATGTTGCCAGAATCAGGGTAGTAAAAATTAAATAAAATTATGTTAAGAAATAAAACACAGTGCATGACACACGATGGGCCCTTAAAACATTGTAATTGTTCATATTCCCATAATCTTATCCATTCTTATGTGTATTCCAACTATACTATTTAACAGCTATATGGTAAGCTGATTCATTTTTCAGTGTTTTGGTTTCTGAACTGAAAGCTGTAATAATATCCTTACCAACCTCATAAGTATTGGAAAGACTGAATTAATGCTTATACACTTAGAGCAGTTTCTAGAATTCAAGAAATCCTAGCTGTGTCATTATTGATAATATATGCAGAAGCAGAATTCTGTTTTTTTTTTTTTCTGGTAATTTTCCTATTAGAATCAACAAAATAGGATTGTTAAAATGAGAAAGGAAGGTTTCTCTCAGGTCACTTGAATTGGTCTCACCAGGAACCCCAGGTTTCTCTTTACCAGAACGATTGTACTCAATGATTTACATTTCCCTGGGGCAGGAGCATCTGTTCTGTGTGAAGAGAGAGCTGAGGAAGAGCAGTGGGCTGGCCTTGAGAGTTTCACTGATAGAAGAATTGCTTTGATGGATATAGCGTCTTTTGTTCCACATCTTGTAGTGGCCTTAGAGTGGATTTTAGGCCTCTGTAATCATATATGATCCAGGGCTAATCTGATTTCCTGAGTCACTTAGGCTTGAAGATCATTCTTTAGGTCTTTTCTTATCCCAGGCTAGGTCTGGTTCATAAGGGAGTTGATTTCCAAGTAATTATAGTCATGTCCCACGGTCATTCCTTTTGTCAATTCATTTTAGAAAATACCAAATTACCATTATGTTATTAGATTTTATCCTTTATTCCAACATATTTCAGTCAGCTAATCAAATGTAAATATTTGAACAAGTCTGATTCCTGTCTGAAAGGATTGTGCTATAAGCCATTTCAATATGAAAGGAACTGTTTATTAGCATCATTAAACAGATGGTAATATTAAAGGCTTATGAGAATCTTAACATTCTACATTTCTGATCTGAGCAAGTATTAGATATGAATAACTGTTTATTGTTAGGAGAGGACCCAAAGATGACAACAGGTTATTAGAGGTTTGAAACATTATGACTTGTTTTCTTCTTTAAGTTATAGTTTCTTGAAGTTGTTTAAAGAGATTATATTTTATATTTTATAAAATTTTTAAAAACATAGATTTTTATTAAATAGGCCAAGAAAATGCTCAAAGCAAATCATTTCTAATAGGCAAAAATTTTATATTTGTAGCTATTCAAATAAGTCTATAATGAGTCGTGAACAAATAGTAAGATCTCTAAGCAGCAGTATCTACAGGGCAGGATAACAGAAGTCAAACTTAATTAAACTCCATATAAGCATGGAGAATCAAAAGATTCTCGGATTTTTGTACATGAGTCAGTCTTTGGTAGTTTGGAAGAAATCACAATAGACTTCTCATTAGAAAAGCAACAGTATAATGATTCTGGTACACTTGAAACTTGACTTTCTACGACTTAGTTAAAAACAGCCTCTGGAGCAAGATAAGAAAAATCTAAATGATTTGGGCATCAATCATATTTTTTGATTAGCTCAAACTATTTAAATCAGATTAAAATTTAATCATAGTAGTAATAACACTATAATTCTTCAGTGCTTTATAGTTTCTAAAATATTTTTCTTTTGATGTGTATGGTTTAGCATAATTAGCCTGTTTTTCTGATGAGAAAACTGAGATTCAAAGACATTAAATAGCTTGACAAATACTCCCTTATAAGAAGAAAGTCAGATTCCTAGGCTCATATTTCCTCCATTTAACACTAAAATAATTCCATTTAACACTCACGAATCACTATAAAACCTGATGTTCCAGGAATTAAAAACTGCTCTCTTATTTTGATTTTTCCACAATCCTGCCATCTGTTTGCCTAATTCTGCATACTCAAAGCTGAATACTAAGGGGAGTTATCACTTGGCATATGCCTTAGATGTCGGAAATTCCGCAGTTCTATTTCTCTCCTTTTTTAGGCCATGCGGTACCATTACCCCTTTAATTAATTTATTTAAATGATGATACTAGGTAGTATTTGCAAGGGAATTTGACTTTTCCAAAACTCTCTTTTCTCCTTTAGAGCTTGGACTCTTACAAAATTATTCTGATTTATTTGGACTTTTGTATCCCAAACAATAGAAAAAGATAAACCTGCACAGTAGAAATGTCTGGATGTCTGTCTGTGAAGATTTTTATTTACCAATGAGAATATATCTGGAGTTGTAATGATTAAAGCTTATCATTAGATAAGCTTGACACACTTCCTTTTTTTTTCATGTTATAAAGGATTTTAAGCATACCATAAGGTTCTTTTTTAAAGTAAAGTGATTGTTTCTCCTTTTGTTTATTTTGGGAAAATCACCTAAATGGATTTTATTCTGCTTTATTTCCAACAGAGAATATAAACTGCTTAAAGGCACGCAGTATCTTCCTCATCATTTATTATACTCCATTTGAAGATTGTTATTAGATGGTGTAAGGGGCTCTAAGAACTCTCAAAATCTTCAGTACCTCTTATAAGTTCCAATGTGGAAAGTGTCTTTATATGTGTGATCCTGCTGATATTTCATCACTCAGCAAATCTCTGCTTTAAAATCTCAAGTTTTCCAAAGAGCCCTCTATTTTTAGATATTCTTTTATGCTATTGTTTACTGATTACGTATGGCCCAATTTGTTCATGACATTCTATATCTACTCTTAGGTAATCTCTCCCATATTGACTCTGAGTTTGGCCAGAACATTGGCTAGCTTGTTTTGGCCAATGGAATGTAAACAAATGTGACACAAACAAAGGCTTGGGAAGAGCTCATGTATTGGGATTTACTCTCTCTTGCTGCTCTTTGGAACTGTCATACTAGTTGGAAGAAGCATGGTCAAGTCTACAGGAGGGTGAACATGTAGGTAGAGCAGATATAAACAATTCCAATATGTATAATTGAGTTACTTTGTTGTACAGCAGAAATTGGCACAACATTGTAAATCAACTATAATTAAAAAAATTAAAACAACAACAGCAAAACCTCATAAGCCATTTCAGCTGAGGCTTTTCTTTCTCTTTTTTTATTTTGTCTTTTGTCTTTTTAGGGCCACACCCACGGTAAATGGAGGTTCCCAGGCTAGGGGTTGAATCCTAGCTATGGCTGCCAGCCTACACCACAGCCACAGCCACAGCAACGTGGAATCTGAGCCATGTCTGTGACCTATACCACAGCTCACTGCAACACCAAATCCTTAACCCACTGAGTGGGGACAGAGATCAAACCCACATACTCATGGATACTAGTTGGGTTCATCAACTACTGAACCACAATGGCAACTCCCAAGCTGAGGCTTTTCTAGACCAAGCACACCATCAACCAGCAGACATTGTGAGGTCATTCTGGACTATCTGTTTTCCTCAAAATCACGACAAAATAGCAAATGTTTGTTTTCAGCTACTAAGTTGTGAGATGATTTGTTCTATACATACACACACACACACACACACACACACACACACACACACAAACACACACAAACTCACCAACTGATATACACCCCAAATCAAGCTCTTATCTTCTAAATTTTTCAGATAATTCTTTGGCTTCTACGTTTTTTTTTTTTCCTACTACCACTCTTCTTCTCTCCCTCTCATAGTCTCCTATCATTTATTTCTTTTACTCAATCAAAAATTAGTAAATATTTAAAAGATTACAAAAATAAAAATTGAGGTCACTGTTATCAGAAAATCAGTCCAATAAAATTCTCCTTCACATTATTTCCACCAGCAACAATATCAATGGCACATACCCACTTATAGTATTTCTTTCAATACATGATGTAATTGTGTACTGAAGCTGTGTTGTTCTTAGGTTTCTTTGGACAAGCATGATTTTCCACTAAATAGAAGGGGAACATAGAATAAAGCAGGGAAACTGCATAGTTTCATAAGGGAAGATGGTTAATATCTTGTTACCCTGGCAACAGGCACTGGGAAGGCTAGGGCTCCCCACACATCCTGTTGCCCTGACAACAGGTCAGGCAGGGCATGGGAAGGCCCAGTTCCCACTCTTCTAGGCCTTTTGTTTGCACCTGCAAAGGAAAAAGAGAAAGTGATTTTTGCATCTTGTTCCTCCCCACCTACATATTGCTTCTATTATCTGCATCTTTCTGGATGTAGGAGAGGGTAAGAAAATATTAACCTCAGTTTTTACATTCAAAAGTTTTGAAACATTTGCTAGTTTTTGTTTGAGTCAAAGGAGTAAATGATAGAGAAAAAAGGAGAGGAAAGAAATCAAAGTAGTAGAGAGAATAAATTGTGGAAACTAGATCAGTAGTATATGAGTAACTTAGCAACCAAGAGATGATTTTGAGTTTGTATCACTTAGCTACACTGATTGTTAGGTTTAGCTAATTTTTAGGGAGTTCCTCTGATAAAGTCAGATTGGTGAAGTTGTTCCTTAATTAACTCTGTTTTTGTGAATAGGCAATATATAACCAAAATCCAAAATGATGTTATCACATAAACTTTTTGTCCAGTTTTCAATTCTGTACGAGGTTTTCCCTTTTTCATTTTTACTCAGCTTTTATTTTCTTTCATGACATCTTTTCTTACACAGAGTTGATAAGAAAGCAATCTGATCAAATTCTTGCTTTCCTGCCCTCTCTGTTCCTGAAGCAACTTTTTTTTTGCTTGACTATGTAAAAGAAATATATTTTACATTTATTTTTGGAACTGTATATTGCTTTATCTTTATAATTTATAGTTTTGTATGATGTAGATGTCTATTTAAAATTGAAAAATACTGTGAGCTGTGCTATTACTGATCTCTACCAATTTTCCTGTGAGTTAACTTAAAATCTTAGTTGAATCCTCTGGCTTTAAATGTACAGTAACAGCTTTAAATTCTATAAAAATGATGTTTTCAACTTCTGTAATCCAAAGTCTTGTTAGTGAAAAGTGGCACAATCTCTCAAAAAATAGGAAAAGGGATTTGTGGAGAAAAAATTTTTGAATTTAAATTGTGCAAAAAAGCAAGACTGGTGAAGAAGAAGTGTCTTTGGGAGACTGTAATCATGTTAAAGCTGAATTTCTGGAAGACTAGGCAGGAAAGTTGGAGTCTAATCAGAATATCACTAAAATCCATGAAAAAACACTCAAGACTGGTTAAGGTAGGTACTCCAGTTGCACTTCACATAATTTTATTACTGTCCATTTAATTATTCTGCCTTCTAAGTAACCCTTCTTCAGCTTCCCTTGAGGTAGCAAGAGGGAAGAGGAAGAATCTATCTGCCATTTGTTTAGTATCATACCCTCAGTGCCTAAAATAGTACATTGCATAAAGTAAGAACTTAAAATCGTTTCAGTATTAAAAATACCAGTTAATTGGGCAATGTGTAACAAATTTTTATTTGAGTGGTATAGCTAATAAAGCTATGTTGTTCAGCAGCAACATTAACTCAGGTTGGAAGGTCAAGGAGTTTTATGGACAAGTAGAGATTATTGGGGATGTGACTATAAGACAGACAAAAATATATGACAAAAACAAAAGCAAAAGACAAGGCTTGTAATATGGAACTTAGAATTTCAGAATATTGTTGTGAGGGATAAAAATAATGCAATCAAAGTGCCCAGGCCTTGTGTCTGGCACAAAATAAGCATCTGCAATTATAAATTGCTTTTGTGACACAATTATGTATAAGACAGTGTGTTTGGTTTTGCCCATCCTCCTGCAAATGTAGATTGAGGTAAAAGTTGACCCTAGATGACTCTATGATGGGCAGAGGCAGTGGAGGTTCAAATAGTAAGTGAGCTTCCTACTCCAAAAACCCCTCAAATTTCTGTTTTGTAATGTAGTTGAAGAGTTGCAATTATGCTTACAATATCTTTCAGTGATTAACGAATGTTCTGGGTTCACGTGGCCTTATAGTCCAGAGAATTCTTAGTGAGTCAAACTCCTGTATAGCTTGTGAAGTTAATTGCCTGCTGAAATTTCCAAACTTCAGTGAGTCGGCCAGAAGGAGATAAGCTGCTCAAACTTAGAGATCAGGTTAAATACTTTATATTAGCTCTGGGCTACAGTTATTCGTCCACCCCTGAGCTGAAGAAGACTAACCCTTTTTTTCCCCTTAGTTGTTCAAAGAAAAATGTAAAAAGCAAGGTAGTCTTGAAATATCGCAATGTGGTTGAGCAGTTTTAACAGTTCTTTTTTTTTTTTTTTGCCTTTTGTCATTTTAGGGCCTCACCTGCGGCATGTGGAGGTTCCCAGGCTAGGGGTCTAATCGGAGCTGTAGCCACCGGCCTACACCACAGCCACAGCAACGCAGGATCCGAGCCGCGTCTGCGACCTACACCACAGCTCACGGCAACGCCGGACTGGTAACCCACTGAGCAATGGCAGGAATCGAACCCGCAACCTCATGGTTCCTAGTCGGATTCGTTAACCACTGTGCCACGATGGGAACTCCAGTTTTAACAGTTCTTAAGGTTTATTTTTATAAGTCCAAGTTGTGTGACAAGGCTTAAACTGTAGTCATTATTTTCAAACTATCATTTAATATTTATGTTCTCTAACTTCATCCTGTCATGTGAATCATATTTCAACTGAGAATAAATATTTGCAAAATGTGTATCAAAAGATGCCTGTAAGAGATAAGCCATCTACCATTAATGAATGGACTCATGAATTCAGGAGAGATCACACATACTTAATGACTGAGAATGTTCCAAAATGAAGTATTAATACATATTAATATATAGTTTAAAGGATTAAACTATACCTAGCATTAGTCCTCAAATGACGTTATTATATACTTGCCCTCTGTTTTATTTTATTTTATTTATTTTTATTTTTATTTTATTTTTTTAATAACAATGAATTTTATTTCAATTATAAGTGTACAAAGATCATCACAAGTCAATGTGATAGATTTTGTGTCCCAAACCCACAGTGCATCCCCGCACCCACCAGATTGTCCCACTTGAAAAACCAAGGTTTTCCAAAATCTGTGAGTCATTATCTATTCTTAAAAGTTCACTGTGTCTCTTTAGCTTCCACATGTAAGCGGTAGCATTGGGTGTTGCTGTCTAATTGTCCGACGGGTTTCACTTCGTATGATAATTTCTAGGTCCATCCATGTTGCTGCAAATGCCGTTATTTCATTCCTTTTAATGGCTGAGAAATGCTCCATTGTGTGTATGTACCATGTCTTCCCTATCCACTCCTCTGTCAATGGGCATTTAGGTTGTTTCCATGACCTGGCTTCTTCCCTCTCTAGCTGCTTTAAATGTAAAGTTAGGTTGTTTATGTGAGCTTTTTCTTGTTTCCTGAGGTAGGCTTGTATTGCTATATACTTTCCTCTTAGAACTGCTTTTGCTGCATCCCAGAGGTTTTGGAGTGTTGTATCTTTGTTGTCATTTGCTTCTAGGTATTTTTTAACTTCCTCTTTGATTTCTTCAGTGATCCATTGGTTGTTTAATAGCGTGTTGTTTAGTCTCCACGTGTTTGTATTTTTGGCCATTTTTTCTTGTTGTTGATTTCCAGTCGCATACCATGGTAGTCAGAGAATATGCTTGAAATGATTTCAATTTTCTTAAAGTTACTGAGGCTTGATTTGTAGCCCAGGATGTGATCAATCTTAGAGAATGTTCCATGCACACTTAAGAAGAATGTGTATTCTGTTGCTTTTGGATGGAATGTCCTATAAATATCTATTAAGTATATGCCATTCCCGGTGAGCCTTGTCATTTGTGGTGTTTTTGTTTCTGGTTGTGGCCTTTGCTTTTCTGATTAGAGAAGTTCCTTTAAGATTTGTTGTAAAGCTGGTTTAGTGTGGCAGGAATCTCTTAGCTTTGCTTATCTATAAAGGTTTTGATCTCTCCTTCCAATCTGAATGAGAGCCTTGCAGGGTAAAGCAATCCTGGTTGGAAGTTTTTCCCTTTCATCACATTAAGTATATCATGCCACTCCCTTCTGGCCTGCAGGGTTTCAGATGACAAATCTGCTGATAACTTTATTGGGATTCCCTTGTATGTCATTTGTTTCTTTTCCCTAGCTGCTTTCAATATTTTCTCTTTGTCTTTAATTTTGGTCATTTTGATTAATATGTGTCTCGGGGTGTTCCTCCTTGGGTTTATTTTATATGGTACTCGTTGCACTTCCTGAATTTGAGTAAGTGGTTCCCTTCCCATATTAGGGAAGTTTTCGGCTATTATCTCTTCAAATATTTTTTCTTCTCTCTCTCTTCGCCCTCTGGCACCCCTATAATATGGATGTTGGTGCGTTTAACCTCATCCCAGAGTTCTATGAGACTCGGGTCATTTCCTTTCAATCTTTTCTCTCTTTTCTTTTCTGCATTAGTGTTTTCCACTAATCTGTCCTCCACCTCGCTGATTCATTCTTCTGCCTCCTATATTCTACTGCTGGCTGCTTCTAATGAATTTTTTATTTCAGTTATTGTATTTTGCATCTCTTCTTGTTTAATTTTTACAGCTTGTATTTCTCTGCTCAGTGTTTCCTGTAAATGATCAATCTTTGCCTCCAGTTTATTTCCAATGCCTTGCATCATCTTCAGCATCAACAGTCTAAAGTCTCTTTCTGGGAGGCTATAATCTCCTCGTCACTGAGCTGTTTTTCTGGGCTTTTCTCTTTCTCCCTCATCTGAGTTAGAGTTTTCTGTCTTTTCATTTTCATAGGTTTTTGGTGTGGTGACCTTTTTGCCAACAATAGAATGGTAGCCTCTCTTAGTTCTGGCGTTTGCCTCCCCTGTGGCTAAAATTGGTATGGAGAGGGCTTGCTGTAGGCTTCCCGATGGGAGGGACTGATGCCTGCCCACTGGTAGGTGGGGTTGGTTCTTATCCCTCTGGTGGGTGGGGCTTTGTCTCTGGATGAGATTAGAGGCTGTCTGTGTGCCTGAGGGGTCTTTAGGCAACCTGTTTACTGATGGGTGGGGCTGTGATCCCACCTGGATTATTGTTTGGCCTGGGGCTTCTCAGGGCTGATGGGAGGGACCAGGTTTTCTCAGAAATGGCCCCCTCCAGAGAAATGCAGGCTGATGAATGTTCCAGAGAGCTTCACCTGCAATGCCCTTCCCCCACCACAAGCCACAGTCACCCATGTTTTCCCAGGAGATCCTCCAAGTATTGCAGTCAGGTTCCACCCGGATTCCTATGAAGACTGCTTTGCCCTGGGACCCAGTGCACATGAAAGTCTGTGTGTGCCTTTCAAGAATGGGTCTCTGTTTCCCCCAGTCTTGTGGAGCTCCTGCACACAAGCCCCACTGGCCTTCAATGCCAGATGCTCCGGGGGCTCTTTCTCCCTGTGCCCGATCCCCAGGCATGGGGTTTTGACGTGGGGCTCGGAACTCTCAGTCCTGCGGCTGAGACTCTGTGATGCAGTTACCTTCCAGTCTGTGGGGCTTCCCACCTGGGAGGTATGGAGTTTCTTCTATCGTGTAATCGCCCCTCCTACCTCTTGATGTGGTCTCCTTTTTGTCTTCTGGAGCAGAATATATTTTTTGGAAGTTTACAGTCCATTTGGTTGAAGGCTGCTCGGCATTTGGCTGTAGTTTTGTTGTCTTTTGAGAGAGAAGTTGAGCTCCAGTCCTTCTATTCCGCCATCTTAATCCAGTCTCGCCCTCTGTTTTACATAAAACATTGTAACAGACTTTTTGATTCCTTGCCACAAATTGATTTAGTTTTCTAAAAAAAAAAAATCAAATACCGTGCTAAAGAGTTTTTTGTTTACTATTATTCTTTTATGTCTTTTATTTCTAATTCTGCATTATATTAGCAGAATTAAAACAATGTCAACTTTCTGTTAGAGACAAGCTGGTTAATTAGCTATAGCATGTGGAAAATAAGAAGTAACATGCAATCATTTTAGAATACTTTAGAATTATAGACATATTGCCAAATAATCTTAATGCCCTAGAAAGAGGAAGTATTTACATTCAGAAATAGGGAATTAAGAAGACACTCCCTGATAAACTCAAAATGTTTTCTTAAGTATATGTCTCATGAGTATAAAAGTAAACACTAATTTACACAGTGAGAATCAAACCATGGTAATCTTAGTCACTGACAGAACTATCTTAAGAATGAGAGTCATTAAGAAATAAAGTCATAGCTTAAGTTCATCAGAACTGTACCACACTTATATAAATATTGAGGTACTTTGGAAAGTAGGACTACTGTTATTTAACCAACCCAATTCAGCTGTCACGTTAATAAAATTTAGTTTATTTGTTCATTCAATGACTATTAATCTTTGGGCACATAAAAAGCTCCAGCATCATTCTAGGCACCAGGGATACAATGATAAACAGTACAGCCACAATTCCTACCATCATGGAATTACGTTTTGATGATGAGGAAGGGTGATAAACAAATATTCAATGTAATTTTAATAAAAGCAAATAGAATAAGATGGCACCATGTCTGGGAGGTTCAAAGGTGGTTATTTTAGAAGAGTAGTCAGGAAAAGGTTTCCATGACAGCTACTTGTGAAGAGGGACCTTGATGAAGTGAGGAGTGAGCTCTGCTAAGACCTAAAGTAATGGCATCCCAGACAGAGGAAACCAAAGATACAACCCCTGAGTCACGGTGCAGGTGACACACTTGAGAGAATAAAACAAGATCAGGAGGGCTGGATTACAGTGGGAGAGGGAAAGAAGGAAGAATTTCCTGTGGGGAGAAAGGCAAAAGTCAGATAATCTAAGACACAACAGGTTCATGACAAGAAATTAAGATTTTATTCTGAGCCTGGTAAAGAGTGTTTGAAGCTTTTAAGCAGTGGAGTAGAACATCTGACTCAAGTTTTAAGAAGACTTCTCTGGTCATTTAGTGGAAACTGACACTGAGAAGGGGGGAGGCATGGAAGAATAAGACTGGAAATAGGAGGTTATTGCAGTTGTCTAACTGTAGAATTGGTAGCTTTGGTGACACCAGTACTTGTGGAATTGGTAATAAATATTCAGATTTAGGACATATTTCAAATTCAGGCTGGTAGGAGTCACTGATGAATTGGGTGTGGGAACGTAAGGATTGAAAAGAATGCGATATAATGCCTTGTTGTGTTTGTGTGCGTGTGTATACGCATGCGTGTGTGTGATCCTGAAACACTGGGTCTAAGGTCCCTTGTCAGAAACTCTTGGGCCAAAATGTGACCTGAATTCATAGCTGTTCAGATTTTAAAAGAGAAATAAGGTGCCTATTTCAAAAATTACTAAATATTCCCAATGGGTCCTGGGGTAGTCCCCAATGAATATTTCTGCAAAAAATTAAGTATTCACTTAATGATGATAGTAAATTGTCTGTACTCAGTTAAAATTTTGCTGCCAAATGATTTCACATCAGATTTTACTAAAAATGAAAATGCCTGGTTTTTATAGCTTTAGGATTTTCATAGATGTGGGTAAGGGATTATTAACCTGCTTCATTCCTGAAATGGGGAAGTTGGTAGTGAAAACAAAAACCCTTTGGGTCCATGAATTTTGAGGTGCCTATTAGTCATTTAAGTGGTCTTACAAATAAATAGACAGCTGGACAAAGGAGAGGTGGTCAGGGCTAAAGATATAAATTTGGGTATCATCGATATATGGCTATACTTAAGGTCATGGAATTAAATGAGATGATTTGAACAGTTAAAGATGTATAAATGAGAAGATAATCAATGGTTAAGCCTTTAGTCACCCAAACATTTAAGTGTTGGGAGAGAAGACAAGAGGAGTAGCCATTGTGCTGTGGTATCTTGGAAGCCAAGGGAGAACTGTTTTTTCAGAAAATCAATGTCAAATGTCAAATGTTGCTGAGAGGTCATGAACTGTGCCTTGACTGTCAGTTTTTGCATTGTAGAGGTCTTTGGCAATCTTGACAAAACACTCTCAATGAAGTGGTGCAACAAAATCCTTACAGGACTTTGTAGAAGCGAAGACAAGGTAAAGAAGTGGGGGCAGCGTGAATAGCTAACTCATTAAAAGAATGACTAATTTAAAGAATTTTCTATAAATGAGTTCATAGAGGTGGGGTGATAGCTGCAGGGGTGTGAGGGTAAAGGAGTTTATTAAATGTAGGAGATATTATTAGAGAATTCTGCTCAGAATCATGATATAAACGATTCTGTAGGGAGTAAAAAATCAATGGAGTGAGAGAAAGAGAAAGAGAGAAAGATCTCCAGCTCCTTGAGTAGGTAAGGACTGCCTAAAGGCAGAGATTGAATCTAGAAACAAAGGGCTCATCCATGGGAACAGGAGGGAAGGAAGAATGTTTGGGAACATTTACAAGTAGGTAGGTGTAAACGTGGTGATGTTTCCCTGTGGTTTCTTTTATTTCTTCAGTGAAATGAAATAAGAGGCTATTTGCAGAGTGAGAAGGGGAGAGAGGCAGTGAAGATTTGAGGAGGACATGTGAAACAGTCACCTCAGAAAGAAGGAGTGCGACTAAGGTGGAATTGACGGGCAGTGCTAAGTATCTACTTTGATCATATATTTGAAGTGAGATCAGTCTCTGTCCTTGGGTGCTCTTTTTTCCTGCTACATTCGGTTCAGTTGCTTCTATGTAGGCTCAGAGCAGATGCAGATCTGGGTTTATAGAGCTCATATTTTTCCAGAAAATTAAGTGAGATGGATGAAAAAGGAGAAACTGGGGTTGAGGGCCTCTTCAGAGTTAAAGGTAAGAGGTGAGATGAGAGCATTGGGGGAATAATAGACAGTGAGAAAGTGGATAAGGTCAGAAGGCTGGATGTAGAGAAAGGGATAATGAATTTCTGAAATGAGATGCTAAGATCAGTGACCTTTTTCTCTTCTCAAAGACACAAAATAATATAAATTATGTGTAGACAAGCTTATATAAGAAACACAGTTTTTGAAATGAATCTGTGGTAGGTAATTTTATTTTTCACCTTCTTTACAAAGCCTGCTGTGAGCTCCTTTACATTTTGTTACTAGGCTTGCTCTTCAAAACAGAAGAGTCTGTTAGAAGTGTGGCCATTCCTGCAAAGAAAACAAAGCTGGCAGATCTAATTTTAGGATGCTTTTCCTTGACAACAGCCTTTTAAATATTGCTTATACAACAATAAAAACTGGCTTCAGAAATTAATGAGACTACATTTGGTCAAGAAAGTTCAATTCCCTTTTACTCTTGAACTTTTCATGGCATCATGAGAACACATAACAGGGCTTTCCCTTCACCTTGCTTCAGTGACTGGAGTTTTACTGTTTATGGTGTTCTTGGTGGTGGATGATCAGTTTCAATATATGTACCAGTAGCAACAGGCCAAGCATGCAGTGAGGGACTACTGTGAAATATGGTTTTGACCAGATAGATATAGAGATTATTTTACTACATAAGGGTTATTGTTCATCTCTCTACATTAATAGTATATTAGGTGACCTAAATAAGTCAGACTTTAAGTTAGTTCCCCCTTGAGAGCCAAATCATGCTGTATGTTGATACATGCTAAGCAAGCAACTACTTGTCTCTTTATCTGATTCCTTTATTACCAAGAATGAAATTTGTTTGTTTGATATTTTATAATAAAACAATCACACAGGTACATAGATACACACATATTCACTCAAAATAATGATATTTAGTTATATTCTTTGGTATAAATGCAGTGCCCATGTTGTGACTGCATATAATATACTGATCAGGTCCAAAATGAATTAAAAGTCGTAGTTTCTTTTTATTTTTTATAGTGTCATTATAGATAGAATTTTGTGGGTCATGGTATTATAGTTTTAAGACTTCAATGTAAAGGTCACTCGTGAATAGAATTTACCTCTACTTTTCCCAGGAAATTGAATCTTGTGTTTTTGTGAAATAAACTAATTTGAGGATAATTGTATTTGAATTATGTGAATATTTGAAAGTCATTCTTCTCTAATGTTTGCTATATTTTGTTTGGCATTTCAGGTTGATTTTATTTGAAGTGTGGTACCAGTTTGCTTACCCAAAAATAGTTCTTACCATGTTCTTGGGTCCTTGGTGGGATGTCCCCACAGGCAATATTGTGCATTTTATGGTTGAAAGTTGAATTTCCTTCTCAGCTTATAGAGATTTTCTCTCCCGATTTTTCTCCCTTTGAGGAATGGCTTGAATATGATCTGAGACTGCATGACCTCTGTTTATTCTGCCATCAAAGCTATGCTTGAATGTCTAAAAATGCCAGACATATGCTTTGACTGGGTCTCGAGAAAAATGTAAATTTGGCTTCCTTGGTACTGGTCCTGTACATTGTATAACACTTTTACTTTCAATAATCAATTCTCATTTTTATTAAAGTAATAGAATAGTACCACAAGACAATAAAAACAGAAGTTTTCTTCCCAATCCGTTGGTACTTCCCTGATCTGCTTGCTGAGACATAAACTTTCATCTTTTAATTCTTTCTTCCTATAAATTATCTATCTTAAAATAATAATTTAATAGTTGTTCTTCGATTTAGCTATTTTGAGCATTATCTACTGCCTTCATATAGCAGTGGGTGAAAATTTAACACTCCTAGATCAAGCTCTAACCTCTACTTACTGGATCTACTCTCCTTTCATTCTCCCAGTGTGGTTATTTACCTACCATTCCAGTGAATCAATATTTGGTGTTTATAGTACTATGACTGAATTGTCTTCACTTTTGAGCCAAGAAATGAGATATGAATATGTTTCCTGTAGACTACAACCCCTTGTTTTTCCTGGAATTAGTAAATATCTCATTTTAATTGTTAGTTTGTTGGCCTTGGTTACTGCATACCTATCACTAATTCTTTCCAAATTCACACAAAAAAATTGTAAAACACTATAGTATATTTCCCACATTTCCAAGCACATCATGTGCTTTTTTTGTCTCTTTCTTTTCCTTGGAGACATTGTTCCTCGAGTCTTTCTGCCAAGCTCTTTTGGGGGCCATCCATGCCTGAGACATGACTATCCCCTGGGACTGCCCTTTGCCTTCATTCTGAGAAATCCCTTCCAACTCTCTAATGAGTTGGGTCTCTTGTTTCCTGGGTTCCATTTTTTTCTTGGTTTGCTCTCATTAGGGGATGAGCTTCTCTAATAGCATCCTACAGTAGGGCAATTGAGAAATGTACTCTTTTAAAGTACATATATCCATTTTGAGTTTATTTTTGTATATGGTGTTAGAGAATGTTCTACCTTCTTTTATACAATGTAGCTGTCCAGTTTTCCCAATACTACTTATAAAAGATACTTTTTCTTAAAAAAAAAACTAAATAAAATTAAATTAAATTAAAAAAAAAGTTCCTATTGTGGCTCAGTGGTTAACGAATCTGACTAGGAACCATGAGGTTGCAGGTTTGATCCCTGACCTTGCTCAGTGGGTTAAGGATCCGGTGTTGCCATGAGCTGTGGTGTAGGTTGCAGACGCAGCTCGGACCCCGCATTGCTGTGGCTGTAGTGTAGGCCAGCAGCTATAGCTCCGATTAGACCCCTAGTCTGGGAACCTCCATATGCCATGGGTGCAGCCCTGAAAAAGACAAAAAAAAAAAAAAGATATCGTTTCTTCATTTTATATTCTTACCTCCTTAGTTGTAGATTAATTAACCATAAATACATGGGGTTATTTTTGGACTCTATTCTGTTCCACTGATCTGTGTGTTGTTTTTGTGACAGTACCATACTGTTTTGATTACTGTAGCTTTGTAATATAGCCTGAAATCAGGGAGTGTAATTCCTCTGGCTCTGTTATTTCTCCAAGATTGTTTTGGCTATTGGGGGTCTTTTGTGTTTCCAAATAAATTTTAAAATTATTTTTTCTAGTTCTATGAGAAATTCCGTTAGTATTTTGGTAGGGATTGCATTGAATCTGTAGATAGCCTTAGGTGCTATGATCATTTTAACAATATTAATTTTTCCCATCCAAGAACGCAGTACATCTTTTCCATCTGTTTGTGTTGTCCTCAATTTATTTCAACAGTGTCTTATAGTTTTCTGAGTATGGGTCTTTTATCACCCTAGGTAGGTTTATTCTTAGGTATTTCATTCTTTTGGATGTGGTGGTAAATGAGATTATTTTCTTAATTTCTTTTTCTTTTAGTTCATTGTTAGCATATGGAGATGAAACAGATTCATGTATATTGATATTGAATCCTGCAACTTTACCAAATTTGTTGATGAGCTCTGGTAGTTTAAAAGAATATTATAGAGCATTCTCTAACACGATATATAAAAATAAAATCAAAGTTGAATAAAGACCTATATATAGTCAGAATACTCTTTCACATAAACTATAACATTTTTTTTGTGTCTATCTCCTAAAGCAAAGGAAATAAAAACAAAGATAAATACTAGGACCCGATTAAACTTAGAATTTTTTTTCCACAGCAAAGGAAACTGTCAACAAAACACAAAGAGAGCCTACCAAATGGGTAAAAATATTTGCAAATGAGTAATACTGGTAAGGGTTTAATATCAGAAATATGTAAACAGGTCTTAACAGCTCAAAACCAAGAAAACAAATGACGTGATTAAAAATGAGCAGGAGTTCCCGTCATGGCTCAGCGAAAACGAATCCAAATAGAAACCTTGAAGTTGAACGTTCAATCCCTGGCCTCACTCAGTGGGTTAAGGATCTGGCGTTGCCGTGCACTGTGGTGTAGGTTGCAGACATGGCTCAGATCCCACATTGCTGTGGCTGTGGCGAAGGCTCGTGGCTACAGCTCTGATTAGACCCCTAGCCTGGGAAGCTCCATATGCTGTGGGTGCAGCCATAAAAGGACAAAAAAAAAAAAAAAAAAAAGAGCAGAAGACCTGAATAGACATTTTGCCAAAGAGGAAGTGCAAATGATTAAGAGGTACAAGAAAAGATGCTCAACATCCTTAATCATCAGGGAAAGTCACAATGAGGTATTACCTCACACTTGTCAGAATGACTATCATCAAAAAACCACAAATAGGAGTTCTAGTCATGGCTCATTGGAAATGAATCTGACTAGTATCCATGGGGATGCAGGTTCAATCCCTGGCCTCGCTGTGAGCTGTGATGTAGGTCACGGACGCAGCTCAGATCCTGTGTTGCTGTGGTATAGGCCAACGACTACAGCTCCAATTGGACCCCTAGTCTGGGAACTTCCATATGCTGTGGTGAGGCCCTCAAAAGAAAAAAAAAAAGAATTTAAAAAACCACAAATAACAAATGTTGACGAGGATGTGGCAGGAAGACACTTTTGGTAGGAATATAATTTGGTGCAGCCTCTATAGTAAACAATATACAGAGGTTTCTCAAAAAAACTAAAAATAGAACTACACTATAACCCAGCAATTCCATTATTGGATATATAAGTGGGAAAAATGAAAACACTGTCAAAAAGATACGTGCACCCTGATGTTCATAGCAGCATTGTTTACAGTTGACAAGATAGGGAAGCAGTCTAAATGTCCATCAATGGATGGGTTAAGAAGATGTGGTAAATATGTATAATGGAATAGTAGCCAGCCATAAAGAAAAATGGATTTTTGTCATTTGCAATGGCATGGATGGACTTAGAGGGTATATACCAAGTGTTAAGTAAGTCAGACAGGGAAAGACAAATACTGTATGATACCACTTATATGTATAATCTAAGAAAATACAGGAAGTTAGTGAGTATAACAAAAAAGAAACAGACTCACAGCTATAGAGGACAAACTAGTGGTTACCAGTGGGAAGAGGGGAGGGAGGATGGGATTTTAGGGGTAGGGGATTAAGAGATAAAATATTATGTATAAAATAAGCTGCAAGGGTATATTGTACAATTCAGGAAATGTAGCCAATTTTTAAAATATAACTATAAGAGGAATATAGCTTTTAAAAATTGTGAATCACTGTATTGTACACCTGAAATACATAAAATGTACATCAACTCTACTTCAGTAAAAAAGTACATTCGTATATAAATATGTGGAATATATTTATTCCATTATTATACAGCTTTATTGGCACTGAAATGATAAGTAAAATATTTTTTTCCCATTATTTTGAAAGTATTGCTTCATTGTATTTTAACTTTTAAGTGCTGCTACCAAGAAGTTTGATGTCACTTAGCAGTGATTTTTTATGTGATATTCTCTCCAACCCCCATGAGCCAGGAATTTCCTTTTATTTTTTTTTCTTTAGAAATTTCATAATAATAACATTGGTATGAGAATTATATAATGGGAAGTTGGTAGGTCTTATCAAAATAGAAATGCATGACCTCCATTTTGGGGAATTTTTCATTTTTTTAAATTGATATTTTTTTCTGTTTTCTTCATTCTGGGATTTATGTTTCCTTTTCTGGCTTAAGCTTCAAATTTTCTTATATTTTCTCTCTTCATCCATATTTGCCTTTTTATTTTAATATTATTATTATTATTATTATTATTATTATTATTATTATTATTATTATTTTGGTTTTTAGGGCTACAGCTACAGCATATGGAAGTTCCCAGGCTAGGGGTCAAATAGGAGCTGCAGCTGCTGGCCTGCATCACAGTCATAGCAACATGGGATCCGAGCAATGCGTCTGCGATGTATATCACAGCTCACCAGCTCACAGCAACACCAGATCCTTAACCCAGTGAGCGAGGCCAGGGATCAAACCCACATCCTCATGGATACTAGTCAGGTTTCTAACTCAGTGAGCCATAACAGGAAGTCCTGCCTTTTTATTTTTATTTATCTTATTTTTTTATTTATTTAGTTGATTTATAACCTGTTTCATGTGTAAATTATATTTCAACTTCTGCATACACTGCAGCACGCTCATCAACAAAAGGGTTTTTTTGGTATTTATTGCTTTATTGGAAATTGATATTATTTGGGAATTTTACAGGTTTTTTTTCACTTCTAATTTTTCAATTCATAGTACTTGTTAATAGCATGAAAACCATAATTTAAACATTTTAGACTATATGATAAAATATAATGCAGCAATTTGGTAACGAAAATATGTCAGTATGAAAACACAAAGGCATTAATTAATGTGAAGTAAAGAAAATGGAACACAAGTTTTTCGATAAACTTGGATTAAAACTAGTAAAATGGTGTATATTTTATAAGAATAAAGACATTGTGATGGTCCTTAATGAAGTTCACAAATATTCCCCCCTTCTCCTCCTTCTGGATACACACAGTAGGTATATTAGATCTGCTGTAAAAAAAACACCACAAACTGAGAAGCTTAAAACAACAGAAATGTATTGTCTCACAGCCCCGCAGGCTGGAAGTCTAAAATCAGGGTGTTCACCAGGTTTGTTCCTTCTGAGAGCTGTGAGGGAGGACCTGTTCTAGGCCTCTCTCCTAGCTTCTGGTAGCCTCAGCTACGTCTTGGCTTATAGATAATGTTCTCACAGTGTTTGCACATCTGTCTCTATCCAAATTTCTCCTTTTCAAAGGAGACCAGTCATACTGGATTACAGTCCACCGTAATAACCTAATTTTAACCGGATTCCCTATTTAAAAGCCCTACTTCCTATTCAGGTCACATTCATAGGTACTGGGGGTTAGGACTTCAACACATTTTAGGGGGTGAAATTCAACTCAGTCATAACAAAAGGATCACGCTCTCCTTCCTACCCTGAAGTTAAGGCTCAATTCGGTGATTTATCATGACCAGTGAAATGTGAGTAGAACTCCTGGTATCTTCTTAGCACATGATTCTGCACATCCTCTTCTGACCTCAGGAACCATCAAAGGATGTGTTCAGATGGATTCTCCATCAGCCTGAGGCCCTGAGGAACTAGGAGGTGCCAACCCTCTCATTATTATTTTTTTTCTTAATGAATTTTATTTCAATTATAGGTGTACATAAATCATCACAAGTCAGTTTTATAGATTTTGTATCCCAAACCCACAGTGCACCCCCCCACCCCCCAGATTGTCTTATTTGAAAAACCAAGGTTTTCCAAAGTCTGTGAGTCATTCTCTGTTCTGTAAAGAAGTTCATTGTGTCTTTTTAGTTTCCACATGTAAGCGGTAGCCTTGGGTATTGCTGTCTAATTGTCATAGTTTCACTTCGCATGATAATTTCTAGGTCCATCCATGTTGCTATAAATGTTGGTAATTCGTTCCTTTTAATGGCAGAGTAATATTCCATTGTGTGTATATACCATATTTACATCCATCACTGTACAGTTTTTTTGAGGCAAATGTAGTCATTTTTGCCTTTTTTTTAAAAATAAGAAACTTTACTATTTCTATTTCAACCCCACCCATACTTCCCAAGACCTGACCTCATTCTTATTTTGACTGATTTTTATTTGTAGCATTCTATTCTTTTTTAAACATATAATAAACACTTTTAGGACTCAGGAATTCATTTTTGTTGGTTAACATTTTTCTTCTTCTACTTGAATAGACTCTACTGAATTGCTATTTTCTGAGTGTGTTTTTCAGTTTGTCTTTCATTGATAAAGACTTTCCTCAAAATTCTGTCTGCTCATTTTTATTTTTATTTTTTTTTTGTCTTTTTGCCTTTTTTTTAATTTTTATTTTTTATCTAGAGCTGCAGCCGCGGCATATGGAGTTTCCCAGGCTAGGGGTCTAACAGGAGCTGTAGCTTTCGGCCTTCGCCACAGCCACAGCAACGCGGGATCTGAGCCGCGTCTGCAACCTACACCACAGCTCACGGCAACGCTGGATCCTTAACCCACTGAGCAAGGCCAGGGATCGAACCCGCAACCTCACGGTTCTTAGTCGGATTTGTTAACCACTGAGCCACGAAGGGAACTCCATTTCTGCTCATTTTTAAAAGAGAGACACTGAAAAGCTGATTGATGCTTGTGTGAATGGATACTGTTTGTTGACTTGTGGGCTTCATAGTAGGGTGAGAAATATTCAGCTACTTAATTAGGTAGTTAAAAATTACCAGTATCCACAGGCCTTTTCTCTGGAGTCACTTATTTTCTATTGTTGAAAATAATCTAATCATCAGTCTAGGATGTTAAAGCCTTGTTGTCTCCATTCTAGAACTGAATGAGCAAAAGAGTTGGAGTCATGCAATTCATTTTGTAGTTTTTTACTTAGTTTGCTTTTTTTTTTTTAACAATATAACAGCTTACCTCTCTCATCTCTGTGGGTTAATTTCACCAGGAGATACACACCTAATTAGATAAACATCTGATCTTCCTTAGTGATGTGGGAGCATTAGTTGCCAGATACTGAGGAAGACAATGAAGGTCTACTTTTTATACAGGCTTTCAAATAAAACCCTACTTTCAGTTCCACTCTAATTCTCCAATTTCTGCCACTTCTAATGCTTCCAATTCTTGTATCTTTTCATGGACCTTAGGGTAGAAAATTTGTTTCTTTCTGATGTCCTTTGCTAAGATTTCCGTTCCTCCATCTAGTTTCTAAATTTCCAAAAAATGAATTGATTCTCTTGTTTCTTGTTAATTTCTTTCCCATCTACTTTGTCCTTCTTGGATATTTGCAATATTTTATGTCATTACTGTCATGTTAATGGAATTTTAAGAGTTATCAGTGATAAATGCTTGTTCAATTAGCATGTTGAAAAGAGATGCACTAAGTTTTCAAATCTTTTAAAATAAATTCAAATTTTTTTTCCTCTCTAAGTCTCTTGAAAACCTTTGAGGTATGAGAATGTACTAACTCTGTTATCATATAAGGAAACAGAAAACGGTGATCTTAGAGGTGATATTCTTAAAGTAATAATTGTTTTACACGGGTTCAGGGCAGGAAATAGAAACCATGCTGGCATTTGAAACAGAAGGGAATTCAATACAAGAATTAGATGTATATAAGATCATAGAATGTTTGTAGGGGAGGGAAGTCAGAGGCTTCCACTGGACTGGTAAATCACCTTAGGTGTGATTCAGAAGCCGAGGGTACTGCATCTGGGCTACCATAACTATTGCTACCACCCCACTGCTGCTAGACTCCTGTGGAGGTAGTAGCTGGATGTGCAAAGGTGGAGTCCAGCCAATACAATTGCCTTGTGGCCTCGTTTGTCAGCCAAAAACAGGAGTATAAAGTTGACTCCTCCTAATGTTGTCTTCCAAATGCTTTGAGAAAACTTTTAATTGGCACTAATTCATATCTGCAGCCTTAGCTAAAGTGGCCTGGGAATATAAATTTTAGCTTTCAAATCTCTCCAAATAAAAATAAGTCAATGTAAAGTATCTATTACACTAGTACAGCTGGTTTGTGACAGAGCTACAACTGGATCCTGGTTTTTGTAACTTCCATCATTTTTCTTTCTGTCGCTTCCTTCTATTTAAAATAAAAAAGGATTTAATAAAATATAGATTATTTAATTAAAATAATAAAAATTATATTAAATTTGTCGCCCAAATAAAATGAGAATCTAAAATATAATAACAGTATAATTGGCATGTTGTTCTAAGGCTTTTGAACCCAGCAGTATTTGGTAATGTTGAAATGCAAGATAATACTTTGATTTTCATTGCATAGTCCTATATTACATGGGCCTATATTACATCTTGGCATTATACCAAACCACTTGAGGAATACAGAAACAAATGGCTTAGTTTTTCTTCTAACCAGGTAGATTAAAACTAACTCATACCAGTTGGTGGTACATGATAAACTATGGGAGATAAATATTTTCTTTATGGGTGAGAAAAAGACTCATATCTGTTATATATCAGGAACTGTATTTTCTATCTCATTAAATATTAATGCAAACCATATAAGTTAAAATTGCCACCCCCGTTTTAGAGCAGTAAATTGATATTCAAGAAGGTTAGAGAGATCTACCAAATTATGCTGACATTAGATTATGGAATCAGATTTAAATATTATGTTCTTCTTTTATGCCACGGTACCTCTTAAGGAGATTTGAGGTAAACCTGGATGAAATCAGATTGGATGGAGGGGTAGGTCAAGTCAGATGTCTCCAACTCAGATTCCACAAAAGGCCATAATTGAGGAAGGTGGATTGGGTGGTGACTGTGTCAACTCAGAGAATACCTGTTGCCTCTTGAGCTAGTAATGTCTTAGCTCAGCTTCTTTTTATTTGCAGTATCATTACATAGTAGTCACTTCTGATTTTCAGAGAAAAGTAAAAATCCATATTTTTATGTATAGTCATTATTTTAAATGCTAGCAAATAAAGCTTAGAATCCCTGATTGAGTTAACAGTGTCAAGACCCATGGGGAACACAGAATGTTAAGATGGAATTCTATCCATTTATCTTTGGATGAGGCACTGAAAGCCAAGGTCAATGCAAAGGTGTCAACCAAATTCATACACATGCTGAATTACCCATACAGGAAAACTAAGTATGTGGAAGGTTTGGCATTAGAGAGATCCCTCTAGTCTATATTGAGTGGGATACTGGAAGAAAATTTTAGGGCTTATTTGGAAGGGAGAGTTGTCAGTGCGCTGATATCCTCTTCACCTCCAAGAAAAAGTCTAAAGGTGAGAGACTATGGATGGAGCTACCTTTGTTTGTCAGAAAGGAGAAAGAGGATCTATTGGGCTTGCCATAAACATCAGGGTAAGGAAGCATCAAGATCTGTGTTCTCCTACAGATCAAGTGGACCCTGGAAAGCAGCCAGTCTTGGTCAATTCAAAAGGAACCCCACCTAAGATGATTGCCTGGAATCAACTTTAACAGGGAAGGCCTGTGTAGAGTGGATCAGTGGGGCTAGGGACAAAGGAATGAGTCTTTAGTGGTCAGGTAGAGGACAAAGCATCATCTGCCTTAGGAACTGTAGTTAGAATACCATAGAGGAAAGATTTCCAAAAAAATCCTAGGTATGTGGGGATACCACTAGAGATAAAGTCAGCATCTAGAAGGAGCCAACCTAGGGAAGCAGTTGTATTTGCTGTATAAAACTGTACCATTCTGCCTAATTCTTTTTCTTCTCTGGCCTAGAGAGTTGAAGAGGAAGGAAACTCTAAGCTGAAGCAGGTCTGAGTTTGAGGGTGGGATGGTGAGGTTGGAAAATGCCTCACTTAAAAAAAAAAACATGTAGTTCTAATTATTACACTGGATGTTGGACATTTTGACTTCTGAAATGAAACTCATCTTGTAATTAAAAGGGACCAGAAAATCTATGGGAACTAGATTTTATCTGGTAGTGGAAACAAAGAAATTCAGCGGGTGGGTGTGAAGGAATAATGAGGGAAAAAATCAGAAATTCCTTACTGAGTCTAGCATGCTTTGTCAGCATATGTATGCTAGACACATGTCTGCAGTTCAAAACTGGGTGTTTCCATTTCTCTGAGATAGAGAAAGACAGTTGGGTTGGGGATAGGGAGCAAGCACTGGGTAGAAAACATTTAGCCAATAATATTAAATAATAAAAGATTATAAAGCTTTCTGTATAGTCTGTATTATGCTTTGTATTTTTTTAAATTTCAGAATCCAAATGACCTTGTAAGGTCCTTACTACACTGCTACTGTTCAGATGCATGAACAAAATTGACCATGCTATTGCTTTTAGACATATAGATTGTAAGTTTACCTTGGCTTAGGAGATTGCCCAATAAATATCATTCAGCTTTCTTCAAATGATAATATATTACTCATTGAAGACTCAGTAAATGATTTTATATGCTTTTCTGGAGCCCGCTGTAATTGATTTTTTAAAATGTTTGTTTCTCAAAGATTTAACAAAATCACCAAATTAAGGAATATTATCGTTCTCTGATTACATAACTACTGAAGTGCCATCATTTGGTATTTGTTCAAATGCTGGTATAAAATGTATTGCAAAGATAATCTAGAAAGACCTCTTGCTGATTGAGGATTTATGGAAGTTAAGAGGGAATTTGTGTTATGTATGGCAAGGAATGCTTTGGCTAATTGTTAACGTTTTTGTTCTATTTGAGTTCCTGTTAGTGTTTTGCTGTTTGGGGCTGTGTAACTTCTGCAGTGATTAGAGTGAGGTTAGCGCAGAGTAGATGTTTCACACAACAGAGAAAGTGTGCTTGAAAAGGCTGCTGGACCCTTGCCCATTTGTTGTTACTCTAATAGAACCCATGGGAACTGCACTCTCTAACACTTATTCTGACCCTGGAAATTGTGTTTCCCTACACAGTAAAGTATATGAGTAACAAAGGCAGCACTAATGACTTTTTGGCATGTGGATATCTCTTGTCATTGAATCTCTTTGAGAATCAGACTTTATTCAAAAACATGTTTTGCTGGATCAAAAAGAAAATCCATTTAGCATTGTTTTGAAGTGTAACAATAAACAACAGTTCATGGTTTACAAAAGTGCATGATAGGAGAATTGATCCTCCCCTAAATGAAACTAATTCACAAGATGAAGATTTTCCTTTTGATTGATGGTCCACTATAAGATCATATAGGCAAAGGTTCTAATTTATGCTATGATTTTATAATCCTGAAACATTTACATCAGTAGTTCAGACAGTTAAACTCAGAATTCCAGGAAGTTTGATAGATTCTTGCTATTAGAAAGTTTATGTGAGGTTTAGAATTGAAATTCAAAAAGTATACACAGGCCTTAATTTATCCATTCATCATCCACCCATTCATTTACTAAATACCAACTCACTTATCCACTCATTCAGTAAAATGTATTTAACTTCTACCAGGTGCAGGGCCTGGCTTTTAGATGAATAAAATGAAGAATTGCAAACCTTAGGAAGAGGGATTCTTAAAAGCTAGTGAGAGAATTTGACATTGGCACAAATAAGCACATAAATAATTAGATGTAGATGTTTATATACGTATAATGTATGAAAGCACATAAATATGTATGTATATATACACAAATGTAATCATGGTGTGCATTCAACATGGTGTCTTACTATTTGTTTTTGTTACATTTTATTCAACACTGCTTTATTTTCTTTATATGTTATGTTTTAATTGGTAACATGGTGTTTACCTTACTGTTTCTCTGTTGCTAGCAACTGTGTTGTTTCTAATTTAGTGTTGTATAGATAACACTAGGAAATATCTTTCCCATAGTTTATATTTTTCTTTAGTACAAATTTGCTGAAATAGGTATGCCAGGTGAAATCTGAATCTCAAGTGACCTACTTTCCAATCACGTGTTCTCATTTTTAAGCTCACTCCTCCTAGCACTTCAAATCCAAGAGTTTTTCACCCTACTGAGACCTCTAATTCATTATCCCTTTGTACTGTTTTCCCTGTTCCACTCATGTGCTCATATTCCTCCAGCAAGCTTTAGATACATCAGTCCGTTCTCATACCCCTTGCTTGCATGCTCGTTAACTCCCCTTTTCCTCTCATGAATATACTTCCAGAAAAATCCACTTCTGGTTATACCCGCAATGATGTAGCCAAGTCTGATCATACCTGCACTCTTGTAGCTGAGTCTGGCTGGAGAAAAACATACCACTGTGCTGACTGCTGTTACTTTAAATGCATGGCTAGGAACCTCAAGTGTACCCTAAGTATCCGCGAACTGTGTTCCCTATAACCATGAATGACTGTCCTAGGCCTTCTCCTTTCTCCTTGAACCTCACATGCTTCCTTTCTCCTTGCTTCCTACTTCACTGAGCAAATATATTACTAGCAAGAGACTACCGGCCTGTCTTCAATCCCACATTCCTCTCCCCACTTATATTCTGCCCTCCCTTCTCTTACAATGAATGAACTGTCAGTGCTGCTGTCTAAGGCCACCTCCCCTAATTGTGTACTAAAGTGTATATGTCACTCAAGGACAGCATTCCTATAATTATATCAAGGGCTTTGATATCAAATCAACTGTCACTTCTCAGTCTTCAACTCTCTTGGCTTATTAGCATACATTACAGTTTGGCTTAATGTTACTTTGGGAAAGAGTTTCTTTACAATTCCTAGAATAACTGCCTCTTTTCAAAAAATAATAAGTTAATTTATTGTATTTTTGTTTTAATTGTATTTTTAAAATTGAGGTATAGTTTATATATAATTTTATATGTTTCAGGTGTACAGCCCAGTGCCTCACAAGAGGCTGTATAATTTTAGATTCCCAACAACAATGTATAAACTAATTGCATTTTCTTCATATTTTCACTTATGCCTGGTATGGCAGTCTTTTTGATTAGAATCATTCTGGTAGGAGTGTAATTGTAATTGTATCTCATTGTGGTTTTAATTTGCATTTCTCTAATGACTAGTGATTGTGAACATCTCTCCATATGCTCATTAGTCATTTGTATAGCTTCTTTGATGGAATGTGTATTCAAATCTTTGGCCCATTTTAAAAATGGTTTAAGTTACTGTGAATTTTAGGAGTTCTTTATATATTTAATATATATCCTTTATCATATTTAATATATGACCTACAAATACATATTTTCTATTGCTTGCCTTTCATTTTCCTTTTTTTCTTTTCTTTTTCTTTTTTTTCTTTTTAGGGTTGCACCCATGGTATATGAATGTTCCCAGGCTAGGGGTCAAATCCGAACTGCAGCTGTGGGCCTACAACCACAGCCACAGCAACACCAGACCCAAGCAACATCCATGACCTATGTCTTAGCTTGTGGCAGGGCCGGATCCTTAACCCACCGAGTGAGGCCAGGTATCAGACCTGTATCCTCATGGTTGCTGGTTGGTTTCTTAACCTGCTGAGCCACAATGGGAACTCCTGATTTTCTTAATGGTGTCTTAAAGAGCAAAAGTTTTAAATATTAACCAAGTCCAATTTATCATTTTCTCTTACAGATTGTGATTTTACTATTATATCTAAGAAATCTTTGCCTAATCCAAAGTCACAGGATTTTCCCTTGTTTTCTATCAGAGTCTTTTGTAGCCTTAGTTCTTACATTTAGGTCTGTTATTCTATTTGAATTAATTTCTATGCATGAGTTGAAGGGTCTAAGTTCATATTTTTGTGTATGGATAACAAATTGACCTGGTGACATTTGTTAAAAAGCCCATCTGTTTCCCACTGGTACCTTTATTAAAAATCAGTTGATAAAAATGTAAGGACTTATTTCTGGTCTTTTAATTCTATTCTATGTATCTACATGTCAGTTTTCCCCAGTGCCAACTGTCTTGATTATTGTAGCTTTATAGTAAGTTTGATATCACATAGTATAAATATTCCAACTTTGTTCTTCTTTTAAAAAATTGTTTTGGCTATTCTATATCCTTTATAATTCCATGTCAATTTTAGAGTCAGCTTTCCAATTGTTACAAAAAATCCTGGTGGGATTGTGGTAGGGATTTTATTACATCTATAAATCCACTCTAGGTAACCGACATGTTAACAGTATTATGTTATTGGTTCATAAAGATGGAAAACTCATTAATTTATATTTTCTTTAATTTCTTTCACTAATGTTTTTAAAGTGTCACTGTACAAATCTTACACTCCTTTTATTAATTTATTTCTTAGTATTTTGTTCTTTTTGATATTTTGAATAGAATTTGTTTTTTCATTTCACATAGTCACTATTATAAAGTATACAATTGGATATTAACTAAACTTAATGTGGTGATCATTTCACAGTATACTTAAATTATTATGCTGTATACCTTAAACTTATTCAGTGCTGTATGTCAATTATATTTCACAAAAACTGGAAAAAAAAGAATTTACACGATAAAAGGTAGAATGATAAAAAATGGAAAGCTATAGTAAAAATAAGTAAAAATTTTGAAAATGAATGAAATTTAATTTCTGTATTGATCGTGTATCCACAGAACATGCTAAACTTATTTGTTACCTTTAATAGGTTTTTCTTTTATAGTTTCATTAGAATGTTCTATATACAAGCTCATGTAGGCTATAAATAAAGGCAGTTTTACTGCTTCCTTTCTAATTTGTTAGCTTACAATTGCTCTTAGTTGCCTTCTTGCCCTGGGTAAATCATCCAATGTGATAATGAATAGGAGTGATGAGTACAGGTGCCCTTGACTAGTTCTGTCTGAGGTGGAGAGCATACAGTGCTTCTCTTTTCAACTAAAGATGGTTATTTAAGTTGCCGAAGTTCCTTTTTATGCCTTGTTTGTTGAATATTTTTTATCATGAATATGTATTAGATTTTGTGAAAATTTTTTCTGCATCTATTAGGATGATGATATGCCTTTGTCCTCTTTTTTTATTAATATGGTGTATTATATTAATTAATTTCCATATTTTAAACCAATCTTGCATTCCTAAGATAAATCTCACTTGGATATTAGGTATAATCATTTTATATATTGTTGATTTTGGTTTGGTACTATTTTGTTAGGGATTTTTTGTAAATGTTCCTGAGGAATATTGTTTTATAGTTTTCTTGTGATGTTTTGTTTAAGTTTAGAATTATAGAATAAATTGGGAAGTATTCTTTTAATCTCTATTTGATGAAAAAATATTTTTTTTAAGTTCTAGGATTTACTAGGAAGCCATCTGGGCCTGAGTTTTCCTTTTTGAGAAGATTTTAAATTACTAATTTAGTATCTTGCTATGAATTTATTCAGAATTTCTATTTCATTAGTCACTCCTGGTGATTTTATATATCTTTCTATGAATTTGTCCATTTCTTCTAAGTTATCTAATTCTTTGATGTGAAGTTGTTCAAATTATTCCTCTATTGTCTTTTAATTTCTGAAGGGTTGATAATTTATTCATGATTTTTATGTATTTTTTATTTTCCTTCTCCCTAGTCTAGCTATAGGAATAACAATTTTGTTGTTCTTTTCAAAGAACCAACTTTTGGTTTTATTGATTTTTCTTTATTGTTTTATGTTACCTATATTATTGATTTCTGAATCTTTAATTTTTCACCTTTTGCTTGTTTAGGATTTAATTTGCTTTTCTTTTTCTAGGCTGCTAAAGTGGAAACTTGGATTACTTTTTGAAGCCCTTATTTTCACCTAATATAAGCATTGAGAGATATACATTTCCTTTTCAGTACTGATTTAAGTGTGTCTCATACACTTTGATGTGTTTCATTTCTGTTAAATTCAAAATGTCTTAATTTCCATTCAATTAAATCTCCATGAGTTGTTTAGAGTGTGTAATTTTCTACATGTTTGCGAATATTCTAAATTTCTTTCTGTTGTCTGTTTCCAATTTAATATACTTATAGTCGTAGGAGACCATACTTGAATGATTCCAATCATTTTTAATTTATTGAGTTGTATTTTATAGGCTGACATATGGTCAATTCTCAAGAGTATCATTTGTGTACTTGAGAGGAAGGTATATTCTGTTGTTTTGGGGTGAAGTGTTCTCTAAATGTCAGGTCTAATTTATTTTGTTGTTCAAGTCTTCTTCATCCCTGTATGTTTTCTGTTTAGTTTTCTTTCAACTATTGAAAGTGCAGTATTGAAATATACAACTATATTTATTTAATTTTCTATTTTCCTTTTAATTTGGTCAGTTTTACATCAGGTATTTGGGGCCTTTGGTAAACATTTCTAAGTGTTTTTTCTTCCTGATGCATTGGCTCTCTTATTATGAATGCTCCCTTCATCTGTAGTTACATTTCTTTTCTCAGAGTTTATATTGTATGGTACAAATACAGCCACTTTAGCTCTCTTATGATTTCATGGCATGTATTTTTCCAGCCTTTTATTTTCAAACTATTTATGTTTTCATATCTAAAATTTGTGTTTTATAGACAGTGCATGGTTGCATCTTTCCTTTTTGTGCAGTCTGACAATCTCCACCTTTTAATTGGAATTTTTAATCAAATCACATTTAATGGAATTAACGTGGGTGGATTGACATCTGCCACTTTGTTGTTTGTTTGTTTGTTTCATGTCATGTGTCTTCTGCCCTCCATACTCTACTTGAAATCAAGTTGGCCACCTCTGGCAATGAAGTTCTTGGTTTTAAGGCCGGTCTCGCTATGATAAAACAACCATTTTGACCCAGCTAGGGTGGTGACTGGGATGGCTCTAGGTCAGAATGCCATAGACTCCCACCAGTAACTGATGGTCTTCCATTTTTGGTGACTCTATGCTTTTAGATTTTTTTGCCTTTGGTTGATTTTTAGAGTCCTGAGTAATTATTTTTGACAGTTTTTGTCCAGTTGTATAGCTGGTTCTTTATAGAGAATATTTTTTATTTTTTTCACTCCTCCATAGCCAGAAGTCCCCAGCATTTTGTATTTGATGAAACATTTTGATGAAATATGTAGGCTTTACTTTTTCCAACAAATAAAACATGGTAACTTAAAAAAAAAACCTATATTCATATTCATTTTTTTCTTATTCTCTGATTAGGTTATTAAAGTTGAGATAAAGGTCTTGGGGGAAAAGCTTTATCTCAATACTGATATTTTGTTTGATCTTACAGTGGTCTAAAGAAAAACTGATGACCTAAGTTATATAAATTTTATAAAGCCTAAGATTTATCTTTTAAATCTCTGCTTTTAGCTTCCTACAGTTATTAATAGGTGACTTTATTTTGTTATTGTGCTTAGCTTATATTTTTGGTTTTGTCAGACTCTGGGTTTCAGTTAAATGTATACAAAGTATTAATAGGAAAATGGGATAATTATATACTTAAAATCCACTTTCTTGTGAATAGGAAACAAAAGCAAGAAAAAGATACAGACTATTTTAAAAATTTTAGGGGACCTCAGGGTCTCATATCTGTAGGTGAAGTAGAAATGCCCAACTAAACATCTCTGTCATCCAGCTTCTGCTTGAATACTTCCATTCATGAGGAGCTCACTAGTATCCTGATGGAGCCCAGTTTTTTTTTTTTTTTGAGTAGTTCTAACATTTGACTATCAAACATAAATTGAAATAGGTAAAAATGAAAAGAGACCTCCTACAAGTTGAAAATTTTTTCTAACTATAGGAAAAAGAATAATTTCCACAAACTCAAAATGATAAGGGTTGATTTGATCATCATGAAGAAACATAAAGGAATTTATGGTATGAAAGTTTCCTTTTTTGTGAAGAAAAAAATCTGGTTTAAAGCACGGTGCAAGCAAGCATAACAGATTGTGGGAATATCTAGTGACTGAGATTGTGGGAATATCTAGTGACTGAGGAGAATCCCTGGATGCACAAAAATGTGGGTATGAGGGGAAGGATCAGAAAAGCATTCACATTGGCTTTTTGTCCAATCTCTTGTCTGTTCTATCAGATTATACCCCTGCATAGCAGGTCCAAGACCCCAGCGTGGGCTCTGTTACATTAGGGTGATTGGAAGGAGAAAATCATACTGTTGTTAGGAGGTATCTCTTTTGCGGTAAACACATTAACTGTAGAATCAGGTGGACTTGGATGTGAATCTTCTCTACCCCTTGACAGGGCTTAGAGCAAGAAAAGATAGTTTATCCCTAGCCTTTGTTTTCTCATCTGTAAGTTGGGTTGATAATAACGGGTTTTTATAAGTAATAAATAAAACTATATGCCAATACTGAAAACAGTACTTGAAAATTAGTAAACACTTGATAAATGGCAGTTACTACTTATTCATTATGTTAACAGATATTTGCTGAGTACCCACTACATGCCAGATACTGCGCTAGATGTTGAGTGTGTAAATAGTAGTATGCAAAATGCAATTTGAAGCAATAAACACCTATTTTGGCTTTCATGGAGTTTATAGTTTAATGAAAAATTCTAGATAGATATACACATGTGTATGTATATATATGAACATATGAGAGGCCATTAGAAGTGCTATCATAATTTTAATAATAAGGGATATATATTTTGAGGTCTAAATATAAAATTTTTCTATAATTGTCCCTGATTACATTATTAAACACCCCTCTTTTACACAAGTAGTGGCCCCCTTAAAAAATATCAGCCTCATTTCAAAACTGCTCAATCACTTTTGATTATTAAATTAATACCTTTTCTTTCTTTAAGATTTGGTCCTGTTTGTTTTAAAGTATCAGTCTTACATTTAATTTAAACTCTTCTCATCCCTTCCTCAACCTTTAGTGTAAGAGAGGTAGGAATGTCTTTCTCTATTCAGGCAACTGCTTTCTTGTTCCACCTTCCTTCCTGGCACCAGATGCTCTGGTGTAGAACCTAGGGAAAGTGGAGGTCTGGCAGTGTCACCAAGTTACTGCAAAGTACAGGTGATGGCTCAAGCAGACAAGGAGTGGAGGGAAATACCTTCTTCACAAGATGCAGTAGCCTTCTCTAAAAAGTGACCTCCTTCTTCCCATCGACCATTCTTTTATATTAGGAGGCACTCGTGTATGTCAGTATTGCTTGTTTTGCCAACTGTCCCTTTTTCAGAAAGCCCTTTATGTAGGTGGTTATGTCTAACAGGTGAAGCTCTCTGACTTCTGAATATGTTCCAGAATTGGTGCTTTTGCTCTAAGCTGTGAGCTTTAATTATCATGTGTAGCTTCCAGCACCTGGCACCACACTGTTATTAGGTATTAAATAAAATGAATGGTAATTTACCATTCACATGTTGGTAGTTGATTTTTGCTGTTGGAAAAGAATATGATATTGGATTATCTTTTGTGGAAAATTACATGGAAGATTTAAAAAACAAACTTTTCTTTGCCTTAGCTGTCACGGATATAAATATTATTGATGATCCAACTAGTAAAGGTCTTTTCTTTTTGTAGTTATTCTTCAGCATAATGGTGCTGAATGTTTAATTGCAAAATTTCCTTGTAAATGGAAAGGGAAAGTAATTTATACTGTATTTTTTTTTTTTTTGTCTTTTTGCCTTTATGTAGAGCCGCACCCGCGGCATATGGTTCCCAGGCTAGGGGTCTAACAGGAGCTGTAGCTGCCGGCCTTCGCCGCAGCCACAGCAACATGGGATCCGAGCCGCGTCTGCAACCTACACCACAGCTCAGGGCAACGCCGGATCCTTAACCCACTTAGCAAGGCCAGGTATCGAACCCTCAACCTCATGATTCTTAGTCGAATTCGTTAACCACTGAGCCACGAAAGGAACTCCAATTTATACTGTATTTTTAAGAAGTTCCATTCTCTATATGAAACAGATGTGGTAGAATCCTTTTCACCAGGTTACCAATGACAGGAGGACAGAATTCATATTTAGTCAACTCTTTTAATTTCCTGTAGAAGGTTACATTTCTTCCCTGTGTACATAAAGGAATCAAATGACTTATGCAATAAAAGCCTTTTACAAGGACATCTGATAATGTAGTTATTACAGACAAGAAATTGAGGTGCAAGATGATATATTACAATAATATTTCTAGCACACATGATTTATACTTTGTGTTAAATATTTATTAAATAAATACAAAATATAACAAAAACTGAAATGCAATGTGTATTTTTATAATTTCTTTAAAATCTTTCTATCATTTTTAGTGTTGTGCCAATATGCACATTGATCCATTTTCATCTTCTGAGATTAGATCTAAATCAGTCATATGTCCTAAGGTTTCTTGATTTTCTTCCTTCCTTTTTTCCCTAATTTTTTTATGAAGAAAAACCTAAAATTACATCTGCAAATTTTACAGTGATGATTTTGTTCATTAGAGGTTGGATTAGAGGTTGAATTAGAGCTTTCACATTTCATTAACATTTGTAAAGCCTAAATTTGTCTAAGAATTGTTGTGAATACCCGCCTGGTAAACTGTCAACATAACTCTTTTGGATGAACATTCAAGTGGGAGTAAATGTAAAGACAGGCATATTGCCTTCATGTATTCTTAAATTTGCCTGTGATTGTTGATTTTTATAGAAATGAAATTTGCTTTCATGCTTTGGGTTTGTCTAAGAAAATTCTAACACTTCCTGTATAGACTGTCTTATAAATATGTTCTGAAAGGATTATCCCTTGCTAGAATTAACTTTGATGTCTTTTTGAGTTTGAAGTACTTAGGGCTTTCTTCTTTTATCATTTCTAACTAAATGGGATCACCAGGAAGTAATATATACGTGTTGTTTCAGTAACTTCAAGTTAAAAGAAGCATCATCAATCAAAAGCAATGTGTTTTGGCATAATATGATGTTATATTTTCTGTTATAACATAATACAACAGGAAAGGAGTCATTTATCAGGCATTGTGACATTATAATTTTAGTTAAGACAAGAGAATTTGTTTGGTAGTCAAGTCATCAAAGGCAAAACCAGAGGTCAGTAATAGTTTAAAGTGTTAAGCTAAATTCATGACCCATTTTTTTTCTTGCATAATGAGAGATGTGAGGTGTTCACTGCATTAGCCTCCAAACAGAAACTGAGAATGAAAAATTGTATAGAGAAAGGTCAGCTTTTCCAAACTGAGAAAGAAGTTTGTCTTGGACCTGGAATGACACCATTTTTTCTGCCAGGAGTGAAACAAGTTCATTGGTAATCATATCCAGACATACTGAGTTCAGATACAGTATTTGTCACCTTTGTTGGGACTTTCCAATCCTAACCTGGTTTGGACTAAAAGGTATTTGCAGAGATAAATGACATGGGGGAACACCAGGACACATAGGAATGCCTTGAAATGAGAGTTGTATACATGTGACATGCACACATACTTTCCCCTTCTTTGTCCATATCAGACATTATTCATCTGTCATAGCACCATTTCCCATTGAGGCTGGACAAGCAGTGCTCTAGGAATCCACTGCCAATATATCAGAATTAGAAAGAACGTGTGTGTGTGTGTGTGTGTGTGTGTGTGTGTGTATAACAGGAGTGACCAACTCAGTACTCATAGTAATATCTGGTGGGTATTTTTTTCATAAATGAACTGAAAAAGACTTTCCAAAATTTATAAAATTCTCTGAGTGTTTTGTGCATTGTGGCAAATACGGGCCAACAAAGAAATTTCTCTTTGGAAGTGTTATTTTCAAATCTCTAAGTCAAAAGAACACTTGTCAAAAGAAATACACAAAAAATTTAGTAGTGGATCATTTTTATGCTTCAATTTATATTGATTTGAGCGACTTCTTTTTGCGATTATCTGCCTGCAGATGCTCTTTCACTCCCTTTAATGTGGAAGGGAAGCTGTCCTCATTCACAGCAAGAATATGCATCAGGTTCCATGGCTTCTGCTACAAAACCTCACCTTTTCTTCCTGTGCACTTGTCATGTGGAGAATGAGATTCTCTTGTCCTCCCCAGAGGATATATGTTGCCTGAATGATCTCTTTATGACTGGATTTTGAACTATGCCTTATAGCTTCTGTCAAAAGCATGGAAGGACTTCAGATTTTCAAGTTCTGAGTATTTGCTCAGTTAATACTACTTACTATGCAATCTTAGGCTTTATATGACTTCAATTTTCTTGTCTGTAAAATGGGCATTCCACCTTTGCTATCCTCTACCACTCTGAATTATTTCTATTAAATCAGGGTTAATTTTGAGAGTTAATTAAACAAAATGCCCCAGTCAATAAAGCAATGTCCTGTATATTAGTGATAATAACGTGTGCATTTTGAATTCAGCCTTAAAATAGGTAACATGATTATAAAAATAATTTATGCTAATTAACAGTTACAAGATATAGAATATATCTGTAGGTGTAGAAAATGAATATTTATTGTCCCAATATTTCCTTTAGAAGAAAATTGGTTACAATGTTAGAGCAGCTCTTTTAATATGAATTTTTTGAGATTGAGGATGAAATTTAAATTTTTTTTTTGCTTTTTAGGGCCACACCTGTGGCATATGGAAGTTCCCCAGGCTAGGGGTCAAATCGGAGCTGTAGCTTCTGGCCTACGCCATAGCCATAGCAATGCAGGATCCCAGCCACATCTGTGACCTACACCACTGCTCACGGCAACACCAGATCCTTAACCCACTGAACAAGGCCAGGGATCAAACCTGCATCCTTATGGATGCTAGTCAGATTCGTTAACTGCTGAGCCATGATGGGAACTCTGAAATTTAACTTTTAATGCACCAAGTTCTTGATCAGCTTCCAACCTTCCCATTACTTTTGCTACGTTATTTTAAGGGCAAAACTGATAAAACAAAAATATTATTTATAACACTTGAGGAAGTAAGCATTTAAATTTTTTTTTTTAAAAAAAGCTCTAGTTTCTGAGTTCTCGTCGTGGCTCTAGCGGTTAACGAATCTGACTAGGAACCATGAGGTTGAGGGTTCTGTCCTGGCCTCGCTTAGTGGGTTAAGCATCTGCTGTTGCCTTGAACTGTGGTGTAGGTTGTAGACGTGGCTCAGATCCCATGTTGCTGTGGCTGTGGCGTAGGCCAGCGGCTGCAGCTCTGTTTGGACCCCTGGCCTGGGAACCTTCATGTGCCGTGGGTATGGCCCTAAAAGGACAAAAGACAAAAAAAAAAAAAAAAAAAAAACCTCTACTCTCATTTGTAATACTTTCTGCTAAGTATATAGCCTGAGGAAACTAATAAAATGCTTTTAATGAGTGAGATAAAATAGAGCTGTTCCTTAACTTACTTTAAGGGCAAGAGAGTTGCAAAAAAGATCTGACGTGTTTGAGAAGCATTTTGTGGTATTTGTTTAATGATGGAAGAAAGAGTGACTAGCCAGTATTTTGGTCTAAAGGATGTTAAATAATTTCAGTCACACACACACACAAATATATAACCCTAGCTTTTCTAGAATGTATTAGCAATATAAACTATCAAAGTAATAATGGAAATGATAGAAAAATGTAGTCTGACGCGTAATTTCTGGTTCTTTGGAATTGCTTTAGATTACAGCTCCCTTCTCAGTTTGCACATTCATTCTCCTTAGTGAGCTACCCTTTATCAAACATCAGGCCTGTTTGTGACAGAAAAAGCAGGGAAGCTCACATACTGTTAGTTCACCTCTCTTTCCATCTTCACTTCTCTTGCCTCCATCAGTGGTGCTAATCAGATAATCAGTTCTCTCTCACCTAATGGCCTCCATCTGCATCTTTTGCTGCTGCTGCCCCAAATAGCACTGATCTTGATCTTTCATCTGGGGTCTCCTCTTGACATTGTTGTTATGGAAGTTATCCTATTCCTGGAACCCATTGTTGTCACACACATTGAAATAGGAGAAGGTTCTGCCTTCTCATTTTGGCTCCTCAAAGGATTTAAGCTTTGAGGTTTTTTTTTTTATCATTGTTTTTCTTTTTTTTTTTATCGCTTCTCAGCCGTTTGGCTAAAATCAAGAGTTTTTCTTATTTTTTTCCATTTTTTAAAGTTTCATTGAAGTATGGTTGATTTACAAGGTTGTGATAATTGCTCTACAGCAAAGTGATTCATATATGCATATACACACATCCATTCTCTTTCCGATTCTTTTCCCACAAAGAGTATCATAGAATATCAGACAGAGTTCTCTATGCTATACAGCAGGTCCCTGTTGACCAATCATTCCATATACCACAGCGTGCATATGCCAATCCCAAACCTCCAGTTCATCCCTCCCATTTTCTCTCCCCTTTGGTAACCATGAGATTTCAAAGTCTGTGAGTCTATTTCTATTTTGCAAATAGGATTATTTGTATTCTTTTTTAATATTCTACATATAAGTGATATCATATGATGTTTGTCTTTTACTGTCTAACTTTAGTTAGTATGATAATTTCTAGAAGCTATAGTTAGTCAAGTCCTTGAGGCTAAAGAAGAAGCCTTCCAAGGGTAACCACAAAAAATTGCATCTCAAAGTGCTGTTCTAAGAGGTACCCAGAGTCCAGCCACACTGACTCTTCTCTCTAAGAGACTGTTTCCTGTTGAACATGGGAGAGACTGCAGCGGTATTTGTCTTCACCTTTGTGAGGAAGTATTAATTTCTGTATATCTGAACCCAGTTATCCCTATCACTATATTTTTCTTTTGGAATTCCTGTTGTCTTCTGTAAGTAGGACTTTGCACTGTCAACTTAGGCAGTTGAAAGTTTCCGGTCCTCTTCTTTCATTTTTTAAAAATAGCAAACTGAGTCCCATCAGGGTATATGTGTATATACTTGTTTTCTGTTCTGTAGTTTCCTTTTTCTCTCTAATTGAGGAAAATCAGCAACTTTATAGGCACTCTCTATGTCAGAAATAATTTAATTAAATAACTGTTATATGCTTCACAATAATGTCGTTGAATTTTCACAAGATCCTTGAAAATAAGAATGTGCATTATACAGGTAAAGAAACCAAGATTCAGAGTTAAGCAGCTTGCTCAAGATCACATGGCTATTTATGAATGGAATAAAAATTAAATTCAAGTGCATTTTGTTGGATTCCAAATTCTGTGCTCTGACCACATCTAAGGCAGCATTTGGCCTCCTGGAAATTCACTCCTTGGACCTTTAGAGAATTGAATAGCTTGCCTTGCTACCATATATTATGTGAAACATTTCTATTGCTCCTTTCCTTTGATTAAAATATTTACAAGGACTTTTTTCCCTACTCATAAAAAGTGAAAGAGTAAAAGTGAAAGAGTAAAAGTGAAAGAGTAAAATTTCTGAAGTGAAAGAGTAAAATTTTCATGATAGTGAAATGCCTAGATTGAAGTAAATATGTACCTCTGTTTATTTATTGCTTCACACAAAATGTGCAATATATATGCATTAATGAATTGCTTATATTGAGGGAAGTTTATGAATCTGGATACTAAAGGTAGGTTTTTATATTAAAGAAGCATTTCTCAGGTCTTAAATGGATTTTAAGATAAAAAGTTGAGAGGAAGAATATCTCATAAAACTCATTTTGTAACCACATTGCTGAACAATTGACTTCCTTATTGATATTCACTGAAGTGTTGGAACACTGAATTGTGCAATAATTTCTTTCTTGTTGAAAAAAATTTCAGCAAAAAAGTGTTCTTAAAAAAGAAGCATAAAAATTCTCTTCTCAGAGTTCAGTATAATGTCATAGCAGTGCGTAGCATCTTAATGTGTACAAAGAATTAGATTGGCATATCTTGGAGAAAAGACCCTTTAGAGACTTTACTTTTCATCTGTACTCAAAGGCTAGTCTCATTTTAGCCCAGATTTTAGAAGTCACAGTTCATGTTAAAGGGATCTCTTTGTTTTGTTTATTTCAATTAGGTTTCCTGTGATAACAGCTGATTGTACTGTTTGTAAAAGAGTCCTGGGGATTTCTAGTGGTTGTGGGACTAGATGAGATCAATTCTATGGTAGAAAGCTTCTTGTTCATATTGTTTCATCTGCCTGACAAATACTACCTGTGTGATAGTTACCCCTTTAATTCAATGAATAATTATTAAAATGTCTCTTCATTATAATTTTTCACTATAAGTGTTCTAAAGACATGTGACTATGGAGTATGCTGGTAGTTTTAGAGAATACTTTTCCTCTGGATCTAAATGTATTGGCCTGCAAAGCAAGTTGATTTCCATGAAACCACTTAGAAAATTTAGCTCACTAAACTTTGTGAAGATTGTCGTATGCCTACTCTCTGTTTTTTAGATAAGTGTATATAATTTTAACTGTTTGAAATGTTATTCCACCTACTTGCAGCACTCAAGTACAAAAATCACTTAGAACACAGACAAGGTAATTCATGAAAAACAAATCACTTTATCAAAATAGTCATAGTATCTCTATAAAAATTTGAAGTCAAATGTCGTCTCCCTCTGGATTGAGCCTAAATGTGCCACTTTTATCCTAAGTGTTCTATAACACAATAGAAGTTCTCTTCACTCTCTGAATAATCCATTTATATTTCCTACTTGCAGTTCCATGAACCGTACATACTCTCTCTCTTGCAGCTACACTCACTTAAGCAGGCCAACTCCTCATCCTTAGGATCTCACTTGACATAAATCCTAAGCCTCCCTGGACTGAAAGACTGGGTTAGGAGCACCTCCATTGTGATTTAATAGCACCCAGTGTTTATTATCATCATGGTGCTTATCATGCTTTTACTGAAATTTCCTTTTCTCTTTCACTAAACTCTTAAGTTCTCAGAGAGAGGGACTGTCTTCTCATTAATTGTTAAATAGCTGGTCTTATAATACTTGCTAACAGTCACTGCTCAATTAATACTGAGCAGAGAGAGTTGAATTTAACTGAACCTTTAAAATTTCATATCCAGAAAATTACCCTGACATAGTTCATGATGAAAATTATAAGCAATAGTATAAAACTACCTAAAATGCCTAATCATGCACCACTAGATTAGCAACAGTGCTACCACCTATGATTTATAAGTAAATAAGACTATCCCAGAACACTGAAAGTTTTCTAAGCATCATCCTGTTTCTCCTATACTATGCACCTCTATGGTTGTGGAATATCTTTCTAAATCCATACCAATCCTTGAAAACAGTCGATTTGTATTTATCCTTTTTCTGAGATTTAAAAATAATAACTATGCAATACTTTATTTTCCTATTGAAGTTCAGGTTCTCAAACTATCATATTAAGAAAAGATTGAGCAAAACATTCCCTGGAAACCTATCACTTGCAAGGAACTGTGGTGAGCATTGTGTTAGGTGTGAAGGTAAATGAGACATTAGTCTCACTAACCAAGATTCATGAAGAGAATTATTTGCTGTCAGGTAAAATCCACAGGCTCTAAGGATAAAGTTTTAACGATTTAGTTAGAACCTAAAATTTTCACAAATTTTGTAGTTGTCTAAATTATGATTTTGTAGGATATGGGGTGTGAGTGCTGTAAATTGAAGTCTGACTCTTATGGTCTCAACTACAGATTCAGAATCTTTGAGAAAAAAAGGTATACATGGGCAAAATCAGGAAAGCGTCTTGCAAGACCCATCTGAAGGATGTAGAGAATGGAGGGTGTAACTGCATTTTTATTCCCAATGGCTTTTATTTACAGAGAGTGGAGGCCAATATTAGGACATATGACATAGTATTGTGCTGTTAACCTTAGTACAGATATTTTTCCCTCTCTTTGTTTATCAGATATTGTTTACCTATGGTACAATTTTAATTTACCAATTTTAAACATATAGTTTGTTGAAGTTTGGTAATTGTCTTTAATCATGAAATCATCATGATATCAAGATGTACAATACTTCCCTTACTTTAAATAATTTCCTTGTGCCCTGTTTCACTTGAACAGGGCCAAGAGACCTGTTCTCTTTCCACCCTTGACCACAGCCAAAACCAGACCTGCTCTCTGTCCTTATAGCTTTACATTTTCTAAAATTTTATATACATGGAATTTTATAGTACATAGTCTCCTGATCTGACTTCTTTTACTTCTTCTGAGACCTGTGTTACTGGGTGTATTCACATTTGATTCTTTCCTTATTGGTTTGTAGTATATCATGATATAATAAAATTTTCTTATCCACTCATAAATTGATGGATATTTGGATTATTTCCACTTTTTAGCTGTTATGAATAAAACTTCTGTGACACTTAGAGATAGGTTTTGTGTAGATTATGTCTTTATTTTTCTTTTGTTAATGCCTAAGAGTGAAGTTACTTGGCCACATGGTTAATATTTGTTTATAAGATACTTCTATGTAGCTTTCCAAAGTGGCTGTGTGGAGATTCCATTTCTACCAGCAATTTAGAGTTCCACGTGTTCTGTACCCTTACACACTTGTTTTCAGTCTTTTTAAATTTTAACCTTCTGATGGCTGTATAGTAGTATCACATTGTGGTTTTAATTTGTTCCCTGATCACTAGTGATCATTGAGAATCTTTTCATGTGCTTTATTAGACGTTTGAATGTCTTCTTTTGTTAAGTGTCTTTTTAAATATTCTGTCCTGTTTTTGATGATTGCACTTACTGCTGAGCTTGAAGGATGTATAGTCTGGATATAAGCCTTTAGTCGAATATATAGTTTGTAAAACAAAATTTTTTCCAGTCTGCGACTTTTTGTCTTATTAACTATGACTGCATTTTTTTGGTTTTTTGTTTTTTGTTTTTTTTGGGCCACACCTGTGGCACATGGAAGTTCTCTGTCTAGGGGTTGAATGGGAGCTGCAACTGCCGGCCTACACCACAGATACAGAAGTGCCAGATCTGAGCCACATCTGCAAGCTATACCACAACTTGCAGCAGCACCAGATTTTTAACCCACTGAAAGAGGCCAGGGATCGAACCCACACCCTCGTAGATAGTAGTTGGGTTCTTAACCATTGAACCACAATGGGAACTCTTTATTTACTATGACTTTTGAAGAACAACATATTTAATCTTAATGAAATCTGTTTTCTCTGATATTCTTTTACAGTTTGTGTTTTGGGGCTCACCCAGTGCTACATTTTTTTCTTCTTTTAAATAGAAGTTTAATAGTTTTATCTCTTATTTTAGCAACAACCATTCTGAGCTGATTTTCTTGTATATGATGCGAGGTGATGGTTGTTATTCATTTTCCTCCATATTGTTGGTCAGTTTTTCCATCACCCTTTGTTGAAAAGACTATCATTTCTCAATTAAATTACCTTGGAAATTTTGCCAAAGTCCCTTGACCATATAAATATGAATGTTTGCATAGTCTCTGTTCTGTTCCATTGATCTCTATATCTATCCTTATGCAAATACCTCACTGTCTCGATTACTGTAACTTTATATTAAATTCTGAAATGAGAGAGGCTAAGTATTTTAATTTTATTCTTTGATATGTTAAATTTATATTGTCATTTGCATTGAAAGTCCCAGTTAGAATTATGATTATGACTGGATTGAATACTTTGGAGAGGACTGGCATCTTAACAGTATCGAGTCTTCCAATAAATGAGCGTGGTGTTGTCTCTTCATTAATTTAGGTCTAGTTTAATTATTTTTCAGCAATGTTTTGAAGCTTTCAGTGTAATCTTGCAATTATTTCATTAAAATATTTCTACAATTTTTATGATTGTGTGAATGCAGTTGCTTTCTAAATTTCATTTCATATTTTTTATCCCTAGCAAATAGATTATACTTGATTTTTAAAATAAGGACCTTGATTATTGAAACCCTGTTGAATTCACTTACTAGTTTTTGTAACTTTCTTGTGGATTCTGTAGAGTTTTCTACTTACAGTAGCATGTTGTCTGAATTAAAAGTATTTTAACATTTTAATAGACATTCTTGTCTATTCTACATGCTTTTTATTTCTTTTTCCTGCCTTGTTGCACTATCTTGGATTTAAGGTACAATATTAAAATTGTGAGAGCACAGATCCTTGTTTTTGGTCTTAGAAAATGTCAAGCCTTATTATCACTGAGTTTTATGTTAATTGGAGTGAGCTTTTTTCATAGGGGCTCTTAACTGAGTTAAGGATATTTCTTTTTAGTTGTAACTTTCTAAGAAATTTTAATCAAAAAATGGTGGTCAGTTCTGTTAAATGTTTTCACTGTATCTATTGAAATAATTATATGGTTTTCTCCTTTTAAAAAATTAATGTGATAAATCACGTTGATTGATTTTCAGATGTTAAATCAACCTTAAATCCTTAAATAAACACCTCTTGGTTATGACATATTATCTCTTTTATGTAATACTCAATTTGATTTGCTAATATTTTAAGGCAGTTTTTTGTGTCTATATTCACGAGGGATATTGGTCTACAGTTACCTTAATATTATTTTTGCCTGGTTTTGGAACCAAGGTAATTTTGGCTTAATAAAATAAGTTGTGGAATTTCTTGTCATATTCTATTTTCTAAAATATTTATTTATTTATTTATTTATTTATTTTTGTCTTTTGTCTTTTCTAGGGCCACACTCACGACATGTGGAGGTTCCCAGGCTAGGGGTCTAATCGGAGCTGTAGCCGCCGGCCTACCCCAGAGCCACAGCATCGCGGGATCAGAGCCGCGTCTGCAACTACACCACAGCTCATGGCAACGCCGGATCCTTAACCCACTGAACAAGTCCAGGGATTGAACCCACAACCTCATGGTTCCTAGTCGGATTCTTTAACCACTGAGCCACGACGGGAACTCCTATTTTCTAAAATATTTTTAAATGACAGTTGCTTGTTTTCCTTAAGTGCTTGATAGAATTCACCATTGAAGCCATCTGGGTTCAGAATTTTCTTTTGGAAGAGGTTTTTAATTCCAAATTAAATTTATTCAATTAATACAGGGTTGCTCAGTTGTTTTATTTCTTCATGTGTTTTTTTTTTTAAAGAAATTTCCCTCTTTCACTCAGGTTACCAAATTTATTGGTACAGTTTTCCATATCATCTCCCTTACTATTCTAGAATTATTTGGTTATCCCTTTAGTGTCAGTAGAGATAGAATCTGTAGTTATAGCCTCTCTTTTATTCCTGATATTGATAACTTTCCTCCTTTCTTTGTTTGTCCCCTCCCTTCTTCTCTCACTCTCTCTTTTTTTTTTTTTTTTTTTTTTTTTTTTTTTTTTTTTTTTTGCTCCTTTTTCCTTTCCCTCTCCCTCTCAAGATATGAAGTAGGCACACAGTTTAATCTCTAGCTGCCCTTTGGCCTGGTGAGCATAATAGCTCAATAGACAAACCCTCAGAATGCCTCTTTCTTTTTTTTTTTTCCCCTCATAGCCAGAGAAGTCAGTTTCTCTCCAGGGTTCTGTTAATCAAAACTGTGTCCCTACACTGTTGGCATTTTAAGAACGGGGTTCCCAAGAACAGAAAGAATGAAATAGGAGGAAGAATAGAACTTTGATTTACAATATAGGGAAAGCAATAAACCTGCCAAAGGATCTACAATATTGAAATCAAGATCAGCTTCTTGATTTTCAAGAATCTTAAGGGTCCCCAGAAGGACTGCTGAAGCCCAATATGAAAACCCTTATCCAGTCATGTCCTCATCTCTTTTCTTTCTCCAACTCTATTTTCTCTTACCTTTTTCAGCAATAAATTCAATATATGGATGCCTATTTAAAAAAGAAGAGTTAGATATATAACTCTAAATAACAGTACATAGGTTAAGTAAAAGTAAACCCAACATATAATTGATTAATTTAAAACTCATAAATTGAGGTGAATTACAACTCTAACTAAAAGTTTTTCCTCTGATACCATGATCCAACTATACATACTTTTTGGATGCTTTACTCAAGAATACCTTCCTGAAAGTTGAGTGATGAACATAAATAGCACCTCTTCCTAAAAATATTGAATGGCTTCCTATTGTTTGATCAGACAAAGTACATAAGTCACTGTCTAATATTCTAAGCTCTATCCTTAGTTTTTTCCAAACTTCTAACTTCCTATTTCATTATGTTTTCATACTTACATCTCATTCCAGTCAACATGGTTACTGAGTATTCCACCAACATACCAGTGGATTTCCATTTCTGTGCCTTCACTGTTGTATGACTGACCTTTATTTAATTTTTCTCAGTTCTCTAGGACAACTGAAGTCCAGAGAGGTAGCATAAATTGAACAGTGCCAAACGCTTAAGAGAGTACTGGAATAAGAACTTGGATCTAGAATTTTTCTATCTTAGTCTGAAAGGTTTGAATTTTATGTGGTAAGATATAGGGAGCTTCCTAGCAAGATAACTCATGGGAAAAAAATGTGGTCTAAGAAAGATAACCCTGATTTCTTTATTTCTTTCTTTATTTTAGGGGTGCACCTGCACTATATGGAATTTCCCAAGGTAGGGGGACAATTAGAGCTGCAGCTGCCGGCCTTTGCCGCAGCCACAGTAACACCAGGTCCAAGCCAATGCCAGATCCTTAACCCACTGAGCGAGGTCAGGGGTCAAAGCCACATCCTCATGGATACTAGTCAGGTTTGTTTCTGCTGAGCCACAACAGAAGGTCCACATCTTATATCTTTGAGTAGAAGAGAGGAAGATGAAACCATGGCAGGAACAAGAGCAACAAAGCTTAAAGCAACTGTGAGGACACAGGTCAGGTTAGAGTTTGTGGGATAAACAGAAAAGTATGAATTTAAAGATACTATGAAGAAAAGAGTGACAACACATATCAAGACCCTGAGAAGGAAGAACTGGAAGGATACATAAGATATAAGTTTGGGCACCACCTTAAATTTCTCTAGATTACCATATACTTTATCATATTATATTTGGTATAATGAATATGTATGTATTTTATTTATTTATGCAAATTATTTTTACCATCTACTCTTTCCAGGCATTATTCTAGACCCTGCGAACACAAGAGTGAATAACTTATTTACTAAATGAATGATTTCACCATCAAAATATATATGCCAAAGTTTTGTTAAGTTTGTTGAAGAAAATGTTTGATTCTACAGTTATTTTTTTAAAGAGGAAGTAATAATCTTGAATCTGAGAATACTTAGAAACAAATTCCAAGTTTGCCTGTGGGTAACACCATTCAGTAGACATAAAAACAGGATATATGTATTTTTGTTTAATGAGGACAAAATTATCATTTTAAATTGTATCAAGCTTTAAGGTTAATGTTACTGGAATAATTTAGGTAATACAATCCAATAATTCTATCTGATAAAGGATAGAATAAGCGAAATGCTTTCTAAATGGAAGAGAATCATTCTACTTTAAGAGAATACTTGTAGTTCCTACGGTTTGCTAGGAATTATACAATTTCTCAATATGTATAATTAAAATTTTTTGAGATGTGCTTTAAATTTTTAAACAAAATATGCTTTAGTTTCTAAAATCCCAATTCTATTGTATATATATTTGAAAAGGAGATGTGTAAAAATTCTTAGATATAGACATTTATAGTATTTTTGGCTAAATGTAAAACTGGTCACTCAACTATGATTTGTCCAGTAAAGTTTTAGGTTAAATTTTAAAAGAATGATGGGCCCAAATTTTTGTTAAATTATTATTAATAGAATCCTTGCGAATCAAAGGCAATGCCTCTCCCTCTGGTTATCACCATGTATTGTTTATCATTATCCTAGAATTAAGCCAAAGAAAATGAGGTAATGCCAAAATAACCAACCCAAAATGATTCCTTAAAAAAATGAAACAAAAATGAAAGACAATAAAAGTAGACATGTTGGTTACTTCTGTTTAGTAGTCTTCAATTCTCACTCTTTCACTTAACATTCAGTCAACATATTGATTGAGTGCTCACCATGGGTCAGTTTTTGCGATTCTCAGGAGGAATACTGAAGTAAACATGGAAGATGGGTTTGTACATAACAATGCTTTCCTTCTAAGTGGTGAAGACAAGTATTAAAAAGTTAGCAAAAAATAAAACAGGATAATTCTAGAAAATGATAAATGACTTGAAAGAAATAAACAAACTATGGAATAGGAAATAAGAAGCTGGTGTGTCTCCTTTATATAGGGTGGCCAATAAAAGCCCTACAGAGAGGTATTACTTGAGCTGACCTGTTGAAGAATTAGTATTTAACTGATCTACAAAATTGAGTGCAAGATAATGGTCTTAGCTTTGTAGCTTCCACAAAATAAGAACCCTTTTATAAAAGACTAGGGTATGAAAGGAAGTAGATTTTCTGCCTCATCCAGGATGCCATTTCAATTTTAATACATCCCCTACCTGTATGACAAATTTTCAAAAGACAATAAAAACAAGAAAAATGGAGAAGGACTTGATAATTCTGGAGGTAATAATAAAGTTTGGCCTTTACATTGTTTTCCTTTCAAGTATTATTTTTCCAACCAAAACTTGTTATTCTCTGGTTTTGACAAATGATTTTGAATACTGTGTTTATGTAGCATAAATATTGGAGTTTAGCTTTAAAAGTAATTGGCTCTTTTTGCTTCGTTGTCTACCTAGTTGTACTGGTTATTGTACATCTTTGAACTGAGTGGAAAATTTCTATTTCTTTAATAACTATGAAAGGAAGGAAGTTTTATCAGTGGAAAATAAGAGTACTCACTTCTATAAGAATCTTTGCTATTTGGTTAAAAGGAAAGTTAAGCATACTCAAAGGCATCCTGAACTACTTAATGGATTGACAAAGCTAAAGTGATTTTACAATACCTAAGTAATTTGTCACAATCCTCTACCCACTCCCAACACACCAACATCCTCTCTCTCTCTCTCTTTCTCTCTCTCCCTTTCTCTCCACCCCCACCCCCACCCCGAATTCCTTGGATTCACCCTGTTCAAAGAAGACCCTCTGAGGCTTATAATAAATGCAATTTTCAGTCTTTGATAGAACAGTTCTTTAATTTTTTTAGACAGATTCTCATTCTTTTCTATTTTTTACAGACCTTTTTAAAAGAAAACATTGCATTTTCCTTTGACAGCTCATTTCTAGCATGAGAACCTTTCTCTGTAGAATCAAGCATGAAACTGGTGGTCTTGGAATATACACTCAGAATTTTAGTGGGTGAGAAATTCTTCTAGTCTCCATGATACCAATAGCCTAAAGAAAACAGAAGTCCTTGGAGTTATGGATTCTTGGTGTTGTGTGATATGTGGCCAGATCAGGATGCAGAAGAGAGTTTTAGGAGTCAGCATAGCCCTCACCATGGCTCTGAACTCCTATTCACTTATCGAACAGATAAAGTGAGAGATTGGACTGGCATAGAAGCAATTCTTTGCACGTCATTACCCGTTTAGTCTCTTTGCCAGGAGATAGCTCAGTTACTAAGGGCTCCCAAAATTGTTCCTTGGCAGCGCTGAGTGAATCTAGAGTATGAGTTCATGCTTATGCTTTTCTTCAGCTTGTGCTTTCTGTAATTTTGAAAAATTATGAATTTTTAACAAATCGTTAATGTTTTGCATATTATCTGAATTCTGTAGGGACTTGGACATTATCTTTTATGTTTTTGTTACTTTTAACAAGACAAAATTTTTGCATGGGGAAATGCACTTTTTTTCTTCCTTATATAGAGCAGTATGTGTGTGGGAAGATTCTTGAATCATTCCTGCTTCTCTTTGCCAGAAGAAAATAAAAGTATGTCTTCCACAACCATTTTCTTCTGGTAGCCAGTGCTGTTTGAACCTATCAGGATGTCAGCAGGTGACTTGTTTCCTAGTTCAATACAACACAGCATAAATATTCTCTTCTTTTGCATAAAGCAAGTAAATCAGTACAAATATTCTTCCTATATCTAAAGTTTAGAAGGCAAGGGGTAAAATGTGCAAAGTATATTTTTTGTTATGTGAATGTTATAGGATTCATGGGGATGAGATATAGATTATATTTGTCACAGTTTGTTTTTTTAGTTAACCATTATTTTTAGATATATTGAGAGCCTTAGATTTTGGGTCAATTTATGCAGATGACTGTTTCAGGAACAATATATCTAACATATGATTTAAAGCTCATAAATATAAAATATATCATGAAAAACTAATCCCCGAGTTGATAAATAAAGTGTGGTATATCCAGACAATGGGATATCATTCACTGATAAGAAATGAGCTACCAAGTCATGATAAGATACAGAGGAACCTTAAATGCATGTTGCTAAGCAGAGAAGCTCATCTGAAAGGTTATACACTGTGTGATTCCAACTACATGACATTCTGGAAAGGCAAAACTATAGAGACAGTAAGATCAGTGGTTGCCAGGGGTTGAAGTGGGTTGGAGGAGAGTGACTAGGTAGATCACAGAGAATTTTTAGGGCAGTGAAAGTGCTCTGTATGAGACCATTATGTTGGATACATGTCATTATACATTTGTACAAACCCATAGGATGAACAACACCAGTAGTGAACCATAATGTAAACTATGAATTTTGGGTGATTATGATGTGTCAGTGTAGGTTCATCAGTTGTAACAAATGACTAATATGGTTGGGGATATTGATAATGGGGAAGGCTGTGCCTATGCTAGGGCAGGGAGTATGTGGGAAATCTGTGTCTTCCTCTCAATGGTGCTGTGAATCTTAAACTACTCTAAAAAAGAATAAACAAAGTCTTTATTAAAATCCCCTGGTACTTTTTGTTTGCTAAAGTTTTTATTTTATTTTGTAAAAATTTTATTGATACAGTTGACTTACAAAATTGTGTTAATTTCAGGCATACAGCAAAGTAAATCAGTTATGCATGTACATACATCCATTCTTTTTCAGATTCTTTTCCCATATAGCTTACCACGTAGTCCTGAGTAAATTTCCCCATGCTATATAGCAGGTCCCCATTACCTATCTATTCTATGTATAGTAGTGTGTATATTTGTCAGTCTCAACCCCCTCAGCTTATCCCCCTGCCATGTTTCACCTTCACTTTTTGTTTCAAAATTTTAGACTATTTGTTTTGTAAGTTCTATTATATCATTTCTATTTGATTCCACATATTAGTGATCTCATATAATATTTCTCTTTCTGTGACTTACTTCACTTAGTATAATAATTTCTAGGTCCATCCTTGCTTCAAAAGGCATTATTTAATGCTTTATGACTAATATTCCATTGTGTGTATCTATATCTATATATCTATATCTGTATCTATATCTATATCTATATCTATATCTATATCTATATCTATATGTACCACGTCTTTATCCAATACTCTGTTGATGGACATTTGGTTTGCTTTCATGTCTTGGCTGTTGTATATAGTGTTGCAATGAACATTTGGCTGCATGTATTTTCCTTTTTTTTTTTAGGGCCGCACACATAGCACATGGAGGTTCCCAGGTTAGGGGTCAGATCGGAGCTACAGCTGCCGGCCTACACCACAGCCACAGCAACAGAGGGTCCAAGCCACGTCTGTGGCCTACACCACAGCTCACAGCAACACCGGATCCTTAACCTGTGTTGCAAGGCCAGGGATCGGACCCAAATCCTCATGGATCCTAGTCGGGTTCGTTAACCACTGAGCTACAAAGGGAATTCCTTTATCTTTTTGAATTATGTTTGTTTTCAGGTATATTCCCAGGAATGGGATTGCTGAATCATATGGTGGTTCTATATTTAGTTTTTTAAGGAACCTCCATACTGTTTTCCATAGTGGTCAAACCAATTTACATTCCTACCAGTCGTGTAGGAGGGTTCCCTTTAATCCAAATCCTCTCCAGCACGTATTGTTTGTAGATTTTTTGTTGATGGTCATTCTGACTGGAGTGGAGTGATACCTCACTGTAGTTTTGATTAGCATTTCTCTAATCATTAGTGATGTTGATCATCTTTCATGTGCTTTTTTGGCCATCTGTCTTTACTCTTTGGAGAAATGTCTGTTTAGATCTTCTGACCATTTTTTAATTGGATTGCTTGATTTTTATATAAAGCTGCATTAGATTAGATGGTTATATATTTTGCAGATTAATCCCTTGTCAGTAGTTTCATTTGCAAAGATTGTTTTCCCATTCTGTGTTCTCTTTTCAGTTTGTTACTGGTTTCCTTTGCTATGCAAACAGACTTAGGTCCTGTTTATTTATCTTTGTTTTTCTTTTCATTACTCTAGAATGTGGATCAAAAAAGATATTGGTGCAATTTATGTCAAAGTGTTCTGCCTATGTTTTCCTCTAAGAGGTTTATAGTATCTTGTCTAACATTTAGATCTTTAATCCATTTTTGGTTAATTTTTGTGTGTGGAATTAGAGAGTATTATAAATTCATTCTTTATATTTAGATCTTTAATCCATTTTGAGTTTATTTTTGTGTAAGGGGTTAGAGAGAGTTCTAAATTCATTCTTTACATGTAGCTGTCCAGTTTTCCCAGAACCACTTATTGAAAAGACTGTCTTTTCTACATTGTATATTTTTGCCTCCTTTGTCGTAGATTAATTGACCATATGTGCATAGGTTTATTCCTTGGCTTTCTATCCTATTCCATTGATCTATATTTCTCTTTTTGTGCCAGGATCATATTGTTTTGATTAATGTAGCTTTGTATTATAGTCTGAAGTCAGGGAGCCTTATTCCTCCAGCTCTACTTTTATTTCTCAGGATTGCTTTGTGTTTCCATACAAATTTCAAACTTTTTCATTCTAGTTCTGTGAAAAATGCTGTTGATAATTTAGTTGGGATTGCACTGAATTTGTAGATCATCTTAGGTAGTATAGCATTTTGATAATATCTTCCAGTCCAAGAACATGGTATAACTTTCCATCTATTTTTGCCATCTTTGCTTTCTTTCATCAGTGTCTTATAATTTTCAGAGTATAGGTCTTTGGTCTCCCTAGGTGGATGTACTCCTAGGTATTTTATTCATTTTGATGCAGTGGTAAATGGAATTGTTTCCTTAACTTCTCTTTCTGATCTTTCATTGTTTAGTGTACAGAAATGGAAGATGTTTCTAGGCATTAATTTTTTATCCTGCAATTTTACTAAATTAATTGATGAGCTCTAACAGCTTTCTGGTAGCATCTTTAAGATTTTCTATATATAGTATCATGTCATCTGCAAATAGTGAAAGTTTTATTTATTCTTGTCCTATTTTGATTCCTTTTATTTTTTTCCTAATTGCCATGGCTAGGACTTTCAAAACCAGGTTGAATAAAAGTGCTGAGAGTGGATATTCTTGTCTTATTCCTGATCTTAGTGGAAATTCTTTCAGCTTTTTACCACTGAGAATGATGTTAACTGTGGGTTTGTCATACATGCCTTTATTATGTTGAGGTAGCTTCCTTTTGTGCCCACTTTCTAGAGAGTTTTTACCATAAATGGGTGTTGAATTTTGTCATAAGCTTTTTCTGCATCTAATGAGAAGACCATATGGTTTTTATTCTTCAGTTGCTTGATATGGTGTATAGCATAGATTGACTGGCATATATTGAAAAATCCTTGCATCACTGGGATTAATCTCACTTTATCATGGTGTGGTATCCTTTTAATGTATTGTTGGTTTTGGTTTGCTAACATTTTTTTGAGGATTTTTGCATCTATGTTCATCAAATGTTATTGGCCTGTAGTTTTCTTTTTTGTATGGTGTCTTGATCTGGTTTTGCTACCAGGTTGGTGGTGGCTTCATAGAATGAGCTTGGGAGTATTCCTTCCTCTGAAAATTTTTGCAAGAGTTTCAGAAGGATAGGTGTTAACTGTTCTCTAAATGTTTGATAAAAATTACCTGTGAAGCCATCAGGTGCTGAACTTTTGTGTTTTTTTTTTTTTTTTTGTCTTTTTTGGCTTTATGTAGAGCCACACCCGTGGCATATGGAGGTTCCCAGGCTAGGGGTCTAACAGGAGCTGTAGCTGCTGGCCTTCGCCACAGCCACAGCAAAGAACTTTTGTGTTTTTTGGAAGTTTGAAAATCACGTTTTCAGTTTCAGTACTTGTGACTGGCCTATTCCTATTTTCTCTTTTTTCCTGGTTCAGTCTTGGAAGATTGTACCTTTGTAAAAATTTGTTCATTTTTTTCTAAGTTGTCCACTTTACTGGCGTATAGTTGCTTGTAGTAGTCTCATGGTCCTTTGTTTTTCTGTGGTGTCAGCTGCAACTTCTCCTTATTCATTTCTAATTTTATTGATTTGAGTCTTCTCCCTTTTTTTCTTGATGAGTCTGGCTAAAGCTTTATCAATCTGGTTGATCTTTTTACAGAACTAGCTTTTAGTTTCATTGGTCTTTTCTAGTGCTTTCTTCATCTCTATTTTATTTATTTCTGCTCTGATCTTTATGCTTTTTTCCTTCTACTAACTTTGTTTTTATTTTTTGTTCTTTCTCTAATTGTTTTAGGTGTGAAATTAGTTTTTTGGTTCGTTTTGTTTTGTTTTTGGGTGGGAACTTCTCCTGATGTGAGATTGTATTGCTATAAACTTCTCTCTCAGAACTGCTTTTTTTCTGTCCCATGGTTTTTTTTTATCATCATATCTTTGTTGTCATTTGTATATAGGTAGTTTTTGATTTCATCTTTGATTTCTTCAGTGATCCATTGGTTGGTTAGTAGCATATTGTTTAGTTTCCATGTGTTTGTATTTTTGGCTATTTTTTTCTTGTGTTTGATTTCAGTCTCTTAGCATTGTGGTTAGAAAAAATACTTAATATTATTTCAATTTTCTTAAATTTTTACTGAGGTACATTTTTTTAAATCTGAAAATAATTCAAAATTATTTTACTTTCTTGTCCCTTAATTTCAAATGCATTTCTAATATCTTGTGTTTATACTTTCTTCTCACATGTACTGGTTTTGATATCATATTTATGTGCAGTTGATTTCCTACATTTATTCTATGTTTGTCTTTACTGGTGAGATTCCACATTTTGTAATTTTATTGTTTCTAGTTGTGGCCTTTTCTTTTCAATATAGATAATATCTTTTAGCATTTGTTGTAAAGCTGATTGGTGGTGCTGAATTCTTTTAGCTTTTGCTTGTCGATACAGCTTTTAATTTCTCCATCATATCTGAATGAGAACCTTGCTGGTAAAGTATTCTTGGTTCTAGGTTCCTTGCTTTCACTACCTTAAATATATCTTGCCTCTCTTCTAGCTTTGAGTTTCTGCTGAAGACTCAGCTGTTATCCTTATGGGGGTTTCCTTGTTATGTTATCTGTTGATTTTTCCTTGTTGCTTTTAACATTTTTTTCTTTGTATTTAATTTTTGTTAATTTAATTAGTATGTGACTTGCTGTTTCTCCTTGTGGAGACTTACCAGAATGCAGGAGTTTTTCTCCTTTCCAGCTCCTTCCTAGGGGTGCAGGTCCCACCTCACTTCCTTTCTTATTTCCCTCTCTTTTCCTTTTTTCTTCTTTATTTTGTGCTACCCAGTTTGTAAAGATTTTTTTTTTCTATCAGAATCCTGAGGTCTTTTGCCGATGTTCAGCAAATTTTCTTTGTAAACCATTCCACATGTAGATATACTTTTGATGTTTTGATGTATTTATGGAAGTAGGTAAGCTTCACATCCTACTACTCTGCCGATCTTATCTCAAAAAGTCAGTTTAAAAAACATATAATCTCATTATTTTACTAAAAATTTCGACTAATAAAGGAAAAATATTTGTTTTGATATTTTTATTTTTAATTTTAAAAAATAGCAAAGAAAAATAATATGACTTCTTTTTTCTTTTCTTTTTTTTTTTTTCCCTAGGGCCTCACCTGTGGCAAATGGAAGTTCCCAGGCCAGGGCTTGAATTGGGGCTGCAGCTATTGGCCAGTGCCACAGACACAGCAACACCAGATCTGAGCCTCAACTTTGGCCTACATTGCAGCTTGTTACAATGCTGGGTCCTTAACTCACTTAGCAATGTCAGGAATTGAATCCCCATCCTCACAGATGCTGTCAGATTCTTAACCTACTGAGCCACAATAAAAACTACATATAAGAACTTCTAGTTGTGGGTGGTGGATTAGAATGTTTTCCCCACTCTCTACTCTGCTACTGTTTCTGCCAACTCCCTCCTGCTCCCCTCAAAGGTGGAGATATTGGTAATCTGACCAGTTGATGTCCAGGAAAATTGAGCAGAAGTACAGCAAGCTGAAAGGCAGAAGCCATGCTCTGTTACCCTTTCCTACTCCCTCATGCACACATTGAGTAGATTAAGCCAGGGTGGTTGGGGGAGGGAGTCCCTGTCAACTCTCAGTTTTCACAATCAAGCCTAAGCTTAATGGAGTACTAAATTCTAATTTTGAATTTGAGGTTACTGATCAGAACCTACTTTCTATTTTTTTTTAAAGCAAACCACAATTTCTTTTGAAAGCCAGCTCTCTTCCATAATTATTGGTTGATGGAATAATCTCATTCCCAGCACGACATGAACTGGAGGGTTGGTGGAGCCCATTTTGGCTTAATCCAATAGGCATGTTCTACCCTCCTAGTCCTGAGGCCAATTCACAGATGGGCATGTAACCCAATCAGAACTATAAAATACAAGACAATGTTTTTGGAGCTTTTGAGAAAAAATAGCGGGGGTCTTGCTTCTACTGATTGTGGGAGTGTGAAGACACAAGAGTTATAGCAAGGCAGCCTTTTTGCTAGCTAAAAGTGTTCCACCATAAGGATGAAGCTCACTCACAGAGGAATGCACAGCTGAGGCAGAGAGAAACCAAATCTTGATGACCTTGCTTCAGACTCTGGATCATATCATAGCTGAAGGAAGCACAGGTGCTGAATCTTCATTTTATGGGTCTGTGCATTTCTTATTTTTCTTTAAATAATTTGAGCTCAGTTTTGTGGTTTGGAATACATGGGATGCCCCTGGCTCACTGAGCCCTCACAGCTAATAGGCTAATTTCTGGTACATATAATGCCCTCTGTTCCCACCAGTTGAACAATATACTTGCCAAGAATCTATGTTTCTTTCCAAACTCATTTAAGCCAGTTGTGATTAAATAGTAACTATACAAATTACTTAAATATTAGGTTAATAAAATTAAGTTTGAAAAGAAATTTATTGTATACACAAAAACTAAGTTTAATATTTTGAAAAGACTCATGAAAAATGTCACGCTAAAAATATATCTAATTTGAAATGAGCAAGATAAGAACAGGAGTATGGAAGAAGAATTAAACAAAACTAGTATGATTTTGAGCTTAGTTTGCTTTGCAGATATCTTAAATTCTCATTTCACTTAAAAAAAAAAACAACTAGAAATCAGAGAGGCATTTATCATGGTTTATACTAGAAATTGAATTGAAGCTCCAATCAGCAAACTCATGTAAAGAAAAAGCTTTGCTTCTACCTCAAATAATTGGCAAATAAATGCATTTTCACAAATTTCAAGTTAAATCAAAAGGTTGTTAAGCATAGTTTAATGTTTTCCTGCTTTAGCCAATGTTTTTGACTAACTGACAACTGTATATTTCCAAATTCTATGAGATCAAGTGCTTTTACTGTTCTTGATTGGAAAATGGAATTAGAGATGGCAAGTGGCACTGAGGAAGTGAGGCTTGAACTGTATCAGGGAATGAATGTACACCTATCAGAGGAGAGGCTGGTGGAACTGTGAGGAGGGGAACTATTCGTTAAGGCATCAAAGATATGAGATATTCTCCTGTGTCTTTCATACAAGTAACCCTTAGACAGTAGTTGGTAGTTAATTACTGATGGGTTTTTTAGGCAGATTTATATTTTAGAAAAGTTACTCTGGTGATAGTTTGGAAGATAGATTGGAATGGACAGGAAATATGTTAAAGGAGCATGGTATCACTGGGTGTGATCACCACTTGAATTAAGAGAGTGAAGAAGAAGCAAGAACAAATGATGACTTGGTGGTTATCAGTGAATGGAGAACGAGGTGACTGAGAAATAGCCTCATTGACTTTAAAGAGTTTAAAGTTGAGTAGTGTGCTGAGACCAAATCAATATTTACTGAGCCCGTTTTGTGCCAGGTATTGTGTTGGGCACAATGGGAAAGATTACAACTTTCTAGAAGCTCAGAATTTTGATTAAAAAAATACATAGTACAGTGGATATTTGCTAGAGTTTAAAATCTTTTATTTTTGTTTGCTCACATTTAATCCCTTTTTAGAATTCTCCTTAGAATGCTGGTGAAAGTGTTGTTTATCTTCCATTATGGAGGTCAGTGGTGGCCAGACTTTTCCTCTACCTTTTACCTGAAGGTTATCATTTCTTTAGGGATCCAAGATCAGCCAAAGGGATGTTCTTGACCAGGCTCAGAATGAGGAGTTACTGCAGTTCCCGTTGTGGCATAGCAGAAATGAATCCAACTAGTAACCATGAGATTACAGGTTCGATCCCTGGCCTTGCTTAGTGGGTTAAGGATCTGGCGTTGCCGTGAGCTGTGGTGTGGGTTGCAGACGCGGCCCGGATCCCACGTTGCTCTGGCTGTGGCGTAGGCCAGCAGCTGTAGCTCTGATTAGACCCCTAGCCTGGGAACCTCCACATGCCATGGGTGTGACCCTAAAATGACATAAAGACAAAAAAAAAAATGAATGAGGAGTTACTGATGCAAAGGCATTGAGTAGTTAGAGATCAGATAGGATGAGGTTCCAGCCACCTAGTATTCTTCCAGAAAATTCCTTTTATGGCCAAGTTTGAGTGGAGAGATATAAACACAGGCATTGCAGGACAGAATGCAAAACATAATTTAGTAGCATAGGAAAGAGAGAGACCTTTATAGTTTGCTGTCAGTACTGAAGGAAATTCTTATGGTCCAGCTTCCTTCTAATATGCATTGAAGAGAGCCTTCTCAAGGGGAATGATTATAGCATTCTCTCTTCTCTCACTTAGCTTACCGAGAGCTCTGAAATCTTAAGTGTTCAAGGTTTAGAATTTGGTATTGGTGTATTAATTGTTCATTAACTGTATATTGATAATTTACATAGGAAACCTCTAATATTTGTTGAGTTAGTTTAGTTTCAGCTGTGAGATAAGCTGGACAGCAAAAGACAAATACCACATGATGTCATCTATATGTGGAATCTTAAAAAAAAAAAGTGAACTCTCAGAAACAGAAAGTAGAAAAAATGGTTTCCAGAGGATGGATGGTGAGGGAAATAGGGAGAAGTTGGTAAAAGGATTCGACTTTCAGTCATGTGATGAATAAGATCTGAGGATCTAATGTATAACATAGTGACTATAGTGGATACAGTATAACTGAAATTTTATAAGAGAGGAGAACTTATATGTTCTCACAGAAAAAGGTAAATATGTGAGGTGATAGATGCATTAACGTGAGGAATCATTTCACAATGTCTCTGTGTATCAAATCATCACATTGTACACTTTAAATATCTTACAACTTAATTTGTCAACTATATCTCAGTAATGCTGGAAAAATAATATAATAAGAAATAATAGGTCTATGTGTTGTTCATTTTAGGGATGAATGAAAATTGTGACAAACCAACTATATTAAAAAACATAGGTCATCAGTTCAGGGAACAGATTGAAAACTGTACTTTTTTATGTTTATATGTTTTTTAGTATATTGTATAAAAATAAAAATAAAATAAAAAGGGGAAAAGAGGGAAGATATTAAGCTTAAAAAGTGATATTTAGAATGTGACCATGCAGAACTTAAACTGCTAATGAATGGAAGAGTGGACTGGCATTGTTATCTGTGCAAGGAGAGTGTTTAGCATCCTTTTAATTAGTGTAAAATTTTAATACTGTTTTGCTCTGTAGTGTTTTTAAAAAGAAGTTGCCTACACATCAGTTTTGGCTTCCCTCTCATTTTGCTCTTCAAATGGGCATAATTTCTTCTGATCAGATATGAGCATAAGACTGAGTTGGGAATTCCAAGACTCAGTCCTGGATCTCCCTGGGCCTTAGTTTTCTCATCTTAATATGAGAGTCAAGTAAACCCTCTTTATTTGATTCAGGTGTTACTGTGAAGATTAATTTTTTTTTTTTTCGTCTTTTCTAGGGCCGCACTCGAGGCATATGGAGGTTCCCAGGCTAGGGGGTCTAAGAGCCAGTCTACGCCAGAACCACAGCAACGCCAGATATGAGCTGCATCTTCAAGCTATACCACAGCTCACGGCAACGCCGGATCCTTAACCCACTAAGCAAGGCCAGGAATCAAACCCACAACCTCACGGTTCCTAGTCGGATTCGTTAACCACTGAGCCACAATGGGAACTCCTGTGAAGATTAAATTAATGCCAGATGTGGAATACCACCCCAGTCACTCTCTATCCACTTACACTGCTTGTGTATTCTTACAATGTCTTATACTTGTCGTATTTGCTTACTGGATTATTTTCTTCCTGAGGTAGGATGGAAGCTCCATGAACAAGGGACTTCACAAGTTTTGGTCACTGCTTTATTCCAGAAGCACTGAGTGGTTCCTGACACAGTGTAGGTTCTGAGTAAAATGTGGCTAAAAAGTGAATAAAAATATTGCTGTTCTAAGCTTTGAAAGTCTTTCTTGGGGAACTTTTCTCTGATTAGGACTGGGCCTAAAATCTTTGATTCAAGGAAGTATTTTCATATTCAATTGATGATCTTGTCTGTTGATTTTCCATTTTACCACTATTCTTCCATGTTATCTCAAGTTGATATCGACTGCATCTTCTTGAAGTTTTATGCAAACTATTTGCTGTACCTACTGTTTTTTGTTTTTAAGTAAATATCTCAATATCACATATATGGTCATTTGATAGTATTGGTGTCTTACAGATGAGTATTTCCTTTATCAATAGAGAAATATCTGGAGATTTTGCCTTAAACATAGCAGAGCCAAAATTTTACTTTGCCCAGCACATCATAAATAAATTTTTACATAGAAGTGATTGCATTTTTAGAATCAAAGTTGCCATAAGTTAAACTAGAGAATCATGAAAAGAAATAAAAAAAGTCTTCAAGCACATATGCAAGACACAGGAATTTAATTTTGAAAGGGTTAAACCTGTCTGTCTTATTTACCTCTTAATAACCAGTGCCCTGAAGAAGTTCCAGCTCACGGTTGGCACTGAATATTGAATGAGAGAAAGGAGAGATATTTGAGGGAAAGTAGTACAGAGCAGAAGTAGTAAGGAACACAAAGCAGTAAAGAGGGCAGGAGAGAGTGAGTATTCTTCATGCAGTTAAAAAGAAAGGCATCTCTGAGCTGGCAGTGGAGATGACAGCAGTGCACAATTCTGAGCATCCTCAGGTTATTCACGTTCCCTTCTCTGTTTCTCGTTCCATTGAGTGTTTAAGCAGCCTGAGAATAAGTAACAGAAATACATTTGGAGAGAGTATGCATTTCTCCTTTAATTTGTACATATGCTAATATGTTATTATATATTTGAAAATATTTTATGAAGAGAAAAATGTCTTTCAAGTACGCATTTCTATAGTATTGGTCATTGAAATATAATTAGGAACCCAACCTCTATTAAATTAAATGACAGTTACAGAATACAGGCATATGTTATTTGTAAATTAAATTTGTCAGAGGAAAAGCACTTGCATATGGTGATTCATGTATTTTTGACATTCTCTATTATTTTCAGAAACTGGTACGCCAAACAGTGCCAGCTGTAGATATCTATTTTTTTCTCCTTTGTAGTCAGAATACATAAATTTTTACAAATGTAAGCAATTCTTTTTTGTGTGTGTGCCTTGCATTGTTTTTACACATAGTGAAAAGCTAGCGGTTCACACAGTGTAATGTTAATGTAACATCTCTCTGATGAATAAATTGTAATTTCCAAAGCATGACTCCTTGGAAATTTGAAAAACAAAACAATAGCATTAAAAGGAATGAGCCTGATTTGATCTTAACCAGTTCTTGATTTAATCAAACTGCAGAGGATTTTCATTTCCTTGGTAATGTTGTTTATTTTATTAGAAAATATTTTTGAGAGCTAGCTTGATGTCATCAGTATATTATTTTCTTCCATAAGCCAATAAATTCACTTTCATGGGTAAATACTTACTTTTTGGCCCTTAGGCTAACAGAGGCATGTGAACTGAGATGGAGTCATACATTGGCCTGTCCTGAATTCAAGGACAATTTTATAGCTTGTTTTCTCCAACTGGATACTTTCTGGCTCAATTTGGCACTTTATTTCCCCATTTCTTCTATTTTTTTTTCTTTTATCTATCCGTCATTCTCTGTAGTTAGTAAATTTTTATAGGTGCCGCAGTCTATTGAGGATATGATATTTGCTTGAGGATGTTTTTATTTCCTTTGATGGGGAAAAAAAAAAGAGAAGGCAGTTGGCAGTAGGAATAATTAAAGATAATACCAATGACAGTAATGATGATGATAAACAAAAAAAACAGTATTTATTGAGCTGTTAACTATGTGCCAGGCTCTGTGCTTGAAAATGTATGTATTTGTATTATCTTATTTAATCTCGACAACAATCATATGAGGTAATAATAATTTCAGCTAACATGTTTCATGTGATGATCAACATTATAAGGGTTTTACATGGATTATCTAAGTTGGTTAAATTTAGTGTGGTATAATGGCTGAATTCTAAACATTGTTAATATTTAACTGCTATATATACTATAGAAGTATAAAAATCTGTTGTGATTACATTTAATTATTAGGGCAGTCCTATAAAGGAGTTATTATTCTCAAGTCTATTTTACAAATTTGGAAATTGAGGTATAAATATAAGAGAATTATCCAAATAGCTTGTAGGTGGCAAAGCCAATATTCAAACTTAGGTCTTTTTCACACCAGATTTTATGAATTAATACTCAGCCACAGAAATAAAAGTGAAAATGCCAAAGAGTGGATATTTAATGTCCTCTCAATGACTGTGTAAAACAAACTTGAATGAAATAAAAATCAGGAAGATACACTCTCTTCTTTCAACTTGAGCTGTTGGCAATGTTTAAACTTCAAAGACCCTCCTTCTTTGCTGACGGAGTACTGTAGATAGAGATAATGAAAGGAAGGAGTTTTTTCCTTTTTCCTGTTGTTTTCACTATTTATGGTACTGATTGAATTTTTCATGGAGGTTTCATTTTTTTTTGTTTTGTAAAGCTAAGTTGTTAATCTTTTCATTTGCTTTTTTGGGGTATATTTTTCCTGGTTCAGTCTACATATTTGGCAGGGACACTTCCACCTTTATGTGTGTTGTCATTTGTTATACCTTTTATTTATAGACTTGTTACAAGAGCTGACAAGACTAGTATCCTAAGAAGATCTTGAAGGATTTCTGGTGTGTGTGTGTGTGTGTGTGTGTGTGTGTGTGTGTTCTTGTAAACAGTATAATTCTATCATCTCTAATAGTTATTTATTTTAAATTTAAAATTATATGTGAAAGTACAAAGACTTAACTTAAAACTTGTGAAATAGAAGAAAAGAAAACTGCTTTAGTATGTCTTGTAGCCTCAGTTTCCCCAGAGGAAAACACAGAGTCAAACCAGATCATCTCTGTAGTACCTCTACACGGGAACCATAAAACATGTTTGCACCTGCCGTTGAATGGAATCAGAACAGATTATGACAGCCTCTGTAGTACACACAGCCTTTAAATTAAAAGAGTCATTTAGACTTCATCCATTAAGCTACACTAAGTTAAACTACCTTAAAACTCTGCTGAAAGGAACTGTGTGTGAATATGAATAAACTTGTCGGTAGATGAATACTGGCTGACATGCACAGTCATTAGCAGTGGGTGATAGATTTTTGGATGTACTATGAAAAGAACAGAGGGCTGTTTTGGAATGCCTTTGAAGTTTTTTCTTTCAATTCTAAATATCTGAGATTCTTTACATTTTTTCACAGCAGAATGGACCATGATTTTTCCTAGGTCTTAAAAAGTCACATATGCTTTATAGTCATGGAGTTTCAGGGTTCTTGTGAATCAGACTTCAATAAGGAAAAATTTTAAGTTGAAAAGAGTAATTTGAAGTTAAATCAAATTCCTTGTCTTTGAAGACTGCTTTTAATATGAAAAATGAAGTAATCTAAGTGATAAGATAAAGCAAATAACATGGTTTTAAAATGTTTAATTAAAACATATGCTCTAGCATGATTCAAATGGTTTAAAATAAGAAAGGAAAGAAGAAAATCAGAAGTTACTGAGCATACTCAAAATGTGCCAAGCATGAGTGTCAGGGGCTTGAAATGTTAGGGAAATCAAGGGATTTGCATAATTAGAAGAATCACTGTGTTCATAATGTAGTGTTAAAATGCTCAAATGCATCTTCAGGTCATATGGAGTGCCTAGGATCTGTGAAAATAGCAGTGACAATCAGAGACATGAATAGGAACTTCACAGTCAAGGGATAAAGCCAGGGCTCAAAGAAAAGTTTATGTTCAATTCCCATAATATAATAAAAAAAAACTGTCCAATGCCAGTGCTCATCAGTAAAATCCTTGTAACAGAATATGGACAGGGTTCTGAAGCACAAGGTTGTCTAAACACTTTGGACAAAATTCAAAGAGTGATAGTTGATATTTACTCATTCATCCATCCACTCATCAAGTTATTTGCTATAATGCACAAAAGCCTAGGATGGAAGATATAGCCATAAGGAATTACAATACATAGTAGAAAGTGGGTCATATCATAAGAAAGTATAGATCAGGTTTGTGATTTTTCAAAAAGAGAAGGAGGCACCAGGGAAGTCATTATTGAACAGATGGGTTTTGAGCTGGACCTCACAGAGTAGGTTAGGGGACCTCAGAATGGCTGCACAAAGTTATGATCCTTACTGGGAAGTGTAAGAACTCTTACTTGGTAATGATCTCCAACATGTATCTTCTTTTTCTACTAGCAATGTATAATCCCACCAGCAAAGAGGAATTTTTATGGACTGAACTGATGGTGGGGAGAGTTGGTAAAGGGTGTTGGAATTTGATTGTGATGGGAAATAGGAGAGGGGGTCAGGATGCATCTGCTGTCTGTAAAATATCCCAGTTGATTTTGATATGGTCTCCTTAGATGGCTGTCTCTCCTTCATCTACTTGGAAATTATTACTCATGATGACAAGAGCTATTAAGACATCAAACCTAAGTGCAGTGCTACCTAGGAATATATGGTAATTGAGAACTGCTAACCTTTATGAAGGGGAGGTACCTTGTAATAAAAAGTGGTATGTGAAATATAAACAGAGTACGCATGTATATATATCATAGGAGTGGAAAGACTTTCCTTATCCCCTATACTTTCCTTTTCCCTATACTGTTTTAATAGGGACACATACACACACACAGACACACATACACACACACGTGCACACACACACACAAATGAAAATTATGGCTCATTCAGCATTTAGGAACTGTGATACATAAGAAAAATCCTCAAGGTAAACATTTTTCCCATGGTTGTCCTTCTGAAGCTAATCACATAATTCTATTTTATATACAAATTAAAATAAAAATATTTTGTGCATTTGCCATGTGTATATATTATCTTATTTAAAAAAAAAAAAACACGCAAATCCCATGAGGTGGTCATAACTATTATCCTTTCTTTGTAGATGAGGAAATTGAAACTTAAATTTTAAAAATAACTTTCCAAAGATCACACACCTTGTGAAACTGGGATACTAACCAAAGTAGGCCATTCCAGACATTTGATACTCTTTGTATCAAAGAAGTTATCATTTAAAGGTATACAAGAGTATTTATGCAAGTATTTAATTATTCAAACTTAATGGTTCACAAGTGTGATGTAGGTCAGTTAGTTAACAAGCAAACAACAAAAGTAGTGAACTTGTTAATTGTATTTTTCTCATCCCATTTCCTTGTATAAAGCAGTTCGTCCATCTGAATAATTAGTCTTTTCTTCATAAAAAATGGACATTGGTTGTCAGTTCTTAAATCTGATCTTTCAGACAGGGAATTATTAGTCTCAGATGAGGTATGTTGTAGTAAACCACTCCTAGATGTTTAGTGTCAATAATATTTCTCTCCATCCTCTGACGTGATTTTATTTGTAGTAAACAGCATGCCTTTATGTGAACAATGGCTGAGATAAAATTATCTCTGTTCTGTGTTAACTGAACCTTATGAGTTTTTACTTGACTGGTATAGCTGTACTAACAGAGCAGAGTAGTCCATGATCTCTTCCAGGTAGGAGGTTGGGTATCTTTACATGCTTTTTGTGTAGTAAGCACTTAAAAATACAATAAAATATTCTTGAGAAACCATTGCTAACTGTTTTGCTTTTTAATTAACTTATTCTATTAAATTTAAGATATTCGTATAATAGTAAAAACTGAGATGATGTAAACGTGATGCCCTAACTACCATTTAAACTGAAATGAATTGAAAAATGTACTTGTACTTTTATCTTGAGTATTAGTATTTTAAGTAGGATCACACTTGTACTTTAATCTTTCACATTAGCATTTTAAATAGTGATAAATATTGAATATTCACATCCCAGCATGCTATCATTTCTATCATAACTAATTGCCTAAAAAGGTTTGTTGAAATTTTGTTTTGATGTTAAAGGCCCTTGACCATAGAAAAAATTTTAAAATATTAAGTCATGATTGAGGGTTAAAGAAAATACTCTTAGGAGGCATGATTTTATGCCAACACACTAATCTTTAAAACAGCTCAAGTATTTTTGAGCTGCAATAATGGAAAAAACAATATTGGGCAGGAATGAAACAGGAAATGTTTAAATTGTTATTGCTCTAAGCACAAACTGATGAAGTATTGGCATTAAATATTTTGTCTCTTGATATTGCCTGAATGGTTGAAATATATTCTTGTACTATAGATTTTCCTCTTTTGTATAACTTTCATGTTGATTTGATTTTTATTGGCATATTTTCCTTTAAACTCTCAGATCTGCTTCCTAAAACAATATTTATACATTTCAACTCTCCTGAAGGGAATCACCAACATTCATGGACCCTAGAAAAAATAATCTCGTTTAGAAGCAAAACAATGTCATTTGATTCTATGTCAGATGGGAAATGGAATGTTTATTTTGCAGAGATAGCTTAAGGCATAAACTATTTACTCTAAGTGATTTGTTTTACTGTTGTTTTTATACCAATAAAAAACTGACTTTTGGCCATTCTATCAACCTTGTTGAGACCTTAATATTTATAATCAGAAGGAAGTTCCTTTATATTTTCTTTTTGTCCTTTGCAAATATTTGTGTTTCTATATATTCAGTAGATGGTCTTAAGAAGTTAAACTCCATTGCTTTTGTCTGCATTAGCCTTAAGTGCTGAGAAAAGTACAATCAGTCACTTTTCAGCATACATAAACTCATTTAATTGCACTGAATGCTCATACATCACATTATACATCTCCAAACACAAGCATAGTATGGCCCAACATAGTCTAAAATTCCACTTTCCTCAGCCAATAAAAACAATTTTTTTGGACTAGAGTCAAAGTATGCCACGTTTAACTTGCATATCGCAGGACTGTTTTAGCATACTAAACCCCAAAGGGTTAGCTATCTTTTCCACTCTTTTTGCCTTGTTCTATTCAAAAAGGAGAATAAGAGTGCTAAATTAAGTACTGAAGAAAATCTCTAAAAAATATAATTGTATAATTACATATGCATGCATGTGTGTGCAACTAGATAACAGTTTGATAAATTTCTTTTAGCAGAGAATTATATGTTGAAGCCAAGATCTTTTGTGCTAGGTATGCCCATTTCTACTGAATTGCCTTTGCTTGCAGGCCTGTCAGTGGACAGAATTAGGAAACAGATTTCTCCCCAAACTCAAAATTCATAGGTAGCATTCTGTTAGGTATAGATGTACATTTAGTCTTGCAAACTTATTTTATACAAGGTGGTGTTAAAGAGATGTATGGAATAAAAAAATTCTATTTCATCAACATCAAATAAGACAGGATGGTTATAGTTCATGGTGAGCCAAAAGTAAAAAAGATACTGCAGTTATGCTGTTGATCTCTGACAGGTGGAAATAGAAGGCTCAACAGCCAGAGAAAGGATGTCTATATCGTAGTTGGTTCTCAGGGAAGAAGCAAGAAATAGTCACGCTGAGGGTTGAACAGTGAGCAGGAAATGTCTGGGGGAAGGATTTTAAGGATGTATATTCTAAGCTGAAGAACTTAGAAAACTGTAAATTCATAGAGAGAGAAATGATGATCTAGGTGAACTGAAAGCATAATTCAGTATGACTGAGGCCCGAAATGTATGTCTGAGTAGGGTGTGGTGAGTGGGAGGATTTTGAGAGACACAGGTAGAATATGTAATATATATGAAACTTAAATATAACATTATATATGTAGTTTTCAAGACTTTAACCATCTTGGCATCTGAGAGTCAGAAAAGATTTTAAGCAAATGGGAATTTTACCCATTTTATTTAGTGTTACTTAGTCCATTGTCAGAGATAATATACGTTTAACTAATTATTACCCAAGGCAGAAGCTTTTATATGTCCCAGGAAAGCTAGAGGAACAATGCTATATAAGCTAAGAGTTAGAAGATTATTTCTACTTTTAAGACCTAAGGGAAACTTTTGTGAAGGGAGAACCTTTTGGTTGGGCTTATAATTCAGCCAGGGTTGTAGATGACTCATTTTATCTATCTATCTATCTATCTATCTATCTATCTATCTATCTATCTAGTCTGGGCCCACATCATGTGGAAGTTCCTGGGTCAGGGATTGAAGCTGCACCACAGTTGCAGTCTGTGCTGCAACTGCAGCAATGCAGGATCATTTTACTTATTGCTGATCACTTTGTCTTTAAATAGTTGTGAACATAAGACATAGCTGTCATCCTCAAAGTTAACCTTGCTTCTGAAAAATGATATCATGTTTGATTTGGCAAATTTTATTGTAAAATTTATTGTAAGATACAAAATTTAAAAATAATGCCGAATTGTAAATTATAGTGAAGGTCAATTGAACATTGGTTTTTCAATGTATAAGATTTCAATAAAATTTAAAAATTAAAGTTGTAACAAACTTAAAAAATATTTTCATTTTAATAAGATTTTAAAGTTAAGGAAAAGTTGCAGAAATAGTGCAAGGAACTCCAGGAACAATTGTTTATATTTTACTCTATTTCTTATTCTCTCTCTATAGATAGATAGATAGACAGACAGACATTGCTTCTCAGCCTTCTCAATGGACATAGCTAGAATTATATATATTTATTACCTGTAGTTCATGCCAGTACCTCCAGCTTCTGTGCAACACCATAGGATATATTCTGGTCTTTCTGTTTTTCAAATGTGGAGTTCCCTTCTCTAATCATGAGAAACCTGGCTCTTGATACCCTTAAAAATCCTTTGTTCAAGTCGATAGGAAATTTTTTTATATTTGACAAAATGATAACATAGAAGAATACTTTTTTGTTAAACAATACTATGCGTGTGTAGTGGGAAAAAAAATGTGGGAAGGAGAAAAACTGAAGGATTGCTGCTATTACCCAATGTTTAAACATAACCAGAAGCTACATTAATTAGATCAGTGTGATATTGGTACACAAAAATCAACAGAATAGAAAAGAGAATGGGCCAAATAAACATAAAAATTAAAGTGGCATTTTAAACTAAAGGAGAACATAAACAATATTTTAAAGAAATAGTATTGGGATAATAGGTCATTTGAAAAAATCAAACTTTTTCATATCGAGAGTATACCGTATATTTTATATACTGTTAATTCATTTCCTTAAAGACTGAACTATTTTTTAAATGATGTAGAAATATATCAATAATTCATTTTTCTTTTGCATGAGTGAAGAAACAGACATTTATTAGAATTGAATGGAAATACATAATGCCTGCATATAGTTAAGAAGAATAGGTAGCTAACCATATGTAAGATTTAAAAGGCATTTGTAACTAAATAGCATTTACTCAACCTGCAATAATTACTTAACTTTAGAGTTCTTGATAATCGTGTCCTAGAACTTAATAGCAAGTATTTATAATATGCTAATACCTTAGCAGATTTAATTTCTTTGCCAGGTAATCTGACTCACAGTATCATTTTGAAGCAATAAAACACAAAATAGTTAAGTTTTTATAGAAATCAGTATGAGAAGAAAAGAAGTAGAATATTCTCTCTAGATGATTTTGATGCAGTTCAAGTCTTGCGCATTGAGAAATCAAAGTGGGAGCACTGGGATCCTGGATGTGAACCCTGAAAAAAAGTTGAAGAGACATAAGAACAGACAATACTTAAATAATATGCCTAAGGCTAGCAGAATGTCACTCTTTCTATACATAAGATACCCACAAAAAAAAGCTACTCAAGTGAATACCAAGCTAAAGAAGATATAGTCAGAGCAGTTTGTCCTGATCTTTTCTTGGATTCACATCTCTATTAAGTTCCTACATGTCTTCCCCAAAGAAGGTATTCCTTGGAAATTTTAAATCAAGGCATTAAAGTAGGGAAGAAAAAAAAAAACTTCCTTGAAGTGGTGTCCTGAAAACAGATAATCAGATGCTCTTTTTTTGTGACTCCATGTATTTGTAGTTAGCCCATATTTCCTTTTTATATTTGTTTCCATAGGCAGCATCAATTGAAGTCAGTTGGATATACCTAATCAGAAAAATTCCCTAACCTCCATGGTTTCTTGTTTTCAGAACTTTCATCTTATTGAACTTGTGTTGTTCCAGCACAGAAATTGCTTTCCTTAAGGCCACCAGTGGCTTACATATTGATAACTCTAATAGAAGCATTTCTGTTTTTTTTTTTAACTTTTTCATTTTTAAAAATTTTACTTTATTTTTTAAATCATTATTATTTTTTCCATTATAGTTGGTTTACAGTGTTCTGTCAGTTTTCTACTGTACAGCAAAGTGACGCAGTCTCTCTCTCTCTCTCTCTCTCTCTCTCACACACACACACACACACACACACATTCTCTTTTTTTTCTTTTGAATCGTTCTGCATATTTGGTACCAGTGACAGCTTTCTCTTATTTGACATTCTCTCTGCTCTTGTAGGACAGACTTTCCTTCCTGACTCTCTGCTGGATACTCTCCCCTCTATCTCAATTGCCAGGATTTTGTTCCTGGATCTTCACTCTAATTTACAAGTTCTCTCTGAGAAATACCATCCATTTTCATAATTTATATGACAATAACTTCACTTTCCACGCACACCTTTTTCTCTCCATGTATGTAATTTAAATATCCAATTGCCCATGAAACATCTTCGTTTGGACTATCCTTTGGTATTGCAAACTAATTATGTTCCACCAATGAAATTCTGATCATACTTTTTTCTTTTTATTTCATTATTATTCTTTTTTACAGGTGGTAAAACTAGATACCCACCCAAATAATAAACCAGAAATGAAAATATTGTCTTAAAAATCCTTTTCTTTCTCATTTAGTGTACCAAATTATTCATTAAGTTCTGCGCTTTATACCTGTTAGTATCTTGAATAGGTTATTTCTTTTCCAATTAATGCCTTTGCCTTACTTCATGTCACTATTATCTCTCATCAAGATTCCTCTAAAAGACTTTCTAGTGATATCCCCGCACATGGACTTGTTCCTCTCAAAAATGTCTTCCACGTTTTGATCAGCAAAACCTAAAACTGTAAATCTGAAAGTGCCATTTCCCTGACTGTAGCCTGACAGTCACTACCCATTGCTTGCTGGATGTAGTCTAAGCTTCCCATATGGCACTATGATTTGTCATGTCTCATTTCCCAGCTGTATTTCCTGTCATTCTTCCTTACACTTTTACCTTCAGTCGTAGCATACCTGCCGGTTCCTGAAAACTATGGTATTTCATGCCTCTTTGTTGTTTTCTACTTTCCTTTGACTGATCATTCTCCATTTCATCTTCCTAGTAAACATTTCTCTCCTGCTGAGCTTCTACAAACAGGCTAAACCTTGCTAAAGCATAATAAATTCCTCTGTGAGTCTTTATTTCTCTCCCTTCTTTCTTCTTTCCCTTTTATTTATTTTATGAGTACTCTTATTGAATTGTATTGAAATTACTTTTAAAAGTGATTTTTTTTCCTTCTAAATTTGAGTTTTTAAGGAAAGGGCTTGTGTTTCAATAATCATTGTTCTAACACCTGGTACATCCTTTCTCACATGCGCGAGTGAAATTAAGCCATTTTTTATTTTATTTTATTTTATTTTATTTTAGGCTGCTCCTGCAGCATATGGAAGTTCCCAGGACAGGGACTGAGTCAGAACTGCAGCTGCTGGCCTATACCACAACCATAGCAACCAGATCTGAGCTGCGTGTGCGACCTACGCTGGATTCTTAACCCACTGAGTAAGACCAGGGATCAAACCTGCATCCTCTTGCATGCTAGTTGGTTCCATTTTTTCTGAGCCACAACAGGAAATCCACTATATTATTTTTAAGGGTAGTGTATAAAAGGCAAAAATTTACCTAAAATCAAAACTTACTTTTCAATGTGCATGATCCATAGCTACATTGGAGACTAAATACTACTTTAGTAAACCTAACATAGTTTTCTCTCTGTTGTTGGAACAGATTGTTGTTTCTTTGATTGTAATGCCAAGTGAAGAAGTTAGTATAAAAACTCTGTATCTTGAAATACAAGTAGCACTCAATGAGAAAAAGTTCTCATGTTATTAGAGCTCATTGGGGTGGAGATCAAGGGAACATAAGGTTCACTTCCTCCAGCTCAGGGATACTTGGGAGCAGGCCTTTCTGAGAGGAAAAGCAAGAGAAATTCTGCAAAAGTTGGGAGGGTGAATAACTTGACCGTGATGCTCCCTTCAGATTCCAAGAGTCTATGATTCTATTTGTAACACATAACTCATTACCTCAAGGCCAAAAAATAGATGTCTATAAGCTCCTATATTGAAACAGTGTGTACATTCAGAACAATAGTAATATTCTGTATTTGTTGAACACCCAAGAAAAGTGAGTTCACAACCTCCACAGTTTTAAGGTTAAAATTAATTAATAATGATACTTGGGACTCATCATTAGTAAAGAAAAATGTTAATGAAACAGGAGCAAAAGAAGAGGGTGCATATAAAAATAAAAAAAGACTATGTGGAACAGAGAAAGGGAATCAAAGTGACTCATTAAATGATGGGTCTCCCAATGATGGGAGGCACTAGCAGTTAAATACATGGACAATGGAAAACAGCAGTCCTGGGCTCAAACCTTTGCTTGGCCAATCAAAATTGTGCAATATTAGCTATCTCTTAAAATAGATACTAAGTCCTATCTCAGGTTGTTTTCAGGAGAATTCAATATAATAGTGTTTACAGAATATTTAGAAGTACCTGGCCCATAGTATGTGCATACCGAATGGCGACAGTTGTCAATATTATCCTTATAGTAGAATGTAGTGGGTAGGTAACCTCAAAGGCAACTCTGAACTTTACAGAATCTATGAATGGAACCTATCCAACTTTTTTTTTTTTTTTTTGGTGAAGGTTAAGTATCTAATAATATGATTTTGAAAGAGGGTAGGGAATTCTAATTAACTTTTTAGTGATTTGGGTTGCTTGTGATCATGATTTTACAGAGAGGATTGCATTATAGACATACACCTCAGCACTGAAGAGTCATTCTGTATATTGGGTATAGAGCCACAACTTCATTTATATATTTTATCTGACTTGATTTTTTTCCTGGAGCTTCTCAGTGATTTTTTTGACCAATAGTTAGTTTTATCCTCTTTTGTTCAGTAAAGATTATAGAGCAAACAAATATAGAGGTTTTAAAACTTAGACTTTAAAACCTCCATAGTTAATCTTCTACTTTTCTTTTGCTTTTTTCCTCTTTGGTTTGTTAACCATGCTTGTGTGAGATTTATATTGTAAGAATAACCCAAACTAAACTAACATATCTTTGAAATCAAGCCTGAATTGTTGCTAGGGTTATACCTAATTCAAATAATCAGAAATTATGTTTTTCAAGATGTGGTAGTAAACCAAGACACCTTTTTCTTTAAGGCTGCTGATAAAACATTCTAATGTGCCCATGAGGAGGTAGTATTAGTAAGAATAAAGATATTGGCATCAGGAGTTCCCTTTGTGGCTCAGTGGTTAACGTATCCGACTAGGAACCATGAGGTTGCGGGTTCGACCCCTGGCCTTGCTCAGTGGGTTAAGGATCCGGCGTTACCGTGAGCTGTGGTGTAGGTCGCAGATGCGGCTCGGATCCCTCATTGCTGTGGCTGTGGCGTAGGCCAGCAGCTACAGCTCCTGTTAGACCCCTAGCCTGAGAACCTCCATATGCCGCAGGTGCGGCTCTAGATAAAGGCAAAAAGACAAAAAAAAAAAAAAAGATATTGGCATCAGATAGAACTGGATTCAAATCCTGTTACTGTAAATTATAAGATGTATAGCCTTTGGCAACTTATGTAATTTTTCTCAACTCTAGCTTCCTTGAGTGTGCCTTGAAATTAAGAGAATCTACTTTCTGGGTGTGTTATGTAGAATTAACTAAAATTGTATCATATAAGGTATTCTGTATAACACATAGTAAATGACTGATAAATGTCAACTCTTTTGCCCCCATACTTTTCATTGGATGAAATGGAGAGAAGAATAGATGAGGGAAGTTTGTCATTTTCTAGGACAATAGAGCAAGATGTATGTTCATAATGTTTAAAAACAGATGCAGAATTTCTAAGGTAGACTTGGTTTCCAGTATTCTGTCAGATATTGGGCCTTATGTCAGACAGTGTACTAGAAAATGGGTTTGGTGTTGGCCTTGGGAAGTTGTTTAATGATCAGTTAAAATTTTGTATGTATTTGTGTTTTGAGTTTAATTATGTGAATGTGCAAATAAATTATGCTAACTATAACATGTCATGGAACAACTGACTGAAATGATGTATTGTTATAAAAATAAGGTAGTAATTTCAGAGCTGAGATTGGCAAGGATAGATCATTTCAATGGACAGGTAGGGGAAAGTCAGTGGAAGTAGAGAGAAATGTGAGTTTTTGAGAAGTGAATTGATGTAAGGGTACAAATATATGTGGTCTGTAGTTATTCTCCCCATTAATAACTCACATGTATTTTAAAAAGGTAGTAGGCGTAAGTGAACTATTTCTTAACCTTTGAGTTATTTTATGTAGAACCTACCACACGTACTATTAAACACTTGGCAAACTGAGTGGCTGCTTCCATTCAAAGTCAGTGTGAGTCATGATTATCTTTCTTGCTGTCTAATTCTATAAGTTGGATAGTCACTAGGTTAGCATTTGGGAATTTTCCATTTACTGACATTGATTAAATTCGTTTCTTGGTGGTAGCTCCACACATTTATTCATAGGCATTACTGGAAGCTTGAGACAGATTTTTTTTTTTAAAACTGCTAATTGGATTTAAAGTCATATTGAAACCAAGCTTAAAATATGGAGGAAAACTGGTAATGATGACTCAGTACTGAAGCTAAGTTAATGATTTAGTGATGAGTTTCAGATCTGCAGAGAAACTGAACAAGTCTCAGTATTCAACTACCTTTGCACAACTTCCACAAGCTGAATAATTGCGGATCAGAACGTTTTTGGTGTATTTGGGCAGTAGTGGTAACCTTTGCATCACATGCTTTTAAACTATGATATTATATTGATTATTTTCCTAACTGCAACCACCCTTCTTAGGTGATGGTGTGAGGCTCTGTGATTCTGTAGACTATCATGATGGGAAGCACTCCATACTGCTTCAGCACAATGTGCCCTCCAAATCATATGTTATTGCCCGATGCTTAGGGTTGATGAAACCCACTGCTTGCCCTTCCTCTTAGCCTACTTTCTGAATGTCAATTCATCTTTCAAACCCCTGTTCAACCCTTTCTTTCTTAGTCCTCTGACTCAAAGGGAATTTTATATTGAGGTCTCTTTTTGTAATGTTTATTGAACTACTGTCTATGTTAAAGCCACTTCCTTTTATAATAGATTTAATATTACTTGATTAATTTTAATCAATCAGTGGGTGGGCATTTGGCTAGGAGAATATTTTTTAAATGATTTTCTTTGTTGTTGCTGCTGATGTTTCACAGAATATCATACTTACTCAAAAGAAGTTGTTTGACTTCCAGCCTAAAGGCTGTCAGAACTTGTGGGAATGCTAAGTGGAGCCAATCAAAGTTTAACTGACCTGCTCCTACACTTCAGTGACAAGGAGGTATTTCTTCTACTTTGGGAAGTGGAAAGGCTCAACTCTCATACCTTCCTTGCAACTTGAAGCTATAAACCTGGTCTTCCCTATTAATTAATTTTAGAAAATAATTCTGATATATTTTTATTGAATATGTGGCCAAAAAACTTTGACAAATAAGTCAAAAAAATCTAGTTTAAATCTGTTAACTAGGTAGAAAGTACGTTTTGCCACTAAGGAAGAAAACATTTTTAGTCAAATTGAGAACCATTTCCAGAGGGAGTTTTAGCTGTATTGTCAGTTTTAATATTCTCATTATATTTATTCCCTGATACGCTGAGTTCCTGATTTGGAAAAGTGTAATGACAAGTATTTTAAGGTGAAACACATATGTAGCTATTAGAAAATGTTTTGAAGCATTGCAAGAGATCAGTGAGAGTCTATTTTTAGATTCTTACAGACATACACGTGAGAACAAACACATTTTTGTTGTAACCTGATCAGATTTATCAGTTAGATGTTCTGATATTTTCCTTGGTTTGTTTAATACTGCAGAATGAACATAGTCATTCATTTCACAGGTGAATTTGTGAGCAAGTAATTACACAAATTATGATACTTGCTATAAGGGAAACAAAGAGTGCTCAAGGTCTATCAGTTTCAGAGGCGTTGTCAGAGGAGTCACCTCCATGAGGAGATGAAACTGTAGCTGCTTATGAGCAATGAGCAGGAGCAAGAGCATTTTAGGCAGAGGGACATTTTAGCATTATGTGGAGAAAAGACAGGAAAGAGTGTGGAACATTCAAGGAACAAAATGCCATGTGGGCTAGTGAGCACTAACTCAAAGGGTCAATGTTTTGAGACGAAAGTCTAGGTAGGCAAGGGCCAGATAAGAGAGGATGTTAATGTTGTATAGCTACTCACTATGCACCCACTGAAATGAATGAATATAAAAGCTTCATAAAATAATGGAAACAATGTACTTTTCTTTCTTCTTTTTGATGAATATGGCCTTACCTTCTGCTAATCAGCCAGAGACATCCATCTGCTTCATGTGTTGTGGAGAGTGGGGTTAATGTTATCAGAGCTGAGAGACAAATGAGAAGGCCAACTGTGAATACTTAAATGGAACCTTTGAGTGCTCAGTAAGACAGTAATCCTGAAAGCCAGACTCTTTTTTCAAAAAGTGTTTCCTAAATTCCTAAAGCTTTACCTAATATACATGATCCAGGCTCATAGATTAAACATTGAATTTATTATGAACCTTGGACAAAGGCCCTCAAGAGATAAAAAAGATTTTCTGCTATATGAGATGGGGAAGGCATACCTTTTCTGTCCTGGTGAAGAATAGAAAAGGGGACCCTGATAGAAGGTGTTTTGTGCAAATGGTCAAAGTATTTTGATCTCTTACCTCTGAAATGAAATCCCAGGTTGGGGAACACATTTGGTTGAAAGTGAAATCTTGCAGCGGAGGAGTGTTCCAGTGACTTAGTGAGTAGACTATAACAGAATATAAATGGTGGTACGGTGTGGTCAATCCCAAATCTTCCTCAGTGTTTGTGTGGGATTGAGAGCTCAGGACATTGTGCTTGAAAAGCGAGGAATTCAGAAGTCAGCTGAGAATGGGCCAGTGTATCTGCCATAAGCCTGCCATGCCCATAGCAATGGGTTAGGGGATACCACACAGACGTCAAAGGGTTAACAGCCTGGCAGAGACTTACATGGAGGATGTGGAGGGAAAGGAAAAAATTTCCATCTACCCTTTTTAGGTTCTTCTGACTGGTCTAAGAATTAAATTGAAATGAGACAGATTAATAGGTGAAAATCAAAATTAATTACACATGTACAGTGTCCCATAAGAAAAATGAGACCCATGGAGAAGTTGAGCAATTATATAAGATGGCCTTACGCCATCTAAGAGAAGAAGAGGATAGAGTTTAGGACATCAAAGGGAAAGAAGGCAATTCACATGGATATGGAGAAACAAAAGTTTGATATGCCAGGCAGAGATAATGGGACATAGGGAGGGCACTAGTCTCCAGGCCAAGGAGTTCCCCCTACCACACCTATCCATAGATATCTATGGTAATGGTGCTTTTCCTGGATCAGGCCCTTTATCTAAATCCTTTAAGGCAATTAGGGAGGTAAAAAACAAACCATTTCCTAAGTCATCTAATTTCTTAAAAACAATCAGCCTAAAATAATCCCCATGCCAAAGAGATACATTTTGGGGTTACAGTTGCTTCCTTACAGATGTAACTCAGACTTAGGGAGTCTGACAGCACCAATGAAGGCTGAAATTGGGCTCAATTAGAACAAGATGAGTATAGTTCCCAGCCTGAGCCAACTGAATAAGCCAGTCACGGATTTTGGCAGTAGATGTCTGAGGGAAGCCAAGTGGCCAGACAGATAAGGGACGTTGTTGCAGATTCCAGAGAACACAGAGGAGAGCAGGGGCGTGCTGGTTTGGGTTTGAGGCTATGTTTTTCCTGCCACTACAAGTCAAAGAAGCCCACCTGTTTGTAAACTCAGATAACTCTTGGAAGAAAAATAGTTGGTTGGAAGAAATATAAAAAACTGAACATTTACCAGCTATGACTAAATTTTTAGAAAAAGAATATACAAGGAGATGGGATAGGATTAATTAGCACTTTTTTCGTTCATGCAATAAATAATCATTGAATGTCTGAGTGTCTCATATATCAGCACAGGGTATACAGCAGACACTAGCCCTTGTCCTTCGGGAGCTTACATTCTAGTGAGAGTAGTTCCCTGTTGAAGCTATAGAAAAAAAAAGAAAACTGCCTAATTAAAAAAACAAAGATATGGAGTTCCCATTGTGGCTTAGCAGTTAAAAACCCAGCTAGTATTCATGAGGATGTGGGTTCAATCCCTCACTTCACTTAGTGGGTTAAGGATTCAGAGTTATCTTGAGCTGTGGTGTAGGTCACAGGTGTAGCTCTGATCCTGCATTTCTGTGTCTGTGGCATTGGGCCATAGCTGCAGCTCTTATTCAACCTGTAACCTGGGAAATTTCATATGCCACAGGTGCGCCTGCCCCCCCCCCAAATATGACCATTTATTTATTTTCGTATTCAAATGGTAGTGTGTTATATAGCTTTAGTTCCACAGCAATGGGGATGAAAAGTATTCTGGTGACCTTGTTGTGGTTTAAAAAAAAAAGCTAACAGTGATTACAGAGTTTATTCTTGCTTGGACATTAAGTTCAAATCACTTGACTTCTTATCATAGGGTCAGTCCTAGAGTCACAAAAATTTAGAACTGAAATAGATTCTAGAGGTCATCCAGCCTGGTGTCTTAATTTGACTGGTAAGAAAACAGATGTGCCGGGAATTGAAGTGAAAATCCCTGCTAGAATTGAGAGTTAAATATATGCTCCTTGAAATTAGTTCAGGACTCTTTATAATAGAACAGAGGTTCCATTCAGATTTAGTAGAACATATTCAATGGCTATTTCACCTTGATATCCATAGGCCCTTTCTTGGGCTGGCTCTTAGAAATATTAGGAACATGATGAGCCATACATTGATAAGTAGAGAAAAGGATTAGGAGAAGAATACACACTTGTTGAAAGGGTTGGTTGCTTTTCTCTTTCTCCTTAGAATGTGAATAATATCCCACGTACCTTGGCAGGAAGAGTGTCTGCCAAGGTGACAGCCTACTCAGTAGGGTTAAAAACAAGGGCCCAGTAATGAGGTATCGGGTTTAAATCCTAGCTCTACCACCTATCAACTAATATCATAATCAGTTGTGAAACCTTGTAGCAGGGAATTTTTTTTTTTCCTTTTGTAAAGAATGGATAGGAGTTCCTGTTGTGGTACAGGGGAAACAGATCCAGCTAGTATCCCCGCTCAGCGGGTCAGGGATCCAGCATGGCAATGAGTTGTGGTATAGGTCACAGACACCACTCAGATCTTTCTTTGTTGTGGCTGTGGCATAGGCCAGCAGCTATAGTGCTAATTTGGCCCCTAGCCTGGGAGCTGCTATGGGTGTGGACCTGAAAAAAAAGTAAAAAATAAAAAAAGTAGAAAAAAAAAAGGAATGGATAAAATGCTGAAGGCTATGAATGACTTTCCTTGAAAGGATAAATCAGATTTCAGTTCTCTCTAAAATGATGCAGTTTCCATTCGCTTACATGCAGTATTTTTTTCTCCTAGTGGTAAAGTGATAGACTTTAGTCCATCAGTAATTATTGCCATCCTGCCATTTATTCCATGATAGAGTTGACCAAGTGGTGTTCCAATTTATTGATACTCACAGCTAACATCAAATGAAAATTAGGGCAATGACTACATTTTACTTTTCTTGGTTTTATCAAGATTTAAGTACTTTTCTGAAAGAGTATCACATGTGAATTTCATCTGTCTTGACTGATATATCAAAAAAAAAAAGATTGAGAACTACTGAACTGGAGTTTAGGGATAGGAGACATGCTAATCGTACATAGGGCTAGGCTGGCTCTAACCTTGGTGGAAGGTGGAGAGGCAAGAGTGAAATAAGCAGGTTTTTTTTTAAAAAAATTTAAAACTGTAACCTATGTATATACAAGAAAACCAAAAATGCCATCCAACCCTTTCTTTCCTCTATTCCCTTCCTTCTTATCCACTTAATTTAAAACTTTCTTAAACATATGACTAGTAACATTGTGTTTAATTGAACTGTGTTGGAAAAAAAGAATACACACTTTGTCTCAGAATGATATTTGACTAAATTTATGTGGTAAAGTAGTAACCAGTAGATAACATTCATTTTTCAGTTCTTGGGCTGGTATAATAACACGTGATTTTTCTATCACTGCATGCTTTTTAGCACTTGTATATTACAAACAGAGCTAGAGAATAGCCCATCACATTTAAAAAAAAAATAAGAAAATGTAAAACATCATATTCCAAGAGGCTAAACCTGAAATACCATGACACATTTAGTATCCACTTGACTGGAAAAGTCATGCAAATTGATCCATGTTTTCATTATACAGAATGAATTGGTTATGATGGATATCCTTGCTGAGGATTTTAACAAATTACTTTAAAAAATATTTATGAGTGCCTGTTATGGCAGTCTGTGACAGTGCTGAGTTGGGGAAGTTGTGTGTGTGTGTGCGTGTGTATGTGCGTGCACGCGTGTGCACACGTGCATGCTAGCAGTGGGGAGTTGAAAGTGTTAGGCATAGTCATACTGAAAAAGAAGTTGTCCGTAACAGGAAAAATATAAATATAATTTCTTACCCCCCACCCTCAGAAAAAACTATTTAAAATAAATTATATTTATTTTATAGGAGATTTAGCTGATTTATTTATACAGTAAATTTTAGTACTTTGCACAGTACAGCTGTGCTAATTTACGGACTATATTTTTGTAATTTAAGCAGCAATCATGAGATTCTTTCACCATATTGAATACTACATTAAAGATGAATAAGTTAATAAAGCAAACCTTTCTTCCCAATATTAAGTTTGAATGCTCTTTGAAAAAAGTCAATGAAAACATTTAAGAAAAACATAATTTTGGGGTTCCTGTTGTGGTGCAGGGGAAACGAATCAGACTGGGAACCATGAGGTTGCAGGTTCGATCCCTGACCTCACTCATTGAGTTAAGGATCCGACATTGCCATGAGCCATGGTGTAGGTCACAGATGTGACTCGGACCTGGCGTTGCTGGGGCTGTGGCCTAGGCTGGCAACTGTAGCTCCAATTTGACCCCTAGCCTGGGAACGTCCATATTCCGTGATTGCGGCCCTAAAAAAAAGAAAAAGAAAAAAAATACATACTTTTATTTTTGCCAAGTGATTATTTAATTTACAGATATCTTCTATGGCTCAGTTTTAAGGTTGAATTTAAAAATAAATATAGTTCTTGATATAAGTAGAAATCTAAGCTTTCTACGTTAATAACTTCAGAGCAAAAAGACTATAAGCCTAGCAGAAACAAATATGTTATGGACTTCCTATAATTTAAGGTAACAACTTTCAGATTCTACAGTTGATAATCAAGACTTGGTGCCTCAAGTTACATTGTATACAATGTGTTTCAAGTTACTTGTATACATGCTTGTCATTTGAACCTTGGCTTGATGTTTATTAGTATTTGTCATGTTAATGAAGAGATCCTCTCACTTTTCTAAATGAAAAGTAGACAAAATGGAAGTTAATTTTTTAAAGTTAATGGGCTTATTTTTGCTTGGGTTGTTCCCCAGGAGTATTTATACTAAATTAATAGCAGTATAGATAAACCATGAGTACCAAAATTGAATGCCACCCATAAAGGCAAAAATCTTTCTGGAAGACTTGTGTATTATGCTTTTACATGTACAAAAAAAGCATGTATCATGAAGCATCTACCCCAAAAGTCTGCCTATCAGTTTGCATATAGATGATTTCCAGATTAACTGCATTATTGTACATGTGTCAGTTTATGATTGAACACATTGATGGTGAAGGGAACACTGACTTAGATGTCATTATACAAATATATATCTACATAAATATATAATATAAATTTATCTTCCTTACTTATAACTGCACAATGAATATGTTTTTATTTTTTAGTATCAGGTATCATCTTATTAGTTCCTTTGCAAGAAGTAGATTAATCATATGTAGAAATAGCATATTGGTACCATTAAAACTAGAAAGGAATATAGAATTTAACTAGTATTATAACTTTATTTTTTATTTATAGAAGTTGGAACTCAGATAAATCAAGAAATTTTCCCACAGTGGCCCAGTATATTCCTAATAGAGCTAGCATACAAACCCATTTATTTTATTTTTTGTTCAAAACTTTTCAGACTAATTCCATTTCCTAGTGTGGATTAGAACTGCTCAATATAATCATAAATTTGTTTCAAAGTCTGTGAGTCTGCTTCTGTTCTGCAAATGAGTTCATTGGTATTCTTTTTTTAGATTCCACATATAAGTGATATCATATGATGTTTGTCTTTCCCTGTCTGACTAACGGTTACCAAAGGGGATAGGCTGGGGAGGAAGGATAGACTGGAGGTTTGGGAATGGTATATGCACCCTGAGATATGGAATGACTGGCCAACAGGGGCCTGCTGTATAGCACAGAGAACTCTACCCAATATTCTGTGATAATCTATGTGGGACAAGAATCTCAAAGAGAATGGATATGTATACATGTATAACTGAATCACTTTGATGTACAGCAGAAATTATCACATCGTAAATCAACTATACTTTAATAAAACTTTTAAAGGGGGGGGAGAACTGCTTAATGTAATCAGTCCTGGGTTTTGGTTTTTGTTGTTTGTTTTAATTCTCTTCTTCTTTGTCTCTCCTCTGGTAGGAAAATAAAAAGGTGTTTTTGCACCCACATTTATACTGAGAGGGTGCTAAGGGCTACAGATTGCAACCATATATATCATATCCCCCTCTGTGACATTTGGTCCTTATTTTTATGGATCCTTCAACTAAAGCATGTGTGTTTGTTTTCTTCCCCTTTTATTACATGTATATTTTTAAAACATTTTAATCATGCTTTGAGATGCTTTATTTTATTACATAACAAACCTCTGGCCTGAAATATGATGACATTATTGATTGAGTAGAAATTTTATTAGTGATTCAGATACAGGAATGTCTCCAAAATACTTTGTATTAAAATATGAGGATTTGCCTTATCTGTAACTTGAACAAGAGTTCCTGCAGTGTGAGTCTGAGTCTTCCAAGTAAAACAATTTTAACATCATTTATTTTCAGTTGTTCACAACTTCTTTCTTATACCTACTTTTCTTTATTTTTATTTTCATAGATTAAAATTTGATTGTAAATATAAAAACATTAGGTTCCCAGGGAGTTTAGGAAACTTAAAAAAAGTGTGTGTGTGTGTGTGTGTGTGTGTGTGTGTGTTTTCCATATCTTTTTGCAGTGTCCCCTCTTAGTTGGAAAGCCTAATTTGGATACAGATATCTGGGTACGGTGTCACTGATGGAATTGAGCAATTTTTGTTTTTCTAACTTCTGTGGCTCTGGCCAGATTAACAGGGGCTTCTATCAGTTGAAATGGCATCTTCAACTTCAGCCAAGTGTGGGTTATTAGGTTGTGAGTGCCAGAAATGATGAGTTGTCTCCACACTTTTGTCCAGCATGAATAAAAGCAAGATTGTAAAATAATTATAATCTCTTGAAGCAAAGCCAGCCATGCTGTCTGAGCCTTTCTTTCTTCATTAATTTGTACATGGTTCTTATTTTAACAGAACAAACTTTCAGAGGGTACTCACATGGGACTGCTGAACCAGCTGTACAACTTTTATTTTGAAGAAAAAAAGTTGAGCCTCAGAACAGGCTGTTTTAAAGACAGGGAGGGACTTAGCTTTTCGGAGCTTGACCAGCATGTGGAAGGAGTGTTCTCATGGCTGCAATAACTTAGGGAGCTCCTACCTGGGTGCCACTGGGGTAGGGAGTTTTCTGTTTGTTTTGTTCTGTTTCTGAGGGCCCCGTGCACTTCTCTTGCTCATGTCAATTTGACTCTTGGTGTTTTTTGCACACCCTGCTCTGTGGGGGAGTGCCCCAATGTGCCTGTCTCATGTGGCCTCTATGGACACACTGCTCAGCTGGCAGAGAGCAAGGAAGTTTTCTCACAGCACCCAAAAAGAGAAAGAGGAAACTACTTTTTCTTTCTGGACTCCTTGCAGCACAATAGATCAGGATAAGCTTCCACATTCTCTCCCTGGATTTCTGGAGTGATTTCCAGGAACAAGTTAAACTTTCACATTTAAATGGATGACCATGTCACAATCAGGAGGAAACATCTTCAAAGACCCATCTTTAGGTAAGTTATGCTACCTGTTAGGTAGCTCCAGGGCTATCAGGAAAAATAATTTCTCTTTTTCATCCTTAACTTGGGAATTTTACAGCAAAGCAATAGTGTGCTTAAAGTTTAACTTCATGCATACTGAAGGGGTCCTGTTATTTTCTACTTTCTGAAACCCTATGCACAAGCTTTTATCAGTTCCTTAAAATGTATTTTAAAAATATATTAGCTTTTCATGAACACGAATGATATAGCACTGAAAGAACTTCTGTAATGTTACGCAATCCTTCGCTGTTTCTCGTGGTTGCATAGCCCTCTAAATGGGAAATGTTGTGCTTGGTTCTTTCAACTGATTTCCCTCAGAGGCAGTGTTTTGGTGCTGTGAATGCTACATTTTTTTTTGCAGTAATGTGTGGGGAGACAAATTTGAACTTGATAGCTATTATACTAGAGTGTGTACATTTTATAGCTAGTTCAGAAGTATCATTACAGCAGTTAAGGAAACAGTAGGGCGAGAGGAAAAAATTTATACTGTGGTGGAATTTTTGGCCAGGCAGAATGTAGATCTAGTATAGTAGATTGGGCTAAGGTTTTATTTTGAGGGGAGGGACACTCTTTCTCTAAGAAAGCAGCAGCAATTTCTTCACTGAATTTTTTACTCTTGATTCTTTAGTTACCAATTATGTACTTTATAATCCAGGATTGAGAATTAATAATTTTAAAGTAGCTAGTAAATATATATAATTTCTGCCTCTTAAAATAGACGATTAAAAAAAGTTAATTATTTTTCAAATTTGTGTTGCCCCCCAAATAATATGCTAAATATAACGAAGATACTACATGTTAACAATACTAAATGTTAAAGTCAAGTTGCAGTCACTTGTTGTTGATCTAGAATTAATTACAGGATAATAGAATTTTATAGATAGAATTCCTGTTATTCTGTGGTTGTTATATAATGAATAGGACTGGGCCTCAAGGATTATAATTATATAAAATGTTTCCATTTTTATGTATTGATTAATCATTAACTACAGTATTATTAGTAGCAATACTATACTTTTCTATTGAATAAAGAAAAATGCTATCTCAAATCTGTTTTAAAATCTTTTGAATATGAACATATTTCAATCTATATTCTGGATTTAATAGACTGTGTCTTCTTAAATATGCATATGTAGATTTATGCAGTGATAGTAGTAAATAACCAAAAATCCAAAATGACCCCCAAATGTATATTTACCTGTCATATTTCCTATAGCAGGAACTGGAAAAGTTCTTCCAGTCCCTGTGTAATTCACTTCTGTTTTCTCTCAAGTGAACATGTGACTTCAAAGAGGCATGAAAATTGTACAATTAGTTCTGAACTCTACCCCACTGAGGCATGACTTGAAGAAGGCACCTGTAGAAGTTCAGGAAGGCAAGGCTGTTTTGGGTAAAATAAGATCCATTTAGCCATCAACTTTAATATTTTACTCTTTGTGAAGCCATTAAGATTTGTGGCAGGTCATCCTTCACCACTGGTTTATGCCAAATCCTTATGCTAAGGTACCATTTGCAGGGGAATTGCAATTCAACTGTGCTTCAATTATTTTTCAGTAAAGAGCAGATCCTTCATAGAAGGTGAAATACGTTGTCCAGGTAATTAGAATAAAATTTGAATTGACAGAACACTGTAAACCAGCTATAATGGAAAAAAATTAAAATCATTAAAATAGAATAAAATTTGGTAAATTCAAATGGTTGCTTCATGATCCCAGTGACCTAGAAGAGAAAACACAGCTACCAAAGAAGACCTACTTTCATTAAGGCAATTATTTCAAGCAAGTGTTGAAATAGGTCCCTGACTAAAACCAGGTAAAGGCTAGATGTGAGGGTGAGATTAATTGGTCAGCTGGCACATTGAGAGCTGGATTTGCTTTTATCAGGATATGATTGTGATGAGGGAAAAGTGGGTGGAGGGTATCTTAAAAGACGCAAATGGTAAGACATAATTCCTCAGAGAAAGTTTTAGGCTGTTCTTTAGTAAAATACAGCATGGGCTTTCTTATAGCTAGTTGTGCTTTGGGGCATACTTGGAAATGGGTTTAAGCTTGCCTTTGGCAAATTTGACTCTTATACCACGTTGCACTTCATTTTCTTTGTCAGCCTGCTTTCCTACCTTCCCTGTGCCCTTGAGTTCCCCTCTGGGCTGTCCAGCCTCTCAGACTGAGATGTCATTCTAAGCCTGCCTTTTCTGGTTGGAGACCCAAGTACCAGACCTTTCTTTCTCAGTATATACTTGTGTGCACCCCACTTCCCAGGAGTATGACACACTCTCAATCCGCATGATGAGGAAATCTGTGCTAGAATGTTTCACATATGCTGATTATAAATTTAACAGAAATTTTGTGAAATATCTTGGCTGTTTATAAATAATTCCTTTAAAATTTTAGTCTTTAAGAGAGAACAGTGCAGGTTTTTTTTTTTCAAGAAATACTGACATATTGACGCCATTTAGATTTCTGTATACAGGCTGCTTTCTCCTGCAACTGAGTTTTCTTCAATTCACCTGGCATTCTCTAGTTGACTAGACGTTTCCAGGATCTGGGCTACAACACTGAGGGAGGGAGGGACATACATGATAATGAAAAACAGACTTTATCTGTCTTCAGAAAGTATATCACCCAGTATATACATGGGTAACTATGGCACAGGCAGATAATGGGTGCTAAAAAGAGGTAACAACATCCTGGGAAATTATAGTGGAAAGCACAGATTTCAGTGAAGACTATTTCTATTGCATAAGTGAATTGAGAGAGAAAAGAGTGAGATTTTTTTAATTTAATTTTTGAGACAATTATCAATTTTCATTAGCATGATTTCCCTGAATTTCAGGTAGTAAAAATCATTCATAAAGTGTAAAAAATTAGTTGAGGTTTTTAGAGGAGATGATGAATATTGAAATTCCATATCTGTTAATGCTGTTGGAACACTGGGCGGAATTTCAGTATTATTTAGATTCTAAGAATGTCTGTGTCTCCTAAAATACTGGTTTCCAAATCATTTCATATAGTTAGGTTATCAGATCTCTGTTTTAAAAGTCTTTCGTGGAAATTTTAGGAATATATTTTTATACCAGGTCTGTGAAGCAAGGAACAAAGTTAAAGTTTATTTTATGGACAAGAAAAGGTTATAAGACCTCTTTCATGAATAGGATGTTAACTTTGGCATCAATGAGACTATTTAGTCCTGAGCATATGTAAGTGGTACATCTGGAACACACTTTGTGGTTCCGCCTGTCAACATTCTTGCAGCTCAGACTTATATAGAGAAAAGAAGATTCCCCCTTTACTCAAGAGAAACACTTTAGGCTTTATAATTTTCTAGGAAGGAAACACTATTACAGAAGATATTTTAATGTGTTTTCCTTCAACAACACTGAGCTTGTTCTTCAGAAATTAGTAAATAAAATTACATAGATTTTTTTATCTAAAATTACATAGATTCTTAAAATCTAAGACAAATTAACACTTGATTTTAGAGACCTCTGATATATTCCTTTAGACTTTTAAAAGCCTCTTTTTCTTTATCACCTTAGAGTTTTATCTCTGGTAATCATAATATCTCTTTATATGAGTCCATAAATTTATTGAACATTTCAAATTAAGTACCTTTATGTAACTTCAGTAAAACAATTAGTGAAAACACTTCCACTAATTGCATACTCATATTGCTTAGTGAACTTTCTATATAGAGTCTGATCCAAGAAATATCGATTTCTCTAATAAAATTGTACCCATGAAAAAAATTCTTATCTGAATTTCGCTGCCATGAAGCAGTTAAGCCTGGGTTTAAATCTCCCATTTGATTTGATATTTTATTTCATCAAATTATCAAATATTATGTGTGCATCTTTTTTTTTCTGTTCATTGCTTCAAATTCTTTATGGACGTGAATAAGAAAAATGAATTAAATAAATCAAAGCTTTTCTTACATGGTAAGCCTTATTTGGTGTTCTTTGGAATCAGCAAACTTTTGAACTTCTTTCTGGGTTCAAAAGTGGATAAGTTATTTTGTGGTGTCTTTTCATTAGAAGTAGCACAGAAAAGCTGCAAATAAAATCATGCAAATAGTTCTTCATCAGCCCTAGAATTTAGAACTGGTCTGTGCATCCAGGATCTGAGACAATAAAGTGCAAGTCAAATGGCTGCCTGGGCCCAAGACCAATGAAAATCATGTTGGGTTCTTCACAGCATTTAGAACATGCTGTTTCTTCTCTTTATGCCTTTTCAAACGTTTTATTTTTACAAGTATCTGTTAGCAGTGGAATTCTGAGTGTGTTTTTGGCAGGCATATCGTCTTCACATGGAGATGTAGAAAGCAGTGGGATGAAATAGAAAAGCCTAGGAAAAGAAAGACAGTCCTAATTTTGTTTGTGGACCTACAGAGTATTAGTGACCTATTGCTGTGTCTGAATTCTAATTTCAAGGTTGTGATCTATGCTTTATAGAGACATAGCATAAAATATGTTACATATCTAAAATCATATACCTTTGGGAGTTCCCGTTGTGGCGCAGTGGAAACGAATTCTACTAGGAACCATGAGGTTGTGGGTTCAATTCCTGGCCTTGCTTAGCGGGTGAGGAATCCGGCATTGCCATGAGCTGTAGTGTGGGTTGCAGACGTGGCTCAGATCTTGTGTTGCTGTGACTGTGGTGTAGGCTGGCAGCTACAGCTCCTGTTAGACCCCTAGCCTGGGATCCTCCATATGCCCTGGGTGCGGCCCTAAAAAAAGACAAAAAGACCAAAATTAATTAATTAATTAATTTAATTTAATAAAACCATATACCTTTTACAGGTCATCATTTTTATTTAGTCTCATATTTAAATTCAGTGTAGAAAATAAACCAGATTGCTAATATGCAGGGCAACACCACATATCAGATATTTAGAGAGGAATAGGTTATTATTCAGTGTTTCAGACCCATTTCCTTCAGTGTTTTGGCAGCAATAAGAAATCTGAACAAATAACATAAAATGTAAAAATCACTTCAAAATTTAAAGAAATTATAATACATTATTGGACATTGGTATCTTTGTCTCATAAACATTATTTTATTTATTTATTTATTATTTATTTATTTTAGGTTTTTATAACTGAACCTGCAGCACATGGTAGTTCCCAGGCCAGGGGTTGAATTGGAGCTGCAGCTGCCAGCCCACGCCAAGGCCACAGCAATGCAGGATCTGAGCTGTGTCTGCAACCTACACCACAGCTCATGGCAATGCTGGATACTTAACCCACTGAGTGAGGCCAGGGATCAAATCCCCGTCCTCAGGAGTACTAGTCTAGTTCATTACCACCAAGCCACAATAGGAACTCCAGTATTAAGATGTTCTGAGCTCTAAGCCTCTTTTTAACATATTGTTCTCACCTAAAATATGTACTTTAGACAGAAACTTATTGAGTACACTGTTATCATAGTCATCATACTATGAAAAGTAATTACATAGAAAAAAATTAAGTATGAAACAAAGTAGTATGATATATTAAATAACTTTTTTAATGAAATGAATTCCCTCATAGGGAAAAACTTATGTAAGTCTAATCCAAGATATAATACAGTACTATGTTTATGAAAATATTTTACAAGTTTTTGTTTATGGCAAGTGATTGTGAATTTATTTATTAGAAAAAAAGGAGAAAAAATTAATTGACTTTCAATGTTTACATAGTTGTATGCTGGAAATTTAGTTTCATTTTTAAAAAAATAATTTTTATATAAGTGAAAATTGATAGAATGAAATAAATTATGAAAGTGAGAAATACTTCTGGGAAATAGACATAGTGATGGGAATTTAGAGTTTGTAACACTATCAGGCAATGCTAATTAGAAGAAAAAATATATTTTATAATAGACATACTTATTACAAATTAATCTTTTTGTTGTCTAGGTTGGGGTATTGTTGCTGCTACTTAAAGGTCATTGTATGACTTATAGGGAAAGAATAAGCACAGATTGATCTTTTTAAAAAATTTTCTTTTTTAAAGTATAGTTGATGTACAGTATTGGGTCAGTTTCTGCTGTGCAACAGTGACCCAGTCACGCAGATATATCCAGCCTTTTTCTCATTCTGTCTTCCATCATGTTCTATCCCAAGAGACTGGATATAGTTTCCCGTGCTTTACAGTAAGACCTCATTGCTTACCCATTCTTTTTTTTTTTTTTTTCTCAATGGATTTTATTTCAATTATAGGTATGCATAAATCATCACAAGTCAATTTTACAGATTTTGTATCCCAAATCCCCAGTGCATCCCCCCACCCCCCCAGATTGTCTTATTTGAAAAACCAAGGTTTTCCAGAGTCTGTGAGTCATTGTCTGTTCTGTAAGAAGGTTCATTGTGTCTTTTTAGTTTCCACATGTAAGCGGTAGCATTGGGTGTTGCTGTCTGATTGTCTGACTGGTTTCACTTTGCATGATAATTTCTAAGTCCATCCATGTTGCTATAAATGTTGGTAATTCGTTCCTTTTAATGGCTGAGTAACATTCCATTGTGTGTATGTACCATATCTTCCCTATCCACTCTTCTGTCGATGGGCGTTTAGGTTGTTTCCATGACCTGGCTATTGCATAGAGTTCTGCAATGAACACTGGAGTACAGGTGTCTTTTCGGGTCATGGTTTCTGCTGGATAGATGCCCAGGAGTGGGATTGCTGGATCAAATGGTAATTCTATTTTGAGTTTTCTGAGGAATCTCCATACTGTTTTCCACAGTGGCTGCACCAATTTGCATTCCCACCAACAGCGTAATAGGGTTCCTTTTTCTCCACACCCTCTCCAGCATACCCATTCTAAATGTAATAGTTTGCATTTACCAAGCCCAAATTCCCAGTCCATCCCACTCCTTCACTCCTCCCCCTTGGCAACCACAAGTCAGTTCTCTATGTCTGTGAGTCCTTTTCTGTTTTGTAGATGGGTTTATTTGTGCCCTATTTTAGATTCCACATGTAAGTGATATCATACATGTCTTTCTCTTTCTGACTTACCTCACTTAGTATGAGAATCTTTAAAATAAATGAAGTTCAAAGCAAAGCAACAAATACATTTAAACATAAGGTGGGTAATATTTAGCAAGAAAAAAAATTACCAGACTTGTGTTGTGCTTTTTTTCCAGTTGTGATAAGAGTAGCTCTAATTTTTAAGCGGTCATTACAAATAGATAAACTGTAATTTGTTACACATTTTAGTATATGCTAGGTATATATGCATTTATATGTCAAGCAGTAAGTGATTTACTCCCTCTGCTGTTATTTACATAGTTTACATAAATTTAAATTATCTCCAGTAAACATCATCTCTAGTGGTAGCAGCAGCAGTAGGTATTAATATTAATACTAAGAGCTGCCTTTCATTAAAATCTTTTAGACAAGCATACTTTTAGACAAGGTACAACTGGGCAACTTCATGAGGAAGTGTAAAATTCACAATTAATAATTTTGGATATGAATCTGGGAATAAATTATGGTAAAGCATCTCACTCAGAAGCTATAAAAATATTGTTTTTTAAACTAGAGATGGTTGGTGCTATTAGCATTTATCTTACACACTGGTATAATTTAGAACTTGCTTTTCAAAGATTTATAATGTTTGAAGTGAGGAAAATCAAGATTATGCAGGTAAAACAATGTAGTGGGGATAATTTTATGGTTTTATACCACCTAGAAAATTTTATATTTGAAATAATAAGCCCGTTACATATAGAATAGTTTTTATGTAAAAAGCAATGAAAAATAATAATAATGCCAATTAAAAATAATAGTTTACAGAAGATCTGTGGGTTTATAGAGAATAAGGTTAAAGAAGTCTGCAGTATTTATAAACCTAGTCTCTTCAGTTCTGTGACTCGACATGACATAATTTTGATGGTTCTCATGGGAAAGCTTCAGTTTATTTATATATTTGATTAAGGCCACTTGGACATGGTCTCTAATTGAGGAAAATCCAACATTTCCTGAATTGGAACTGCTGGAAATGTAGGGGGCAAGTCACAGTACATTTGAAGGAACAGATAATAAAGCTTCTAGAGTTATCTTTGTACATCCCAAGTCTGCTCCATTAAGGTCATTTTTTTTATTATGGAGAAGTGTTAATTATGAGTCAATTTTGTGTCCATTTTGGTGTTTTGATTACTCCAGCTTTTAGGATCTTAGGAGGTTATTTTTAAAAGTGTTGCTTATTAAATCAAAACAGATATTTAAATATTAGTTATTTATTAACCAATTGTTTATAGACCTTGAAAGTCATGGGCTTTTATTATGAAAATCATCATTTCAACTTTAAAAATATGCATATTTAAATTGACATTTTTAAAGATCAAAGAGCTTGGAACAAATTATTTAGAGACGAGTGGTAATGAAAAATCAGTAGGGGTGTATCTTTAACATACAAATAAGGCAATTTTTTTGAGTCCTAATTGAGGAAGAAAAGAAAATTTAGTAGGTCAAATCACTTTTAAATTGTATCATTAAATTAAAATTTGCATGAAAGCAGGGGCATGTGACAATCTGGGACCACTTGTTTGAGTTCTAATGAAGGTTTCAAATGCTTATAACCATTCCAATGATAACGTCTTTAAAAGACAACATAAAAGAAAACAAAAAAAGAGATTCTTAGTAATTTCTGAGCCCACTAATTAAGCATTGGCTTCTCAGTACAGCTGTGTCCAATTGTTTCTTTCTGTGATCCCACACCATTTTATCTGCATCTCTTTTACTGCATATTTCACTTGGCTTATTATAGTTACTTGAGTAAGGGGATCAATTCTTCTACAAAACTGTAGGATTCCTGAGCCTAGAATCCATATTGAGTCTGTGTTTCCTAAAACTTTTGGTAGAATGTGAGCCATAAATAAGAACTTACCCAGTCTTTAAACTTAAATACCTAAAGGGACCAGGTCATTACTGAAAATGTTTGAAATAGGAAGCGTTGGGAATGTGATAGATGGAAAACAAAAAACATTTGGTTTCACATTTTTAAAAACACTGATAGACTAAACAGAATCCAACTGTTGACTGTTAGATGGTGACCCTTAAAATCAATGAATAATAGAATGAATAATGTGTTTCATTAGCTCGACATAGTGGTTATCTCTCCATCTTCAGGGTGAGTGATGGTCGGTAAATCTTGGCTGAAAACTCTGGCAGCTACATCAGTAGAATTACTAGAAGAATGGCTACTTGATCCTTGTTTCTAATGCTAGTTAGAAAATGAGAAAACCAATATATTGTACATCGTATTCATACTGATAATCTGTAAATACCTATAGTGTTAAAGGAATACATGAAGCAATTTATTATCATTGAATGAATAAAATGAATTCATTTTAGCCCCAACTTGAATTATTCTAGAATCAGGGAATTCAGTGCTTTTAAGCCCTATCTTTCAACAACTATGACTTGTTAGAAGGCACTTTCTCACGTGGAAAACTGTCTTCCTATCAATATAACCTTTTTTTTCTTCACTTAGTAGAACTGGAACAGGAAGGATCGCAATGCTCTCTTTCATAGGCAGCCTTTCAAACACTGAAGACAATTTTGTCAGCTATTGCCATTTATAAATCTCCCTAAAGCACAGGGACTTAAAACAACATGTCCAATAGGTTAGCTGGGTGGTTCTGTGATCTGAGCCAAACTTGGTTGATCTCAATGGAACATTCTCAGGCATGTGGGGCCAGATAGGGAGTTTGCAGTGAGCTGGCCAGTCTAGAAGGACCTTGGCTATAGAACTTGGGTTTCTTCCATGTATCCCTCTTATCCCTCCAGCAGGTTAGCCAAAACATGTCCTCACAGTAATAATAGGAATCCATGAGAAGAAGCCTAAACTCATACTTTTTCAAGGCTCTGACTGTCCCATTGAAAAAATCAAAAAGTTACATAGCCAAACCCAGAGTTGGTGGGGGAGGGCATCAATAAAGGGAAATATGTACAACTGGGTTAATTAATACAGTTAATGCTCTCTGAAAGTTCTTACGCTTTCTGATTTTTCTTTCCTTTAGTTAATCCACAGTTCATTTAGCCATTGAAGAGACAGCAGTAATGTAAATTTTTCTTTCATGCTGTTAAATTTATCTGAGTGACCAGGGAGAATAGGAAAAAATACATATTAACAGAATAGTGAGGTCCAGTTGACCCTTAAGTGACTGATGGGTCAAATGTGGCTCACCTGACTTCAGGGTAATAGCATGCCTGAGATTCCTGGTTTAAAAAGTAAAAGTTAAAAAAGTTTCAACTGATTGCCTAAAACATGAGAGCTAGTACACCCATAATGATGACCTATACTTTCCTAATTCTTTTTGGAGAATTGATTTTTACCAAATGTCAAGCTAACAGACGTGAGAAAATTAGTTATTTTAATAAAAATTGAATATAGTTAATTATAAATTTTGGGCAATTTAATTCCAATTCTACTAAAACTATGACATGGAAAGAAGACCTTGTAAATAGTAAAATAAAATAGTACTTTCTTATGCATTTGAATCATATTTGTCTTATTGGTAATGTATATTCTATAGGGATTTATTATTATCTTTTAAAATTATCTATTCTTCATGGGATAGATTTGTGATACTGTTTTCTATTACTGAACCCTCCCAAATGCTACCATAATGAGTAAATGTTTTATTATAAGCTACAAATTATAAAATTTATTTTTTAAATCAGTGATCACAAAATGAATCTGTATGCTATTGACATTAGAATTGCAGCTCACAAAATTAAACTGAGTTAAACTAAACTAAAGCAAAACAAATGTCTGAAGTCCTAATCTCAGAGATTCTGCTTCAGTAGGTCTGGGAGTAGAAAGCTTTGCTTATTTCTAATTGCTCTCCAGTCTGTGCTGATTCATTACTAGAGTGGGAGCCACTTTCTTTAATGATATAATTTACATACAATAGGAATGAAAGAGCAGAGTAATTTGCAAAACCTTGATAAGATTAGCATCAGCATTGGAAATGTAAGCCAAGTAATTTTTTTCAAGTGAAATAAATTTCATTAATTAAATAAACAGGTAATATATTTTATTTAAGGCAGTAGATCCCCTCCCCGCTTTTCTCCACCTCTGGCAACCACCAATCTATACGCTGCATCTGTGAACTTGTTTTTTTGTTTTGTTTTGTTTGCATATAGGTGCAATCATATGGTATTTTCTTTCATTTTTTTAAAATTTTTTATTAAAATATAGTTGATTTACAGTGTTGTATCAGTTTCTGCTGTACAGAATAATGACCCAGTCATACATATATATATATTCTGTGCTGTACAGTAGGACCTCATTGCTTATCCATTCTAAATGTAATAGTTTGCATCTGAATATCTATCTGTTGGTACAGAGGACAAATGAATATGAAGAGGGCTAAGTTTCTCTTCTAAAAAATCTTAAGCCCTTTTTTTTAGAATGTAGGCCTATGAAGTACTGAGACAAATTACCATGGACTCCAAAGCAATAGTTCTCAGCATTGGCTGTGTCTTACAATCACTGGGGAATTAAAAATCCTGACACTTGGGTAGGCCTATGATATCAAAATTGATTGTTGAGACTCAGGAATCTGTTTTTTTTAAAACTCTCTAGGTATTTCTTATGTATAGCCAAGTTTGAGAACTATTAACTTAGAGAGAAGCACTCAGAAGAGGGAGGAGTGTTTGAAGATGAATACTAAAGGATGATTAGGCTTTTGTTAGGCAAGTAGAAGGAAAAAAGGATATCAAGAAGGTGGTATAGCATAGGCAAAGGCACGGGAATACAAAAGTGCATGAAGTGTTTGGGAGAGTTTTGCTGAAAGGGAGAATTCCTGATTGGCCATCATAGAACTGAGCTTCTGCATGTGGAAAGATATGTGGCTGAAAGGTTGGTTAGAGCCAGTGAGTCATGGGCTATACTGCAATTATTTTGTGAGTATGTACTGTCACCCATTTGATTTGTTGTTAAAATTGACAAACCTGATGAACCAAGCTCCTGAGCTCAGTATATCCAAAATGCTATTTCATCATAGAACACTATTCCCCTGAGATACTCTGAACAAAAGCATCAATTAAGTTTGGGAAATACTGCCTGTCATACTCATACTCCTCTTAGAGATTTACAGGGAATATTAGAACTTTTGCAGTAAAAAACGTTTGCTAACTCCAGTAGTCTCCCAAATATATTTTATTTTTGTTTGATGCTTATTATGATTTCCAGAAAATAATGTTTCAAGGTACAATTTTTTATTCCCCTAAATTTTCCCCCAGTTGACTTTTTATTTTTCTGAAATTGTTTTAGCTAGTATATTTTTATTCCTTTAATTATTTCTTTTATTTATATTTTCTAGAATATAGTCTTACCCCCAGAAATTTCTCCAAAGTTAACATTTTTATCTACTTTTAGAGAGGCGTAGGCAAAAAAAGTTGCCTAGTTGAGCGAATAGTTAATGTTCTATTACATAACTGAGATGGTGTGAGTTTAAAAAAAGGAAAAGAAATATTTTGAAAAGATTTGAGAAGTGATTAACAATGTCACATTATTGAAACAGCTGAGGGCAAATTAAGAAATAACAGATGGAAGTTATGTGTGGATTATCACACCCAGGTATCACTGTACACACAAATTTGGCAGTGTTTTACCCAGCTCTTGCACTTTTTAAAAAGCATTGCCCTTGAATTCATGCTTGGTGAAATGAAGACTATTCAAAATCTACAAATAACATCATTAGTGATGGCTTTATTCTTGTGTAGAATCTAATATCAAAAGTTTAAAAAATTGCTTTTACAGTTGTTACATTATTCGTTCACACAGTATCCTTATGAAATAGAAGGAAAACTATAGATCCCTATTTCTTAGGTGAAGAAAGAAACTGAAGCTCAAGTGGTCACAGCAAGTCAGAGGAAGCAACACTGAAGAGTACTGACATTAAGAACAAGCAATTAAGTGTGGCTTCCATTACAGATTGTATCTTCATAACAAATAATGTTAGGGGACCTTTATGTGTATGTCAGGCCAGCTATACAGTTGTTCCTCAAGGCATATAACCCATTCACACTTGCCAGCAAAGCACTTGGAATTATTACAAAAATTTAGCTACTCAAAAATATTTAAAATCTATGTTATACATGAACATTTGCTTCTCTAGCAGTGAAGAAATGAAAAAAAAAAACTGAGTGAAAGTAAATCATCGTATGTTTTTAGAGCCACATGATTTACTGTGATGACTGTACAGGTAGAGACTTGACATGTCACATATGAGGTCTTTGATCTGAATTTTAGGATATAGAGTACTGCCTCTAGAAGAAGTAAAGAAAGAGGAAGGAACAGAAGGATAAAGTTCAGGCAGTTACTTTGAAAGTATTTCTAAACAGAAGAGATTTGTTTTTACCATAATATAAACTGCATTTCACTAAGTAACAGAGCCTTGTAAGTACTGAAGGATGTGGCTTCTAGATTTTGTAAGACCACAAGTATATTTCACTGTGACTTCATTATGATTTCATTAATAGAAAGGATTAAAATATAATTTGACAGTAGCCACCTTATTAATCTCTTTTAGGCTTTACTTTCTGTAAATATTCTGGTGTTTTTTTTTTTTGTCTTTTTGCCTTATTTAGGGCCACACCCACGGCATATGGAGGTTCCTAGGTTAAGGGTCTAACAGGAGCTGTAGCTGCCGGCCGTCGCCACAGCCACAGCAACATGGGATCCGAGCCGCGTCTGAGACCTACACCACAGCTCACGGCAACACTGGATCCTTAACCCACTGAGCAAGGCCAGGGACCGAACCGGCAACCTCATGGTTCCTAGTCGGATTCATTAACCACTGAGCCATGATGGGAACTCCAATATTCTGGTGTTTTGATGGCTTTTTATTTTAATGTATTTAAGATCATTCTTGAGTGCCATGAAAATTCCATATTTTGTTATTTTAAAATATTTTACTTTATTGTAATTGTTTTTTCTAAAATATCATACTAAGAATCTGTTTTCTGGAGGGAAAATAAATCCCTGTTCTATTAGGCAAACAATACAATACTCTTATAAAACTGTTTTCTCTGTCTTAAGAATCAAATATTTATAAAATTGTAATAAAGGATATTTGTTTTTGAGGTACAGGGTTATAAAGACACAATTTGTTTAAAATACATTTTATTTCTAGAGTAGACCTTTTATTCCTTGATATTTCCTTATTTAAACAATGGAAAGCACTTTATGACGACATTCCAAGGAGCTGACTAGCTTTGTTACTAAATAACCATTGATATAAACTTAATATAAAAATTCTTATTAATTTTGTATACCAGCTTTTAGACAAACTCATAAGGAAGATGTGTTGGTAAAGGTGAATAATTTTGATCTGTGTGTATAATAAAGAAAATTTATTTTGCTTAACCTTTCTTCTTACCTACCAACACTTTGTTCCTCTCTCTCTCATTAGCCCAGTTGAATATTTAGCCTCAGTTACACATTTAATGGAGGCTATGTCAGTGCTGCCCCTGGTGAAGTGCCCTAGTTTACATCTCATTTCTTAATTTGTTTCTCTTATAGATGTTGAGATAAAAATACAATCGTTGCTCCTTCCCACTCCCTGCTCGTTTCTTTCTTCCTCCTCTCCTACCAGACCCCAGAATGCCTAGTGTTTCCTGTGTAAGAAGAGTTTATTATGTACTCAGAAAACTAACAGTTATGCCAATTAGTGTGTTATCCTGAGATGTTCTACCTCCAAGTCTAAACGTGAGAACAGTTAAGGCCACCTTAGAGCTGTGAGTTTAAATCTGAAGAGACAAGTGGCCTTAGGACTTTGACTTGGAGTATCAGTTATGGATTTTGCCTTAAAAGATTGAGATATTAAGGGAAATGTCTGGAATTCCATATTTAAGACTTATTGTAGACTAGAATGCTTAGGTGATATTTCCATAACTTATTGACTAACTTGAAGATGCTCATTCTTTTCACTTAGGTTTTCTACTCCATCAAGTTATCAGTTTCTCTTTCTTCCATTCATTAAAATATTCACTGCCTGTTGCTTCCATAACCTCTCATTTACTTCTCCAGTCCCTTGCAAAACCATCTGCTTTCATAATCTAAATTATCTTCTCTGTTAGGTGCTTCATAAATTTACATTTGTAGATCTCAGCTCTATTCTGAGTGATATCTGAATGGCTTCCTGATAACCGATATTAATCTATCCCAAAGAGATTTATTATAACACACACTTAACATTATAGTAAGTTCAAGAGCATATTGTACATGTCTCTCCAAACTTTGTCTCTTGCAATACTAGGGTCCCATGAGATTTAATAGTTTTACACATACATATACACACATGTTTTACTACACTATTTCCTAGAACTTTATTATGTTTATGTAAAATGTAAATATTTAAGAGGATGAGATGATACTTAGTGTTTCCTAAACTGACAGTGGAACCATATTCGTGTTAAATATCTACAAAGATATTAAAATCTCCAGTAAACTGTTGTTTGAGAAATATTGCTTAGATGAATAGTCTAAGCCTAGTTCTTTGTTGATAGCTATTAAGGAAGGCATAAAATATTTCCCTGTCCTTATACTCCTGTTGTCACTTGGACATGAAATCTCAATTATTTTTGATACCTCTCTACTTCTTGTCTTCCATAATAAAACAAATATCAAGTCCTTTCAGTTATGTCCTTAAAAAATTACATTATTTCTCTCTACTTTCCTTTTTGACTTTTTATTTCAACCCCCCCCCCAAAATTAGTATGATGTTTTCCAAATTAAACCTCTAATCTCCACCCCTCCCTTTCACAGTTCCTTGTTTCTGAAGTTATGAAATTAGTTTTTAGAGCTTTGGCATGGTCATATCACTACTTTATTCCATAATTTGCAATGACCCTACATTTTCAACCACGTGAAATATTTACTCTACGGCATTCCAAACACTTTATACCTTTCCATTTACTTTGTCTCCTTCCTTCTTTCACAAATCCTTTGCTACAGTCTTATGCTTCCCTTCCTGAGCCTATGTCCGTCCACTCTGTTTCCTCTGCTTCAGTGTTTATCCTCCATCTCCTGTCTGAGCTTACTCTCTGTCCTCCTCAAGGCCTCAAGGCCTAATTCAAGTGCTCCTCTTTGTGAGGTGTTCCTAGACTCTTCCAGCAAAAAGAAGCTTCTCTTCTTTTGAGCTTTTATGATAGTAACACTTTTTTTCTCAGCATATTTACAAGAAATTGGTATAATTTTTTTGACCATGCTTGTGGCACAGGAAAGTTCCCAGGCCAAGAATCAAACCCATGCCATAGCAGCAACCCAAACTGCCACATTGACAATGACCAATCCTTAACCTATGAGCCATAAGAAAACTTCCAAGAAATTGGTATAATTATTTATTATTTAGTGCATATCCTATACTCTAGTATGAACTTATTGATGACTGAGGCTTTGTCATATTTATGGAATTATAAAATAATCAGATTGAAAAAACCTGGTTATCTAGTGAAACTCTCTTATTTCATAGATGAATAAACAAAAAACTTTAAGACATTAAATGTTTTGACCAAGTTCTCATGACTACAGAGTCAGGGCAGAGTAAGGACTAGAACACAAGCCTTAACTCTCAATCCAGTGCTCTTTCTAGCCTATTTTCTTTGCATCTCTTACACTTCCCACCCAATGTAGTAATATCTACTAAACATCCACTACATACCATGAATTTTTACCTACGTTGTAGCTAATCATAAAAGTAATACTAGAATGTCGGCATTAGTATCCCCATAATGCAGATAAAGAAACTGAAATTCAGTGAAGTTAAATAAGTTGCTTGGGTAGAGAGGTTTGGAATCAAATCTAGGCCTACTTTACTCTGGATCCTATGCTCTAGGGTCAAATACTGAGTAAATAAGGAGGGCTATCTAATGTAAGGTGGGAGTTTGGACTAGTTACATTGGGAACCTGAAGTAGATTGGCACCTAAGGACCAAGTCTCTGATTTTAAAATTATTATATTTAGTTGTCAGATAATGCAAATTAAAATCATAATAAAATGTAATAGTATGCCTTCTGGAATGGTTAAATATGAAACCAAAAATTTACCAATGGCTGGTTACTCTTGCAGTAGAATTTCTCAGCCTTAATGTTATTGACATTTGTTTAAGACCAAATCTTTGTTGCAAGGGAGTGTTGAGCAACATCCCTGGTCCCTCTCCACATTATGGCAATCACATCCCCACAGCTGTGAGGATGAAATAAGTTTCCAGGCATTAACATATATTTCTTGTGCTATAAAACCATGCCTAATTGAGAATCCACTAATTTAGAGAAGTCAAAACTCTCATATGTGACTGGTAGGATTGAAAACTCTTTGCAGTATCTACTAATGCCCAATGTATGTATACTTAGAAATTTTATTCCCATATATTTACTCAAGAGAAGTACATACATATCATATATCTATCAAATGCTTGTTCTTGCATGTTTTTAAAAGCACGATTTATAGTAAACTAAAACAAAATACCATCAAATGCTCATCAACAATAGAAGGCATAAATACATTGTGTACAAAACTATAAAGTAATGAGAAATAATGAACCAAAAATACATGCAATAATATGGGCAAATATCACAAAGATCTATTGAATGAAAGAGGCCAAACACAAAAGAATACATATTGTATGACTCCATTTAAGGCTTAGGAGCATACAAAACTAACATAGGTATTAAAAGTCAAAAAGTGGTTATCTTTGGAGTTCCCGTTGTGGCTAAGTGGTTAACGAATCTGACTAAGAACCATGAGGTTGCGGGTTCGATCCCTGGCCTTGCTCAGTGGGTTAAGGATCCAGCGTTGCCGTGAGCTGTGGTGTAGGTTGCAGACGCGGCTCGGATCCTGCGTTGCTGTGGCTGTGGCTTCAGCTGGCGGCTACAGCTCCTGTTAGACCCCTAGCCTGGGAACCTCCATGTGCAGCAGGTGTGGCTCTAGATAAAGGCAAAAAGACAAAAAAAAAAAAAAGTGGTTATCTTTGGAATCCCTTGAAGGGAACATGTGAGAAGATTCTGGGTATTGGCAACATTTTATTTTATTTTATTTTATTTTTTTATTTAGTTCCTGGTCACATGGGTATAATTAATTTTCAAAAATTCATCAAACTAACATAATTTGTATAATTTTCAGCATGAATGTTATAATCTCGTAAGAAGTTAGAAAAAAACTAGAGCATTTTCTATTTGGGGGAAGATACTCAAACACTCCATATAACTGAGTACAGATAAAGCTTCAGAGAAAACCTAATGGCAGTGCTAGAGCAGCTTTGAGGGGTATATACTTTGTAAATGACTCTAGCATGACATGGTGGGCATAAAAGGAATGAACAATAGTTCTCTTCTGTGCCCTGTTAAAGGAAACCTGTCAAATAAATTATAAGTAAATGTAGAGAACAATTAGAAGTTGATGGACCTACATTTAATTTTTAAATCTTCTATGTTTATCCACATATGTTGCAAGTCTCATTATTCTACATTATTAATGAAATTGATTATACTATCCTCACGAAGTCGAGTTGGAGAAATGGACATGCTTTACACATAATGACGCAGACCATGTGATGCCAGCTATATTCATTTTATAACCGTGTATTAATTGCATTGCAATTTTTATATGTTCATTATAGTTGGGAACAATTCAAACCAAGATACAGGCTTTATTTAAGATAAATTACACTAATAAATGTTTATTCTTAGTTTCAAACTGTGCGTGCACTTTAGAATGGTAAATTAGTTGAACTGTTTATTACACAATTTTGAATTTTTTCACAAATTTATTCTTATAAAGTGTAAATTTAGAAACTGTTCATTAGGGGATATAATACGAAATATCTAGTCTGAAGATAGAAGAAACCAGGGAGCTTATCTTACTGGCTATCTAATTAAGTTTGAATTCAATATGTTAGACTAATCACTGAAGACATTATTTCATTTAGGTGGAGATTTCTAGCAGATTATTCACAATCTAGAAGTGAAACTGGAGTCAGATTTAGGAGACACTTGAAGAAAGGTGGTAGTTGAAGAAGGGGAAAACATCAGATTTCAAAAAAGAGAAGTTACAAAGACAAGGAACAAGCGTTAATGAGAGACACTGGAGAAATGGCCAGTGTTAGGAAGAGAGAGATTTAGAGAGGAATTAGTCACCAGAGTGCCACAGGGCAGCAACCGACCAGTGGTGAAGGTGGAGGAAAAGGGTTTACTGGAGCAGATCTGTGTCTGTCCAGCCTCTAGCTACTGAGACACATGGCTTCACCACCCTGACCTCCCGTTTTCTCTCTTCAAGGTGAGTGAATTGGCCTCGAGTGGATTTCACAGCTCCTGAATTTTGTGAACACTTTCTGTGAGAATGAGTGAAGGCCATAGTTTGATCTTTGTTGATAAAATTTGAAATCTTCGGAAAAATAGAAGGAAGCAGGAAACAGTGTAGTACTAAAGAAGGGACAGTAAGTATAGATCATTTATATAAACAGTTTGTAAGAAACTAGATTGGTAGTAGGAAAGATATCACAATTAATTTTAAATGTATTTTAGGAAAATAAAATAAACCCTTTATTTAATCCTCTTAGCACAAGTAATTGCTCCCAAGGAATTTGAAATATTTAGGAGTCTGTAGCAGATGGAAGGTCCAGGGCCAAGGCTATGGAATAATCATGTTAGTTAAGTTGAATGAGCACCTAAGATGTGAAAGTACCTTTTCCTTTGGTATGTATATAAGGTATGTCATTCTAGTGAGTATTTTTAAAGTTGAAAAATTAATAGTGAAGCTCAGAAAGTTTCCTTTGCTTGCTTAAGATCACACATCTGGGAAGTAACGGAGCCAGAATTCAAACTCACATCTGCCAGACTACACGATCCATGCAAAGTCTAAATACCTTGTTATTGTCTCAAATAGCTGGGAGTAATAGTGCAGGGAGTAACATATGGAGGGAAGATTTGGGTAGCTGTTGTATTTTTTTGGACAAGTACTTAAAAATTATTATTTTTACATAAATTAATTAAGTTCCATTGGCTCAAACCACGTGGGCAGTCGTCTTTGGGTGCAGGCACTATAAGCTGACGTTTTCTATACAGAATTTAAAAATAATAAGAACCTGCTGAAACTCAGTCTGCTTCTTATTATTACAGTGTGCCAGCAATGCTAAACAATATCAGCTCCATGTTGGTCTACTTCCTAAATAATTGCTGTGGTATTGTTGAGTTTTAATTATCTACATACATTATTATGGAATGCATGCATATATCACTTATATAGTATGTGTCTGTGTGTATACATATGTTTTATATATACAAACATATATTACTTATTCTTTAATAAACATTGTAATCTTCCTGGGAGATACTTTGGGGGAAATTCCAGTTGCTCCCTAGTCTCCCAGCACATGAAGGGTCAACTACATACATTTGTTTCAAAAGTAAGCAGTCAGCCAGGTTTGGTTTTTGGTCACTGGCTATCATTTAGTTCAAATATACTGTTTAAAATGTGTTGAAGAAAGCAAAAACTATACTTCACTCAGACACAAACAATTCTGAGCAATTATAAACTTTGGAAAAGTTTACCAAGTATAATACAAATTTATGCAGACTTTTCTGGTGAAGGTATTTTAGTGGCAATCTTTTTTACCAAGAGGCACTTGAAAGCTATTGAAATCAATCCTGAAGAAACGAAGACATGAACATAATTTTATTGGGAAATGGGATTTCATAAATCTCTGCCAAACTTAATTTGAAAGCTTTTTCTATATATTTTTATATCCATTGCTTCATGTGAAGGAAACAGTTTGAAAGTAAAATTAGTAAAAAATTGTCTTTTGAATTACTCTGAACAAAGACACAGTCTGACAGGTTTGGCTGTACTATCTACTGAAGATCAATATGTGAAGAAGATCAATTTTGACAACTTTGTTGAAAATATGCAGAAGTTAAGGCTAAAAACAAAAACTACAGGGAGTTCCCATTGTGGCTCAGTGGGTTATGAACCTGACTAGTATCCATAAGGATGTGGGTTTGATCCCTGACCTAGCTCAGTGGGGAAGGATCTGGCGTTGCCGTGAGTTGTGGCATAGGTCACAGACACGGCTTGGATCCTACTTTGCTGTGGTTGTGGCATAGGCCAGCAGCTGCAGCTCCGACTTGACCCCTAGCCTGGGAACTTCCATATTTCGCACCTGCGGCCCTAAATTGCAAAACAAAACAAAATAATAATACTATGATTTCTTTAGTATAGTACCATGTACACATACTTTTGTTGCCTTTTATAATTAAAAAAACAATCCATTGCTTCATTTTTCTGTAAAATCTCTAATGTATTTTAAAAATTATTTATACTTGTCTATGTGCATACCATACAATATCAACTAGAGAAAATGGTTACTATCTACATTTCCTTTTCTGGCCATTATTAATATTTGTCTCATTTCATGATTATTTCCAGAATAATTTTGCATACATATTAGAGGCGTATTAGAAAATGATCCAGTCTGGGTGTCCAACATGCTAAGTATGCCACTGAATATAACTAAGAGTTATTTTTTTAAAAACTTGAATGAATGTGGGAAACAACTTTTTATTTTTTTGTCTCCACCAGAGTTCTGAGCATATCAGTTGATAATACTTATTGAATGAAAAGACAAATGATGAATGAATAATAAACAAATGCTTAAAATAAGCCATGTTTCATCTGCTAGCCTTACTGGAAATCTGTATTTTTACTCTGAGCCCAAGAACCTAAATATAATGTGACTGCTAATCAAAATTACTTCTTTAGGTTTATGGCTGAAGATGAAAACTACTAAATAAATGCAGTACACTTCAGAATTTTAAAAACCTGATTCCCTAAAAATACTCTGTAAAAGACTTTGGAATTTCAGGCCTGGTTTGCCCTTTGGTTTTTTCATCTGTAAAGTTAGGATAATAATAGGCGTGCCATATAAGGTTGAAATGAGGGGGAAAGTGAGACAATATAGAGAAAAGACTTACAGCTAAAAATAGTCCAAGCATTTGATAAATAGTAGCTATCGTGATCACATAGAAGCTTAAATAGCTTTACATATTTGCTAAATATGTTCTTACCTAAAGTGGGTCCATAAAACTTCCTACTGGAAGAGAAAATATTTATAAGTCACTGTTTTTACTTTAACAAATTTTAGGACACTAGGATTTGGTGACTATAGGTTTTGATAGAATTGAGTGAAAGTCAGAAAATGACGAAAATTGGAAGGGAATAAAAGACATGAAGTGAGAGAAAGGAAACAAATCTTCTCTGAGAGACAGAGTTTTGGTTTCCTGCCAGCTAAGTTTATGTCAGGAGCATTTAAAATCCTGTCTAGAACTTAGGCTCATGAGTTGCAGGGTTCCAGTGACCCTGGTGGCATCCTGCAGTGTTAGGCAGCAGTAGGCTCCCTTTCAGTAGCAGCTTTGACTTCCTTTTCTCCTCCTATAAATGAACTGGAGAAGCAGAAGAGTCACAAATCATTTACATCTTTAATTTCCTGTGTGTTCCTCATTTTATCCTAGGATAGGGCCACCACTGAATCTTATAAATTTGTATACTTTCAAAACTCTGTTCTCAGTCATGCCGATGCCATCCGCCGATATGGCTGTGATATCCCTTGACTACTACTAAGTGTACACCGGTTTTGGGTGATTGATTCTGTTGACATTTGGATATTGTTGACCCATAGTAGACTCTCTTTACTGCCGGCTTGTTTTGATAAAAACAACAGTACCCTCTCACATTTTTCCTTTGGGCCTCTACAGAAATAACAAATCTAACTACCTAGGGTATTTCTACAATTCATTCACATTCCTCTTCTACTGTTTTAAATTTAAATCTGATGAAAATCCTGGGGAAGGAGGCAGCATTTATTATTATACCTACACATATTACAAATGAGATTGTTACAGACGAGACTGTAAGTGCAGGGTCAGGAGTTACACTGTTAGTAAGCAGTGAATTCCCATCAAGAGCACTTTACATTTTTGATAGACGTTTGTGATGAAAATGCTGTTTATAGCTGAACAGTATTGAATTGAGAAGTTGTAATATACAATTGATAAAAGCTAACTAGGAATTTGAATTTTTATTTCAAAACCAAGCCTTGATTACCGTATTTGCTTTTTCAAAATTTCTTTTGAACCAATAATCAAGGGAGTGGTTTTATTGTTATTACAATAGTAATTCCACAAGCGGTTAGTAAGCAGCTCTGAAAGAACAATTTTATGGGACACATTTTTCACCAGTGCGGTGAAAAATCTATCGCGTTGGGGATAGGGAACAGGTTGGCCACCAGTAAAATGGCAATCAGTAAAGATTTATGCCCTAATCTGGACCCTGACAAGCAGTCTTCTTTTATTTTCATTTATAAACATTGTGAGACTAAACAGTTCGTTTTTCTCTTGACTTCTCTCAGTCCCTGTTCACTAACCTAAACTTATAATGCCTTTTTATTAAGTGATGTACTGAAATTCAGACCTCCCCACTGCTTGCAACTTAATTGAATCTCATTTAGAGACGTTATTCTGTAACCAAAACAGAATAGGTGGCAATTTAAAAATCATTGTGCACTGGAAGGAGAGCTCTCTGTAGCTTCAAATAATTTATTACAAATTTGTGCAATAAATTGATTAGCAAAGTCACAGGGTGACTTTCTAATAGTTTATTTAGATGTCGATCTGTAACTTTCTGATTCAGAAATTTATCTTCCTAGAAGGGACATTGTCTTCAGGAAAGACAATTAGATTATTCAGTAAAGAATAATCTAATTGTAAGATCTCATTTCTCTTCAACTTTTCAGCTTTCAAATTCTATCATGTAATTTATATAATTAGTTAATTGTAGTAGTTAAATTTTCTGGATTAGAATTGAGTACCAGTTATCAAATTTAATCCCCTAAATCTGAATTCCCTAAATAAATTAGATTAGAATTATATAATGCTAATGTCAAGCTTTTGCCTATAGAGTCATGAATAGAAAATACAAATGATAAGTGTTATAATCTTATGTCTAAAAATAAGAATGAGTAGTTGAGAAACTGGTACTTGAAATCACAGTATACATTGAGCTTTATGATCTTTTATATTTAGAAACTATATTAGATATTTAATACTATCCAACCCCTTAATTATGTTACTCTTAATTGAATAGTTTTGGTTGGGGGGGACTTAAATAGAATCTAAAAGAATTTAAAAGGTTAATAGCTCATAGCATTGTTTTGTAGTGTATTCCAGCCTGACTGTTTGCCAGCTTTAATTCACTATGTGAATGATATTGATTTACTGTAGTAGAGGACTATGTTGCCAGGATTTTATAATACAAAGAATACCAGAATCTTTAATTTTTCTAATGGTACAGTATATGCTAGGTTAAGATAGATAAGAGGAGCTTTAAGACCAGAATACTTGCTTATCAAGTGTTTGAGTTTTCATATGTTTCTCACTAAGAATTAGTTACACACAGAACATAAAAACCACTTGATTTTATAAATTGAGACAGATTTTTTTAGATTGACTGCTCTTCATATATTAGCTAAACTGTCTTGCTATAAATTGTGCACAATTTCTCATTTTAATGCACAATTTAATTGTGTTTGCAGACAAATTTATAGACACCAGAAAGGTTTTGGTTGTATTATGTTCGTCTGACAAATGAATTACACAGAATTCAAATACTTTATTAAGAAACCATTCTCAAGCAGCATGAATGTGCTGCCTCCTAAAGTTAGTATAAAACATATCCAAATCCACAAATAATAATACAGGATATTAAGATGGGAAGCATCACAAATTGGTAGGTTACTATTTTCCAACCCATGATATTGAAGAAATACAGTGAATTTATTGAGAAGAAGGATCAAGGACTAAGTGGAAGAGTCAAGAAAGACTTTATAAAAGAGGTAGAAAATACTTTGCATTCTGAAAGGCAGTGGAAGCCAGATGGTTGAAGAAAAAGTGGATTACACTTTTCAGTGGGGTTATGCTTAGCGAATAGAACAAGCACATCAGATGTTTCAGGCATGGTGAGTTGGCTATTGTAACCGAGGTTAAAGATTAATATAATTGGATTTATATAGCGTTTCTGAAATTGTTGTGAGCATGCAGTTCATTTGAAGGTCCTGTTAAAATGTAGACCTGAATCAGTAGGTCCAGGCTGGGTTGCAAGATTCTGCATTGCCAAGAAGCCCTTAAGTAATGCTGTTGCTGATCTTCCTTCTGGACCACATTTAAACAGTGGAGTGTTAGATTTTATCTCTAACCCTTCACTTCACAGTTTTGCTTGGAAAATTTAATTAGATGAGACTTATGAACAGATGAGACTTGATACTGCCATGGTTTCAAAATGTTCTGGTTCTACTTTCTGTCTTCCTGCTTCTTCATGTAGTTTCTGACATCTGTTAGATTTGATTTTATCATCTCACTCCTGGTTGCTTCCTCATTACTTTTTTTTTTTAGATCAGTTCTGTTAGGCTCTTCTTTGATGCCTATGTGATTGCCCACCCTTCAGTGCTCTAGTGCTGTCTTCCTGACATCTTTTAGGATAGCTAACTCTTACCCTCTGTTCAGCATCTCATCTTGAATCTCCTCATCTGTGCTCTGTCTCTGGTCTCCCCATCTACCATGTCCATGTTCCTGATCTGAAATTGTCAAAAGTAAAGTCAAAAGGATGATGACACTATTTTTTTTCTAATATATTACTTATTAACTGAAATTCTATTAATTATTAATTAATTAAAATATGATTTAATTGACTCTCCCCAAACACAATTTCCAGTCAATAAAGTTGAACGACAGCAATAAAGATGGATCTGTTCCATTCTGTATTTGAATTTTCATTCTGGATATGAGGGACTTGAAAAATTGACTAAAAGTGAATTCTTAGGAAAAATTGTAGTTGTCAGATGAGAGAAAAAATTGTACTTCTATTCTTTTTAATATAGAAGGGTCTTCTTGGGATGTCCTTTGGCATGCTATGGAATGAGTCACCTCTCTTGAAACTTGCTTTATGGGATATAAAGAATTTTACTTATTCTCGTAGTGATTTCCTCTGCTCTTCTCCTGTGCCATTTATCAAAAATCCGAGAAAGTAAAAGGTAAAGCTACCAGGTTTGGGGCTTGGGTGAACTATCTGTAGTATGCAACTTGGCTTACTCTATATTTGCTTAAGTCATTTTCAAGTCATACTTTTTCCTTGTAGAATATGAATTTCTAAAACATGTATTCTTGTTGATATGTGATACCCCAAATTAAAACTGGCCTTTCGTCTTATTCTATACATAAATGCCTTGGAGGGTGTACAGTTTTTTCATGTACACTTATGATTCATAAGTAAGAACTTACAGCAAAAAGTGAATACCAGTGGAATAATTAAAATTCCCTTTTTGTAGGAATCATTTATGTTTTGCACTGGACTTGAAGGCCAGAAGTGCTCTGACATTTTAAGAAAGGTGTGGTATTTTCTACTAAGCATTGTAGAAAAAAATCTCTGTGGCAGGTTTAGAGCAGGTGGACCAAGAGAGTGCCTGCCATTATTCATCTCTGCAAGTGGTCCTTCTCTTGCCTGCTTTTATGGCCTCAACTTCCTAACCTTTTCCCCAACCTGTCCTTCCCTTCGTTGTATTAAACTCAAAATACGTAATTTCAATTTCTCTTCTTGACTCAAAAAAATGATTCCTTTGAATAAAAACATTGCTACACTTAGTCCTTTAGTGGCTTAATTTGAAAACTCCCCTCAGATATGCCCTTGAAAGTCATCTGAAAGGCTAATTAGGGCTACAACACCTACGGTTACATCCAGAGACTCCTGTAAGAAAAGCTGTAAAGAGGTGCGAATCGGTCATCATATGCAAGCACTGAAAGCTCTTTCTTTTTTTTTTTAATTATTATTATTTTTTTCTTAATGGATTTTATTTCAATTATAGTTGTACATAAATCATCACAAGTCAATCTGCCGCCGTTAACAAAGGCACATCATCACACAGCATTATTCCTAAAGAATTTATCTAGAAACTATTATAATATAAAATGGAGCAGGCATTTCTTATTTAATAGAAGTATATTCTAAAATGTAAGAATCTATTGCCACTATGTCAGAGAGGTTGCTAACTTGAAACAATGCTTAGGAAAAGAAAAAGGAAATTTTTAATTTAGTTTGCTCAGTATCTGCTATGCGTTAAGGACACTTACTTTTCATTTAATCATGCAAAAAACAAACAGCTTGATGGAAATGTGTTCAGTGATATGGGCAAGGAATTAAAGATTTAAATCAGTTATTACTAATTATTATCAATCATTATGGTCAAACTATTGCATAGCTATTAAAAATGAGATAGATTTCTGTTAATCTGGAAATATTGCAAAAATATTAATGTTGAAAAAGTTAGCATGTACATTAGAATGGTTTCACTAAAAAATAATAGATTTATTCTTAAATTTTTGTATATGTAAATACATGTATACATGATTTATAAATTGAGCATTGAGAAAGTTGTAGAGTGTACATACCATACTATAATGTTGATTAGCTTAGAGGGATGGAACTGGTAAAAGGAATGAGAACATACTAGCTTCTAAATTTATACTCTAATGTATGTAAACATATATGAAACATTTTAACTCTTTAGAATAAGCATATATTAATTTTATTCAAAAATTTAAAAATTGAGATCATATCAATAGTTTCTGGGCATTAACAGTTGGGGGAGGGTTTGATGAAAAAGGGCAACATGGGGGAATTATTAATATAGAATTATTCAGTATTACGAGTGTTGCAGTAAGTGAGGATACCTGAATCTGCACGTGCCAAAATTCATTGAATTTTACATCAAGGAAACACATTTTATCTTATGAGAGTTTGTAAGAAACTCAAAATCAGTGAAGGAAAATAACAATACATTTTTTTTTTAATGCTGAGAAATGGGTAGTAAAATACAGTCCTCTCAAATCTACTAATTATACGCTTGACTAAAAAACAATCTTTTCAGGAGAAAACTTCTATTTTGTAAAAACTTGAGGATTATTTTCCAATTTGAGTCATTGATGGTCAAAGAGTAAGTCGGTTATCAATAGGGTTGGTCGATAGGTATTCTTTACCTGTTTGGTTTTATAAATACCTAACCTAATACTGAGAACAGTTTAGTAATTTACTCAGAACTACATAGTTAATAGGACTTCAAGGTGAAATCCAAACTTTGAAAACAAAGTTTTCAAAGACTTCTAAAACTAAAAAATACATAGGATACAAACTATTTGTATGAATTAGCTGTAATAAGTCAGCAATGAAAAAAACTAGCAATATTTGAGATAACAATATATCCCTTTATAGTAAGAGTAATAAAACTGTCTTTAAACATAAGTAGTTACTCATAGCTTACATCTACCCAGGCACTGCTGCAGGCTCTGTGGATGCAGTGATCACAAATTATTGGGATCATCTAAGTGTATTGTTCAATCCAGGAAGCTGAAAATAAACTAATATTTTTACAAAGAATCTTAATTCAACTCTACAAAAGAACCTGACCTACACGCTTTCAAAAATTCATTAAAAAGTGAAATAGTAGTGGGTAGAGTCAATGGTAAATGATTTAACATGGGGTTGCAGTAGTTAAAAAATGTATAATAAATTTGAAATGTTTGCAAGTGATAACGTTCACATCCTATGACAATGTTGAGCCCTGCATTTTCATGTCAATAGGAGTTAAGTGGCAAAAAATTCAGAGTTGCAAAGTTAGGGTTGACAGTTTGCATTGTAATTCATGGATATGTCTATTTCCAGCAATGGTAGTGAATATTGAATGTCTGTCTTCCTTTTAAGTGATCATAAAGCAAGATAACACATTTTAAATATAAACTGTTTCACTACAGTAAAATAAGAATTTTCTAACTGGCTTCATATAACTCAAGATTTTTAATTTTTTTTTAATTTCATCTTGTTTTTCTTTTTCAGTGTCAAACACTCTTTCCTTTTTGCCCCATCTATCCAAACCATGTACTCCCATTCTGAACTGAAAATTTGAAAATTTTCACATAAACCTCCTTGGAAATAACACTTTTTATTTTCTGAAATCTTACTATGCTTAGAATAGAGTATTTTTTTTGCTCAATGCAAGTTAATTTCATCTCTCCAAACAGACTGTGAGTAATGTGTGGAGACTATCAGGCTCCTTTGACATTGCCCTAGCATCCCTTCACTCAGTCAAGTAGGATCTGATCACCTTCTCTACTCAAGGTGCCACACTAGCTGGGAAAGGAGACATAAAGATGACGTAAAACTTGTCTTGATTTTAAAGAATTTATTATTTTGTAGGAGCGATAAAACTTGTGCATGTTAGTCCAATACTAGACATTGCTTGGTACAACGTGATGAAAAGAGACAAAAAGACATTGGTACAATTGATGGAGGATATTTTTTTGTGATTGATTGCTGAAACATTAAGTGAAACTACTGTCCTAATCTGGTTTCTTATCCTAGAAATTCTCCCTTATATCTGGACTAACACTAACTAAAAATTCATATGTAACTTTTTTCTGGGAAAGAATTTAGTGAAAATACCATTTTTCTACTGTATTGCACAGGGAACTATATTCAATTTCTTGAGATAGATCATAATGAAAGATAATATAAGAAAAGGAATGTATATGTATGTATAACTGAGTCACTTGGCTGAACAGCAGGAATTGGCACAGTATTTTAAATCAACTATACTTTAATTTTAAAAAATATTTAAAAATACCATTTTTTTCATAATCATACATTTTCCCCCTCCTTTACAATGTCCCTGAAATCAGTGTGTGTCTTTTAATAAATGATGTCTTACAATACCATTTGAGGAAATGACAGCCATGACATATTACGTTAAATATATGAAATTGTTAAAAAAAGAAATTGTTGATATTCAATAGCTTTTGACCTACAAAAGTAACAATTTTATATGACGTAATTGCCAGCCCATTGTAAATTTTATTTCTGTTCATCTTCTCATCACCTCAGTTAGTGATGTTAAGTATATTATTGTTACTATACATATTGAGTTTTTTGCCCCTTAAAGTATCCTAAGCAGAACATTCTAGAAACGGTATTGAAATAAAAAGTAATTGTGCATGCAGAAAGGCATGAAAACAGCATTGGGGCCTTTATTTGACTTTGGAGCAAATATTTATTATGGAGTAAATGACTTTATCCATTTTCTTGCAAAGCAGTAACGAAATGCTTGAAAAGATCTTAAAAGTAAGAAACTCACAAGTATATAAAGCTGTATGTGCTATGCTGTTCCTTAGATGTTGTATAAACATTGCATTTTACTGTCCAGCCGGTGTATCTGGAAATAACAGCAAATGCCACATCACCTGGATTGATAAAATAAATGCCAAGGTGATGATAAGTGTGTCAAAACAAGCATGCTGTGTCATACAGGAATTTTATAAAGGCATTTTGTTATAGATTAAGTGACATTTTTTGTTTCTTTTTAGTGATATGAAGATAATAGTCTTACAATGATGATGTTTTAGATTCAGAGCAATAGAATAATGTAGATATTTGTTTTTCTTTGCAAAACTTTAAAAAAGTTATTTTCACAAATTGTGTTGTATAGAAACACAGACTCTTTAAATAGCTATAAGCTTTTGGAGAACATTCAGTTAGCATATTTTTTTAATCCAGTCAAGGCTAAAATATGATTTCATTTACTTCTCCTTTGTGTTGTATTAGACATAAGTTTTATTTTTAGTTTCTTTATAGTTATAAAAATTCAAATACATTTTAATATACTCATCATTTCCTATGTTTCCGATATGATCTTTGGCCTACAATCCATAGAGAGATGGATCTACAATCCACAGAGAGATTAGTTAAATTATAATTCAAAATAATATTTGAGATAACAATAAATATGGTAAGATAACCAGCATAGATAAGAAGTGCTTGGAAATTCAGAAGTAGAGATCTTGAGGATAGAAAAAGAATTTCAGGAAGGATTTTGTATCTTGAAAGATGAGTGGAAAAATGTTTATTCAGGTCCTTTGCCCATTTTTAAGCAGGATTATTTACCCTTTTACTATTGAGTTATATGAGTTCTTTATGTATTTTGGTATTACCCCTTTGTTAATCTGATAGCTAAATGGTTTGCAAATACTTTCATTTCTTAGATTACTTTTTCTTCTTCGTTTTTTTTTTTTTTTAGGGCTGCAATTGTGGCATATGGAAGTTCCCCGTCATGGCTCAGTGGTTAACGAATTCGACTAGGAACCATGAGGTTGCGGGTTCGATCCCTGGCCTTGCTCAGTGGGTTAAGGATCAACCCCGGCTAGGCGTTGAATCAGAGCTGCAGCTGCTGGCCTGTGCTACAGCAATGCCAGATGCCCAACCAAGCTGCATCTGCAGCCTACACCACAGCTCATGGCACCGTCAGATCCTTAACCCACTGAGTGAGGCCAGGGGTTGAACCCACATCCTTATGGATACTAGTCAGGTTCATTTCCACTGAGTCACAATGGGAATTCCTAGTTTACCTTTTCATTTTGTTGATTGTTTCATTTACTGTGCAGATATTTTTTAGTTTCATTGTTTATTTTTTCCTTTGTTGCCCAAATTTTTGGTGTCAAATCCAAGAAATCATTGTCAAAGTCAATATCGAAGAGATTTTAGCCCCTATTTCCTTCTAAGAGTTTTACAATTTCAGGTCTTACATTTAAGTCTTTTACCATTTTGAATTGATATTTATGAATGGTGTAAGGTAAGGATCCAGTTTCTTCCTTTTGCATGTAGATATTATTTTCCCAACACCATTTGTAAAAAGACTACCCTTTTCCCATTGTGTATTCTTGGCATCCGTGTCAAAGATCTGTTGACTGTGTATGTGTGGGTTTATTTCTGGACTCTTTAGCTGTTCCACTGGTCTATTTTCCTATTTTTATTACAGGAACTTACTGTTTTACCTACTATATCCTTGTAATATACTTTGAAATCAGAAACTATGATGGCACTGGATTTGTTCTTTTTCATCAAGATTGCATTGTCTATTCAGGGTCTTTTGTGGTTCTATATAAATGGCCAATAGGTGAAAAGGTGCTCAATATTATGTTGCAAAGAAGTGCATATCAAAACCACAGTGGGATATCACCTTACACCTGTTAGGATAGCTAGTATTAAAGAAACAAGAGATAAAAAAAATGTCAGCAAGGATGTGGAGAAAAGTAAACCCTTCTACCCTGTTGATGGAAATGTAAATTGATACAGTCATTATGAAAAATAGCATGACTCTTCCTTAAAGTATTAAAAATAGAACTACCATATGATCTAGCAGTCTTAATCCTGGATAAAGGAAATGAAATCAGTATCTCAAAGAGATAACAGTACTCCCACTTTCATTGCAGCATTATTCACAATACCCCCCAAAAATGTGGAACAACCTGAATGTCCTTCTGTAAATAAGTGGGTAAAGAAATGTGATATATATACACAACCAAATGGAATTGGGGAAGGGGAAAATAGGCATATGTAGGCCAATGGGTACAAACATTCAGTTATAAGAAGAATATGCTCTGAGGATCTAAAGTACAGAATGATAATATAGTTAATAATATGGTATTTGTACTTGAAAATTATAGACCTTTAGGTGTTCTCACTACCCATGGCCTCCCCAAAAAGGAGTTAGCTATGTGGGGTATGGATGTGTTCATTGTCTCGATCTTGGTGATCATTGCACAATGTATATGAATATCAAATCATCACATGGTACACTTCAAATATATACAATTAAATTTATAAATATTCCTCAATAAAGTTGGGGAATAAAAGAAAGATGGGTGGAAATTGGATAGGAAGGGAGGAAGAAATGGGTGTCAGATAGCTATAAATGGAATGATAGGAAGATAGTATGGGTAAATTTCAATAAATTTTCAGAGTATAGGGAGTAACTGTGAAGGGTATTAATTATAAATGAGACAAGGAGAAGATGTGGGACTAGAAAGAGGAGATTCTTGATTTTATATTGGTGGTGATGTGTAGTTAATCATTATTTTGATGGTGAGTATCAATAATTATCTATTAAAACTTTGAATTTATCAAACATAATCCCCTACTTTTATGTTTTTTATTTTTTGTCTTTTTGCCATTTCTAGGGCCACACTCACGGCATATGGAGGTTCCCAGGCTAGGGGTCTAATCGGAGCTATAGCTGCTGGCCTACATCACAGCCACAGCAATGCGGGGTCCGAGCTGCATCTGCAACCTACACCACAGCTCACAGCAATGCCGGATCCTTAACCCACTGAGCAAGGCCAGGGATCGAACCCCCAACCTCATGGTTCCTAGTCGGATTCATTAACCACTGAGCCACAATGGGAACTCCCCAATCCCCTACTTTTAAATGATTTTCCATAAAATATTGTTAACATTCATACTTTTGTTAGTTTATGTAAAATGTTATATTTCATATTTAAGAAGCTGTCCATTTAAATCTGCTGGGACTAACTACATGAGAATGCCAGAACAGAAAAGAGTTAGATATTAAATTAATAATGAGTTTTCAAAATATTTTTCTGGGAGTTCTGTTCATGGCTCAGTGGTAACAAACCCAAGTAGTATCCATGAGGTTCCATCCCTGGCCTTGCTCAGTGGGTTAAGAGACCAGTGTTGCTGTGAGCTGTGGTGTAAGTGACAGATGTGGCTTGGATCCTGTGTTGCTGTGGCTATGGTGTAGGCTGGCAGCTACAGCTCTGATTCGACCCCTAGCCTGGCAACTTCCCTATGCTGTGGGTGCAGCCCAAAAAAGACAAAAAATCCTTTTTTTAAAAATAAAATATTCTTAGACTTTTTTTTCTCTGCATAGCAAACTAAGTCTGTCTCTTGATTTTAGATGCTGTATTAGTTTTCTTTTGCTAAGTAGCAAGTTATCACAAACAATGGCTTAAAACAACACCCATTTATTAGCTCAAAGTTCTATAGGTCAGAAATCCAAGCACCCTAGGCTAGAATTTATGCTCAGAGAATCACAAAAGTGAATCAGTGAATCAAGTTGTCTGCCAGCCTGGGCTTTCATCTGGAGGCTCTGGAAGACAGTATACTTCCAAGTTTATTGTTAATGTTGGCAGAATTTAGTTCTTTGCAGCTATGGGACTGAAGTTCCCATTTCCTTATGGATTGTTAGCCAGGAGCCATGCTTCAGCTTGTAGGGACTGCTCTTGGTTGTTGTACATGGCCTTTCCATCTTCGAATCACAAATAAGATCGTTCTCTTGCTTTGAAACTCTTTCTCTTCTGCCTACCTCATATACACCTTCCAAGGAAAACTCTCTACTTTTAAAGGCTCATGTGATTAGATTTGGATACCTGGATTATCTCCTTTTCAAGGTTAACTTTACCTTGTAATATAATCATAGCAGAGATATTTCATGATATTTGTAGGTTCCAGATGTACTCCAAGGAGAGGAGGTTACAAAAGGATAAGATCATTGGAGGTTATCATCTATGGAATAAATCCCACTTACTTGTGTTGTATGATCATTTTAATGTATTGTTGGGTTTGGTTTGCTAGCATTTTGTTTAGGATTTTTGCATCAGTGTTCTTCAGTGATAACTGGCCTGTAATTTTCTGTTTTTGTGGTGTCCTTGTCTATTTTTGGTAACAGCTAATGCTGGGTTTATAAAACATATTTATATTTCCTTCCTCTTCAATTTTTGGACAAGTTTGAGAAGGTGAGATATTAAATCTTCTTTGAATTTTTGGTAGAATTATCCAGTAAATCGGTCTGGTCCTGAGCTTATTTGGGGGGAGATTTTGATTGCAGCTTCAATCTCCCTACTAATAAGTAGAGCATTCAGATTTTCTATTTCTTCATGATTCAGTCTAGGTGGATTGTATAATTTTAGGAATTTATCCATTTCTTCTAGGTTGTCCAATTTGTTGGTGTATAATTGTTCATAGCAGACTTATGGTCTTTGCTATTTCTGTGGTATAAATTGTAGTTTCTCTTTCTTCTCCAATTTTATTTATTTTAGCCTTCTCTCTTTTTTCTTAAGCTAACTAAATATTTGTGGATTTTCATTTATCTTCTCAAAGAATCAGCTCTTAGTTTCATTGATATTTTCTTGTTTTTTTAGTATTTATTTCATTTATTTCTGCAGCTCTCATTTTTACTATTTCCTTCCTTCTACTAAGTTTGGGCTGCTTTTTTTCTAGTTTCTTTAGGTGTAAAGTTAGATTGGGATTTTAAAGTTTTTCTTGAAGTAGGCCTTAATTACTATGATCTTCCCTCCCAGGACTGCTTTTTGATGCATCCTATAGACTTTGATATATTGTTTTAATTTGTTTCTAGGTATTTTTTTTAATTTCTCTTTTGATTTATTTGATGATTCATTTGTTGTTTAGTAGTCTGTTGTTTAATCTCTATTTTTTGTGGGTTTTCCCTTGTGATTATTTTCTAGTAGCATACCACTGCTGTGGGAAAAGATGCTTGATATGATTTAAATCTTGAATTTGTTGAGAATTGTTTTGTCGGTGAGGTAACTTTTAAATAACTGTTTGTTTGTTATAAGACCAGCACACATGCCATCATTCTCAAAATGAAAAAAGAGATGTATCACATTGATATGAATGAGTGGAGGAAATCGTCTATTCTACCAAGACAGGAGAAAACGAAAACTTGGAAAGTTTAAAGAGTAGTTGAGTTTTCTAAGATGATCTGGTTTTGGGGATCAGGGCAAGCATGAATAAAGGCAAAGGGGCATGATAGAGCAGGGGACTATAGTAGAGAGCCTAAAGGAGAGGGTGTAGGAAGAGAAACGAAAAAGATAAGGCACAGGGAGTGTTAAGATTTTGGTGGATCTGGTCTTTAATGCTTAGAAGTGTGTTATAATGCTGGTGGTACAGAATCTTCAGCTTTTCCTATGAGTCGTTGCAAAGTAAGGTGCTCACTAAAGTCCCTGGACTATCATGGATATATAGAATAGAACATTTTTATCTTGACAGAGTCCATACCTACTGCTTTGGGCCAAGTAAGATGATTGTGACAAATATCCAATTTTCGAGAAAGAAAATATTTTATAAATAATGTATGCTATCTTTGCTTTGAGGTAAGAACAACCCTGTTAGCACTTAATGCTTAACTCTTTTGTATTATGTTACTGTACATTTCTTTCCACTTAAACTTTACAGAATAATGTTACTTTTATTTCCTTCACTTGCAGGATTATTTAGTTCTACAAAACTTGCCTGTGAGTACTGTTTTATTCCTGTTTGTGCAGTTAAAGTTCAGCCAGATGGAACTTTTCCAAACCCTTATTTCTGTCAGACATTTGAACAGCTGGGATTGTGTAGTTTCTGAGTTTGAAGGAAGGAATCCGTAGAGCTTGTGTCAGCAAGGACATGAGCTCTCATGAGCTCTCTCAGTAGCTTTATATTCACACAGTTTCACTTGGAAAAGACAAACATCTGTATTTTGTGCCAAGATGGAAGAGAGAGTGAGAAGGAATTGCATCTAAAAATCTGGCTTTTAACATTTCAGGCCATTTGTGATTGCTTTAATAAACCCACTTTAGATAATTTTAAATATATCATTATTCTATACTATGAAGTCATTTGGCATGAAGTATGGATTAAGTAGTTCTAGGATAATTTTTTTAAGAAGGCATTGAGATTTACCATGTTCAACTTAGACCACTTAAGTGGAAGACAATTAAGAAAAATTGGTGTTAGTGTAACATGTGAGATTTATCTCAAAGACTAAGTAGGTTTCAAAAAGTGTTCTTTACACTATTAAAAAAGAGTGGAGTTTATTTTAAATTCTAAAAGTAATTATTAATGGGATTTAAGCAAAACAGTTTACTCTCATTTTCTTCCATTCTCATTTTAATGACTTAATATGTACAAAAACTGATTTTAAAAATTTCATCAAAAATAAATTTCAACTTGTTGCATGTACCTTTGTAAAGAATGTTGAAAGTCTAAGCAAATGCTGTGTTCAGATAGAAACTGCCAAGTTTTGATGCAGATAAAGTTATGCTAAAATAGTAATGGACTTCAAAAATATGAAAATATTTGATTAAAATATTTTATAGTAAAGAGTTATAATAACAGAAAAGCAGGATTTTTTAATAATAATGTAATTCTGACTGGAGATGAAAGTTTGGTAGATTGAGAGTCTTTGAATAACAGTGAATGACATCTGAGTTATAGGTCATTAGTTGCAACTAGAAACTCATTGAAGAGCTATGTAATATTAAACTTTTAAAATAGTAAGATGCAGAGTTCTCTTGTGATGCAGTGAGTTAAGGATTAGGCATTGTCCCTGAAATGACTTGGGTCACTGCTATGGCATTGGCTTGATGCCTGGTGCAGGAATTTCCACGTGCCACGGATGCAGAAAAAAAAAAATTGTAACATGCAAATGGCTCTAAGTATAACGTATAGAGTTCTTTCAGCATTATTTTCATGAAAGCTAATATTTAGAAAATGCTTCCCTCCTTCCTTTATCAGCCCCTTGTCATTTGGCTTTGCCTTCTACCAGTTTATTAAAATTGGAAATTGATCTTTTGATAATAAGCACATCAGACTTGGCCACCCTTAGACCTATTTGAAAAAAGGCAAGTTAGATAGTAATTTTTCCCTCCATTACTGCTATGATACAATATTTGATACTTAACTCTCATATTCAAGATGATCCAAGTAATCAGCCAGGCTCCTATGACGTCTTTTTCCTTCTAGTCTTCTTTACCGACAACCAGATGTGAGAACTGGCATTCTGTGAGGTCATGAAACAACCAAGCCTGAATGATTCCTCCCTGTCACCACATGGTGTACTAGTCCGCAGGACTTGGGCTTTTGTCCTAGTCCCCTTTAATAAATAATAAGTAGATACGTGTCAAATCTCTCCTCTGTCTAGGAAATAGTCTTCTCTTATGCTTCAGGTTGGTGTTTGAGCATTTTTTTTTTCTTGCAGGCATGTTCCCCAGGTGATGATTACTGGTCTACCTTACTCCTGAGCATTCAGTATAGTCCTGAATTACTCTGGTTCTCTAGTATGTTGTCCAGTATTCTCAGGTTGGTTATCCAGTGTGAACATCTTCTGAATCTGGCATTGCACTTTTGTAGACATTACACATTTTCTCTGTCCAGAGCCAGACCTAGGATGAAGTGTGTGTTCCCCATCTCCACACTTCCTGGCCCTGAATTCCTCACTAATTCAAAATGTTGTGTTTCTTTTCTACTTAAGAAACTGCTATGATATTGATGTATAACAGTGTTACCTGTTTAATTCTTTGTCATCACTATTTTCACATCATTGCTATTTCAAATATTTCATAGTGTCTGCTCAGGCAGAGTGGGGGGAGTTTGTTCATACTTTTACTTGTAGCTGTTGGCATCTTATCTCAGTACAATCCTTTCTCTTTGCTCAGCTTCCTCAATCCTGTCAATAGTAAACATTTATTAGAATAAGTTTTCATCTCAGGAGACCTATTGACCATATTTAAAAATAGCATTTCAGATAAAATATTGCTTGGAGAAGTTTCTTCTGATTTTCCTATCTTAAAACAAAATTTGGCAGGATCTTGGTCTTAAATAGGAGCTGATGCCTGTAGGTATTAAAAGAATAATTTAATGTGGAGGAAATCTGTAATTAAGAAATGTTTGGAGTTCCCTTCGTGGCTCAGTGGTTAATGAATCCGACTAAGAACCATGAGGTTGTGGATTCGCTCCTGGCCTTGCTTAGTGGGTTAAGGATCCGGCGTTGCCGTGGGCTGTGGTGTAGGTTGCAGACACGGCTCGGATCCCGTGTTGCTGTGGCTGTGGTGAAGGCCGGCAGCTACAGCTCCTGTTAGACCCCTAGTCTGGGAACCTCCACATGCCGCGGGTGGGGCTCTGCATAAAGGCAAAAAGACAAAAAAAAAAAAAAAGAAATGTTTATAATGCATGTTTTATAACTACTTTTTCTATAATCTTTTTGGAGACTCTTGTTCTAATATTTTTCAGTGATTTTAGAATTGTATGATATTAAGTTTGATTCTACCTAGCTGCTACTTTGGATAGACAAAGACCTCCTACCTAGCCTGTACCTCCTGGAAAGTTTTTTTCTCATGTATTTCTCAAACATGTTACTTAATCCCATTTGATTCATTTGCCCTTTCTCCTTCCCCATCTCATGGTAAACCTTATAGAGCCTCTCTTTGCAGATTTTCCCCTTCTTTTCTCTTTTTTTTTTTTTGGTGGTGTTGTTGGAAGGTCCCTAAAGTCTTCCAAAGGATTTATAACTTTAGTATTCTCAGTGATACTCCATTTAACAAACTCTTAATCTCCTCTAATCCAGTGACTTCTTCACTATTTCAGCAGCACACTCCCGTAGTCTTACCTTGGAGATCTTGGCTTTTGAAAGTCCCCTTTATGACAATAATCTTCTTCCTAGCCTTCTATAAAGCCCTAGTCAGTTACAATCCTTTTCAGCCTATCAGCTTCTTTCACTTCCTACCCCAGTTGGACTGTGTTAAATCTCTTTAATAGCAATCTCACATTATTGTCACAGTAATGTCACATTACTTGGGTCCTGCCTTGTAGAGTCAATCATTAGTTTTCCTCTAGGCCTGCTCACAGTCCAAGTGGTGCTCATGAAAGACTGCTGACGTTGTTGCCAGTTATCCTTAAAGAAAATCTCCAGTCATAGTCAGCCTCAGCCCTTTTTGGCTTCTAATTTGTCTTGTTCAACTTTGATCACTAACTCCTAGAAATCTATACAACTGTTTTCAAAAACTGAACACAGTACTCAACAAGCTACATATTTATTAACTATTCAAGAAACTGAAGTCCTTTAGGTATGGTCTCTATTCATTTTTTATCCATCCCCATCTCAACTATCTAATTAATCAGCCACTTTTTCTCCTCTCATCTGAAAGGAAAATCTGAACCTTCTTTCCAAGGCTTTCTTCATACTTACCTTCATTTTAAGTTATGAATCCATCTCTAGTCCTTCATTTACCACCAAACTTAAATTTATTGTTTCTAATTCATTCTTTATATCACTGCAATTTAACTTTAGTCCTTACCATACCAATGGAACTACTCCAGGGCGCTGAGGTATTACCTGATGGCCCATGTTTGATTTCCGAGTCTCCTTTTCTTCTCATCTTGCTGGGCCATGCCGCAAGATTTATCACTTTTAATCACTCCGCCGTCAGATTTCTGCTCCCTTCATTCTTATAAAACTCCAGGGACCTGAAATTCACTTTAGTTAATCTTGGTAATGATGCCACTATCTCAAGGCATCCCTGCCTCTCCCCCGTATATCTGTTATTAAACTGGAAAGGGACACTTTACTTAACGTCATTACTGTAGCTATATTTTAAGCAATTTAGCATTTTTATTTTAAATAGACTGACCTTAATTTTGTATCTCTCAAACTTAAATAGATTTTAACAAAATTAAACAATTACTAAATGTGTGTGATACAATATTGTATTAAAATAGAGTATGAAAAAGATAAGCTTAATAATAATGTACATTGTTCTGGATGGTAAAAGAAGAAAATGGGGAGTTCCTGTCGTGGTGCAGCAGAAACAAATCTGTTTAGGAACTATGAGGTTGCGAGTTCGATCTCTGGCCTCACTTAGTGGGTTAAGGATCCGGTGTTGCGGTGACCTGTGATGTAGGTTGCAGATACAGCTCAGATCCCGTGTTGCTGTAGCTATGGTGTAGGATGGCAGCTGTAGCTCCAGTTGGACCCCTAGCTAGGAGCCTCCATATGCCTCTGGTGTGGCCCTTAAAAACAAAAAACAAAAAAAAAAAAAGAAGAAGAAAATGGAGTCACAGAATAGGACACACTTGGTAAGTCCCTTTAGAGGTGTAGATTAAGGTATGGAAAGAATGCAGAGCTAGAGGGGAATACTAAACATCCTACCAAACTGGGGACAGAAAGATAGGAAAAGAATCAAAGTTGGTAGACAGTGGCTCTTGCTTGCTTTGACAATCTAAAGAGTAGTGGCTTTTTCCACTAAGCCTATATAGCAAAACCAAAATATGCTGCTACTTTATATCAAAAACCTCCATGGCATTTTCCAAAGATATGAATAATGTAGCTTAAAATAATAATGTAAAATCAGCTACCATTTAATGAACATTTTATGGGCAAAGAAGGAATATTTTACCCTCCTTTTTCCGATGTGGAAAACGAGACTTAGAGAGTTTAATTATCAGGCCTAAGGTCGTTCAGTTTTAATAGGTCTGAACACCTAGCACAAATAGTCCATCTCCAAACTCCTTGCTCTTCCTCTTCCTTACACTGTATAAGGCTCTTGATTCAACAACAAAGAATGTGAGATCCAGTCCTATACTTTTGTTATTTAATTATGCAATAACATATGAGTCATATAATCTCTTTTAGTCCTGTTACAGTATTCTGTTAAAAAAAAAAAAGAAAAGGGGTGATAAGAAGAAAAAAGTCAGCCACATCTGAAATGTGGGAATTTTATAGAACAAATAATATGATATTTTTTTAATTCTTTTTTTTTCTTTTTAGGACCACACCCATGGCATATGGAATTTCTCAGGCTAGGGGTTCAATTGGAGCTGCAGCTGCTGGCCTACACCACAGCCACAACAATGCAGGATTGGAGCTGTGTCTTCAGTGTACACCACAGCTCACAGCAACCCCAGAACCTTTAACCCGCTGAGTGACGCTAGGGATTGCACCCTTGTCCTCATGGATACTAGTCAGTTTTGTTTCCACTGCGCCACAATGGGAATGCCAATATTTTTCAATAAATAAGTGAGCATGAATAAAAAGGAATGAGGGAAGGGAACTATTGTAAATTAAGAGAGATTCAACAGACATATTGGGGGTGGGGGACAGGGCTGTTCCTGATTTAAACAACAAACTGAAAAAATATGTATGAGAAAATCATAAAATTTGAACATGAAACTTGTTTGATGATATTAAGGAGTTATTAGTAATATTGTAAAATATGATAATGATATTAGGAAATGTTATGGAAAAAGTGTTACCTGTTATTGGTATATACAAAAGGGTAAATTGCTTCAAAATACTATTGTAAATATGAGTGAGGTGGAGATAGATGAGGAAAGATCAGCAAACTGCTGATAATTATTAAATCTGAGTGGTATGTGCATGAGACTTCATTATTCTCATTACTCTGCTCTTGTATGTGTTTTAAATTTTTCATAATAAAAAGTTAAAAAAAGAAGAAATAAGATTAGTGAGACAGTATTTCCAAGTTTACTTTCAGATGTGAGTGAATCATGAAGAAATTAAATGTAACTGTTTTAATGATTATGTGCTATGGCATTCGTGCATGGTAGAGTATAATTCTTTCAATTATTTTTAAGCCGATAAAGGATTAATTTTATTTTTATAATTCACCCTAACCCATAAATGCCACTCTTTCCACCACATGTACTTCACACCTGAATTGGCTCTGCTAAATTAATTTGTCAGAACTCTTCTATCATAAATTAAGTACCCAGAATGCAAAAACATTCTTTTAGTTCCACCTCACTGATTTTGCTGAGAAAATAATTTCTCATCACAAGAATCTAAAATTTATTAGAGTGTTCTTTCCAATGTTTAATATAGATTCTAAAATTTTAATGTGTATTTGAAATAGAAATATAAGGAAATAAGAGGATTACAGAAACTATGGTGAACAAATTTCCCAATTGTATCATGTAATATGTATATCATGTCCTTGTGAACAAAGGATACAATTATTTTAAATCTGACTGTGGTCATAGGAAACAAAATAGTTAAAAAGGATTAATAAAAAATCAGTAAGAGATGGGTTTAATTTTAAGGAGACTTAATATTCATACTCAGCTGGCATATACATTTTTTTCACCTTCCCATGTGATTTCCAAATCAAAGGAATTAATAAAACAGGTTTATCTTTCTGAAGTTGCAAAGTTTATAAACAATTAAATACTAAAAATAGAAACAGTCTATTTTTTGCCATAGTGACCAAAAATAAATTGAAGAAAGATGATCAGCAAGTACTTGAAACTCAATTTTATTGTTTGTGGTGTATTGTCAAGTTTACAGTTATCCTGATAACTTAGCATGGGCTTATGACAATGTTGCTTTACTCTGTTCATTTGTGTGCTGCTCTGATTGCTCAAGGAGCTTCTCTCTTCATCCCACAGTAGCATGGCTGCCAAGTCTTCTGGTCAAAACAGTTTTACACAGTTGAACATTAATGGACTCAAGAACATTGGCAGGAGCAAATATAAGCAGGGTACCAGAGTAACCCATGGAGCCTGAGGAAATAATGTTCTATTAAAGGGAAATATAATGTCCCCAAAAAAGCTTTACATAAACAGATTGGCTTCTCATACTTGAAATGTCTCTCTCTCTCTCTTTTTTTTTTTTTTTTGTCTTTTCCAGGGCCGCACCCACTGCATATGGAGGTTCCTAGGCTAGGGGTCAAATCAGAGTTGTAGCTGCGGGCCTACGCCACAGTCACAGCAATGCAGGATCCGAGCTGCATCTGCGACCTACACCACAGCTCACGGCAACGCCAGATCTTTAACCCACCGAGCGAGGCCAGGGATCGAACCCACAACCTCATGGTTCCTAGTTGGTTTGTTAACCACAGAGCCACGACGGGAACTCCTGAAATATCTCTTAATGTGAAACAAGCTTCCAATTTCATTGTGTCCATATTCTTCACTACCATCATAGTGCATAACAAGTCCTGTGAATACTTAATTCATTTTTAAAATTTAAGAAGGATAGATTATTAAGTTAATGATGGGGGAGAAGATAAGATTACTTTATGTAAAGGTAGTTTGGAGTTTTTAAGGATTATGAAAATTTTTAAGAAAAACAATATGCAAATCACAGGCAATAGATTAATATGATTTTAGATTCAGCACTAACAGAAATGTCACCTCAGCCGTAAAGTTCAATTTCTTTCTCTTCATCTTTTTACTTTTGTTAGACAATTACCACGCTGCAAATAAACATTTATTACAGTGGATTTCACCCTTTTCATGTTTGAGGCAAACTCTTTTAACACTAGATGTTTTGGATCACCCTCAAAGGGATTTTTTAAAAAAGTCCAAATAGCACTGAACATAGAAGGAATAATTAAATTTTCAAAACTACTCTAGTGAAGATACTTCTCATAGTGTCTATTACTATAAAAGTCATCACAACTGCACAAAATTCATGTCATCGTCTTTCAACAGTATGTCACCGAATATAACTGTTTATTGCCACATGACCAACTCTTAGTACTTAGGAGGCAAATTCCTGCACATTGCAGATACTTTAGCATCTTTTAACATTTGGCTGCATGCCTAGAAAGAGTATGGTAGATGGCAAAGGTGATAACCACTGATTTATTTAGTGTCTACTGGGTACAAAATCCTGTGATAAGTTCCATGCATCCTTTTCATCCCCTACTTTGAGTTCAGTTCCATAGCAGACAGTATAAAATGAGGAACAGAATTCTATGAAACGATGCTAGCAAGTGGGTATTTGCATTTCATTAAATCAAAAGGACTCGGGAATGAGTCAGTACATTTTTAATGTTGAGAAACAAATACAAATATAAACAAAACTAATTGTGTCATTGCAGCCCCAAGATACTGGTAAAAGAAAGGTGGATTAAGAGGAACATAGTGTCAACAGGAAAAAGGAAAGATGGAGCCCACAGGGAGTCAGTGATTTACAATCAAGGCTTAATTTAGGGATTTGCATTGCCATTAGTTTTATAATTTGTCCATTTTGTGATTGAGAAGCTTTAATGATTTAGCTTAAGCTGATTCACCTTGCTTTTAAAAAAAACCCCAAAAATTATTGTATGAATGGCCTTTAGTTTGCAATGGCAGGTGGAAGATGAAGGACAGCTTCAGCTCTTTGGGTGGCTCCATAGATTTGGTAGCAGCCCTTGAAAAATCTTCTCGCTTTGTATTACGTATTTAATTACTAAGCTATGCTCAGTCATACCAGCAGAGGAGTGATCTAAAAAAATAGAATTGTTTTTAATTTCATGAAGAGAGAGAAAACAGTGATAGTAGAAATAATTAGTTATTTTAAGGGATAGTTGGTAATGTAGGAATCATTTAAATTCATTGTGATCCATGCATAAGACAGTTGTATCTGCTTATTCACTTGGCATTGGTTCAGTTTATACCTGCTGTCTTTCCATGTTTACTAAGAGTTCCTGTTTCATGCTCAGAATTGTTCTGGCTTGCATGATAAAGAATGTATTAGCACCCTACTCATATATTGACGTTACAGTTATACAGATTTTTACTCAAAATTAAGAGTAACTTTCCATGATTTAAAATTCTTCAATACTCCTCATTTCCCATGGATGATAAAACTGTAGTGCACTAATCCTCGGGGCAGAGCCTCCTTGACTAACCACTTGGGTCTTTCACAAGTACCCTATCTATTTTTTTGTCTGTCACTTTGTCTCTCGTTTAATTCCTTCTGTGCTGAGGCACGAAGAACCTGAACCTCAGTAAGTCCAGACACCCATATTCCATGACAGATAGAAAAACACTTTGATGAAATGCCTAGCAAGAGATGATACCCTGTATGTCAGATTGGAAGCTACTGAGATTTTAAATAATTAAGAAATTGCTGAAAGAAGTATACAAAGTTTGTGACAAGATTGGATTCAGATGGCGGAATAGAAGGACTGGAGCTCAACTTCTCTCCCAAAAAACAGCAAAACTACAACCAAATGCTGAACCTTTAACCAAATGGACTGTAAACTTCCAAAAAAGATATTCTGCTCCAGAAGACAAAGAGGAGAACACATCAAGAGGTAGGAGGGGTAATTACGCAATAGAAGCAACCCCATACCTCCTGGGTGGGAAACCCCACAGATTGGAAAGTAACTGCATAACAGAGACTCAGCTACAGGACTGAGAGTTCTGAGCCTCACGTCAAATCCCAACGCCTGGGAATCGGGCACAGGGAGAAAGAGCCCCCGGAGCATCTGGCATTGAAGGCTAGTGGGGCTTGTGTGCAGGAGCTCCACAGGACTGGGGGAAACAGAGACCCCATCCTTGAAAGGCACACACAGACTTTCACATGCACTGGGTCTCAGGGCAAAGCAATCTCCATAGGAATCTGGGTGGAACCTGTCTGCAATTCTTGGAGGATCTCCTGGGAAAACAGGGGTGACTGTCGCTTGTTGTGGGGGAAGGGCATTGGAGGTGAAGCTCTCGGTCACATTCAGCAGCCTGCATTTCTCTGGAGGTGGCCATTTTGGGGAAAATCTGGTCCCTCCCATCAGCGCTGAGAAGCCCCAGGCCAAAACACAATCCAGGTGGGATCACAGCCCCACGCATCAGTAAACAGGCTGCCTAAAGACCCCTCAGGCACACAGCCAGCCTCTAATTTCATCCAGAGACAAAGCCCCATCCATCAGAGGGAGAGGAATCAACCACGCCTACCAGTGAGCAGGCATCACTCCCTCCCATCAGGAAGCCTACAGCAAGCCCCCTCCATACCAAATTTAGCCACCTGAACTAAGAAAGGCTACAACTCTATCGTCGGCGTAAAGGTCACCACACCAAAAACCTATAAAAATGAAAAGACACAAAACTCTAACTCAGATAAGGAAGAAAGAGAAAAGCCCAGAAAAACAGCTCAGTGATGAGGAGATTATCAGCCTCCCAGAAAGAGACTTTAGACTGTTGATGCCGAAGATGATGTAAGGCATTGGAAATAGACTGGAGGCAAAGATTGATAATTTACAGGAAACACTGAGCAAAGAAATACAAGCTGTAAAAATTAAACAGGAAGAGATGCAAAATACAATAACTGAAATAAAAAATTCCTTAGAAGCAGCCAACAGTAGAATACAGGAGGCAGAAGAACGAATCAGCGAGCTGGAGGACAGATTAGTGGAAATCACTAATGCAGAAGAGAAAAGAGAGAAAAGATTGAAAGGAAATGAGCAGAGTCTCAGAGAACTCTGGGACAATGTTAAATGCACCAACATCTGTATTATAGGGGTGCCAGAGGGAGAAGAGAGAGAGAGAAGGGGACAGAAAAAATATTCGAGGAGATTATAGCGGAAAACTTCCGTAATATGGGAAAAGAGCCACTCACTCAAATCTAGGAAGCACAACAAGTACCATATGAAATAAAGCCAAGGAGGAACACCCTGAGACACATATTAATCAAAAAGACCAAAATTAAAGACAAAGAGAAAATATTGAAAGCAGCTAGGGAAAAGAAACAAATGACATACAAGGGAACCCCAATAAGGTTATCAGCAGATTTATCAACTGAAACCCTGCAGGCCAGAAGGGAGTGGCATGATATACTAAATGTGCTGAAAGGGAAAAACGTCCAACCAAGATTACTTTATCCAGCAAGGCTCTCATTCAGATTTGAAGGATAAATCAAAACCTTTACAGATAAGCAAAAGCTAAGAGATTACTGCAACACTAAACCAGCTTTACAACAAATCCTAAAGGAACTTCTCTAGTCAGAAAAGAAAAGGCCACAACCAGAATCAAAAACACCACAAATGACAAGGCCCGCCAATAAAGGCATATATACAATAAAGATACTAAATCATCCATGCACAATTATGCTACCCAAAACAGTAATCAGGAGAAGAGAGCACAAATGCAGGTCTGTGGAGAAGCACATGCAATTAAGAAACCAACCACTTAATACAATCTCAGTTATATATAGACTTCTATATCAAAATTTCAGGGTCACTGCAAACCAAAAATCTATAATTGATACACAAACAAGGAAAATCAACTCAAATACAACATTAAAGATAGCGATCTTGTGAGAGGAGACAAGAGAATAAGGGAAGAAAAAAAGACCCCAAACAAAAACCCCAAACAGTTAATACACTGGCAATAAGGACATATCTATCAATAATTACCTTAAATGTTAATGGACTGAATGCCCCAACAAAAGACATAGACTCACTGAATGGATACAAAAACAAGACCCATATATATGCTGTCTTCAAGAGACCCACTTCACTTCTAGAGACACATACAAATGGAAAGTGAGAGGATGGAAGAAAATATTCCATGTAAATGGGCATCAAAAGAAAGCCGGAGTAGCAATACTCCTATCAGACAAAATAGACTTTAAAATGAAGAACATTTTAACAGACAGGGAAGGGCACTACATAATGATCAAAGAATCAATCCAAGGAGAAGTTATAACAATTTTAAATATCTATGCACCCAACATAGGATCACCACAATATATAAGGCAACTGCTAATAACCTTAAAAGGAGAAATCAACAATAACACCATCATAGTGGGGGACTTTAACACCCCACTTACAGCAATGCACAGGTCATCCAGACAGAAAATCAATAAGGAAACACAGGCCCTGAATGAAGCATTAGATCAGATGCACTTAATAGATATTTATAGGACATTCCATCCAAAAGTAACAGAATACACATTCTTCTCAAGTGTGCATGAAACATTCTCTAAGATTGACCACATCCTGGGTTACAAATCAAGCCTCAGTAACTTTAAGAAAATTGAAATCATTTCAAGCATCTTTCTGACCACAATGCTATAAGATTGGAAATCAACAACAAGAAAAAAATGGCCAAAAATACAAATACTTGGAGACTAAACAACATGCTACTAAATAACCAATGGATCACAGAATAAA
>PVHT020000141.1:34992411-35014355 GCA_004024745.2 Catagonus wagneri | reverse complement strand
TGTCCACTCTCGCCACTACTATTCAACATAGTTCTGGAAGTCCTGGCCACTGCAATCAGAGAAGAAAAAGAAATAAAAGGAATCCAAATTGGGAAGGAAGAAGTAAAACTATCACTCTTTGCAGATGACATGATACTATACCTAGAGAATCCTTAAGACTCTACCAGAAAACTGTTAGAGCTCATCAATGAATTTGGCAAAGTTATAGGATACAAAATTAATACACAGAAATCAACGGCATTTCTATATACTAACAATGAAAGATCAGAATGAAAAATTAGGGAAGCAATCCCATTTACCATCGCATCAAAAAGAATCAAATACTTAGGAATAAACCTGCCTAAAGAGACAAAAGACCTGTACTCTGAAAATTATAAGGTGCTGATGAAAGAAATCAAGGATGACTTGAACAGGTGGAAAGACATACCATGCTCTTGGATTGGAAGAGTCAATATTATCAAAATGACTATACTACCCAAGGCAATCTACACATTCAGTGCAATCCCTATCAAATTACCAAGGACCTTTTTCACAGAACTAGAACAAAACAGTTTAAAGTTTGTCTGGAAACACAAAAAACCCAGAATAGCCAAAGACATCCTGAAAAAGAAAAGTGGAGCTAGAGGAATCAGGCTCCCTGACTTCTGACTCTACTACAAGCTATAGTCATCAAAACCATATGGTACTGGCACAAAGACAGAAATATAGATCAGTGGAACAGGACAGAAAGCCCTGAATTAAACCCATGCATCTATAGTCAACTAATCTATGAAAAAGGAGGCAAGAATATACATTGGAGAAAAGACAGCCTCTTCAATAAGTGGTGCTGGGAAAACTGGACAGCTACATGTAAAACAATGAAACTAGAACGCTTCCTAACACCATGCACAAAAATAAACTCAAAATGGATTAAAGATCTAGATATAAGACCAGATACTATAAAACTCTTAGAGGAAGACATAAGCCAGACACTCTCGGACATAAATGATAGCAACATCTTCTCAGATCCATCTGTCAGAGTAAGGACAATAAAAAGAGAAATAAACAAATGGGACTTAATTAAACTTCAAAGTTTCTGCACAGCAAAGGAAACCCTAAACAAAACGAAAAGATAACCCACAGAATGGGAGAAAATATTTGCAAATGAATCAACTGACAAGGGATTAATCTCCAAAATTTACAAACATCTCCTACAGCTCAACACCAAAGAAACAAACAACCCCATCCAAAAATGGGCAGAGGATCTAGGCAGACAATTCTCCAAAGAAGACATGCAGATGGCAAATAAACACATGACAAGATGTTCAACATCGCTCCTCATTAGAGAAATGCAAATCAAAACCACTATGAGGTACCACCTTACACCGGCCAGAATGGCCATCATTGAAAAGTCTACAAACAGTAAGTGCTGGAGAGGGTGTGGAGAAAAAGGATCCCTGTTACACTGCTGGTGGGAATGCAAATTTGTGCAACCACTGTGGAAAACAGTATGGAGAGTCCTCAGAAAACTCAAAATAGAATTACCATTTGGTCCAACAATCCCACTTCTGGGCATCTATCCAGAGGAAACCATGACTCGAAAAGGCACATGTACTCCAGTGTTCATTGCAGCACTCTCTGCAATAGCCAGGTCATGGAAACAACCTAAATGCCCATCGACAGAGGAGTGGATAGGGAAGATATGGTACATACACACAATGGAATATTACTCAGCCATTAAAAGCAACGAATTACCAACATTTATAGCAACATAGATGGACCTAGAAATTATCATGCGAAGTGAAACCAGTCAGACAATTGGACAGCAACACCCAAAGATACTGTTACATGTAGAAACTAAAAAGACACAATGAACTTCTGTGCAGAACAGACAATGACTCACAGACTTTGAAAAACCTTGGTTTTTCAAATAAGACAGTCTGAGGGGTGGGGGGATACACTGTGGGTTTGGGATACAAAATCTGTAAAATTGACTTGTGATGATTTATGTACACCTATAATTGAAATAAAATCCATTAAAAATAAATAAATAAAATTGTTCAATAATGGAAGGACATGACTTGGAAGCTAATAGAAACATTAAAAATCTTTAATCAGCAGCTGATAAGTTATTAAGGGGGCCTAAACCATAAAGTGGTTAGAACAACAGATCTATTCGTTTGAATTATATAAATGTCAGTATTTGCTTCTTCTAAAGTTATTTTAAAAATGTTAATTTTATATAGTTTGACCTAATATAATGTTCATCAACACTCTTGGAGTCTATTTTATGTTTACAGTCTATTTAAAAACTTTAAAAATACATAGATATAATTCTGTATCTATTTGAAAAGTAACCTAAAATTATTTTCTTTTGAGATTTTAAAACTTAATCAGTAATAATAAAAATTAAACTATCCCTTTATTTTCTATGCCCTTAGCAGAATGTTAAAATATACAAGTCAGAGAGACAGCACTAAAAGCTGAGAGAAAAGTTGTGTGTATTTTGATGACAAGTGGCCATGAAATGTCACAGCTCTATAGTAGCACTTCCTGTAAGGGATAAAATTCCTAGAAAAGAATTCAGAGTACATTTTTTTAAAGTATGCTAATGTAGTCTGGGAATGCTATAAAAGCCATATTAAATTTGGTCATGATTGATAGCAGTTAAGATCAGTGAAAGGCTTAAGTATGCTACTATTTACTGATCTGTAAGATTGCATTATAACTGTGTTTCCAAACAATAATAGTCTCAGGGGACTCTTACGTGGGAAATTGCACTGAGGCAATGTTAACCTCTAAGCATATTAACCAACAGACATCCCTAGGAGTCAAAGGACGGAAAGACTCACAGACTCAAACTAAGGTGCTTGAATCAAATGGTTTATTAGACCAAATGAAAACACAGCAAAAACCGAAGGGAAAGAGCTGGAGATAGGTTAACAGACCTGGGATAGAGCACAAGAAATGTGAAAAGACCACCCAGACTGAATCTTATATTAAAGAATATTTATGTGTCCTGCCTCTCTCTCTGCTACATCAGACTTTCTTATTGAAGATGTGATTAAAAGTTGCATTGAACAAGAGGGCTCTGGGAAGGTAGGTACCTAGAGCCAGCACAATCTTTTCTATTTAGGATCAGGACCTGGTCAGTTGCTGTCATTTTCACATGACCTGTTGAATACTCTTGCCTTTTCTCTGCACATGTGGGGCAGAACATACATGGGACCAAAATGGCCCAGTGATGCGTCTCACAAAGGGGCGGCTAACTTAGTGATGTACCTTTCAATCTGAAGGTGGCGTGGTTTGTTTCTTGTGACTTGCTTTTTCTGTTTTCATTAGAAGTTATGCTCCTATTTATTCCATTATTTTAAAATCTTATATTCCATTTATTCTGTCTATTCTAAATAGAGATCCCTATCTTACAAGTTGCTAGTTTATTTTCTATCTATACATAACACATGGGTTTTACCCATGTTTCCAAAACCAGTTGCTTGCTCACAATCTCTACTTAACATTTTTGTGAGTTTTATCTACCCCATTTTGCTTTCTAGTTTTCTATAAAGCAGAATTGAATATTCTTAAGTAATATGTCATATACACATTGTAGCCCCACAGGAGGAAAGGAGAAGAAAATAAAGGTAAAAGGCTGGATGTCACCATTTCAGCTTCAACCTGAATAGCTATGATTTATGTTTTTACTATGTGTATAGTACAAGATCTCGTGTAACTTAGAGGTGCTAATAAAAGAATCTGAAAGGCAATACCTAAGGTTATTTACTTTAATATTTAGGTTTGATTAGTCCATAATTTATAAATGAAAATTTAAAATGCATGATTCTAACATTGTTGGATTTGAAAAGAAAATGCTAATGAAAATTTTGGTGGTGAAAATTTGCTAAAAATCAGATTTCATGTTTAAAGTGAATGTTAGTAAAATAAAAATCCTTCATATATGAAAACCTGTAGTTTAAAGTTACTTCAAATAATAGTCATTATTTTATTCATCAAACTATCCATTTTCCCATTTTTCTGACAAGTATTACTGAGATGCCAGACATTGTCCTAAGAGATAGTGATACAATAAATAAGTCTCAGTGCCTGTTCTCAAATCAATTCATCCTAGTAGGGAAGATGGATAAGTAAAGAATCTGTTAAAATCTGATGTTCCAGCCCTTTTAAAGGGCATCTGTTTTGGAGACATAGAGAAGGAAAGGAAGGGAAGGCACTGTAGAGGAAGGCTTCATAGAGGATTTGAAGATTGAGCAAGAATTAATGGAGGTGGGAAAATAATTGAAATGAGGATAGGAAAAACACACTAGTTATAGATAGAAGAAGAAGCATTATTGAAGGCATAAAAAATAAAACAGATGCAGATTCCAGATACCGAATTTGTCAGGAAATGAGACCTACACAAATCTAGTTATGGATAGCTTTTATGCTACAAAATGAAGATTAAAATTTGTTCTGAAGTTGAAAAAGAGTACCTGAGTAATTTTAAATAAGAGAATAGCATGATCCTGTTTTTGTGTTTGCAGTTGGAACAATAACTTTGGAAGAGAAGAATGGAGAGAAAGAAGACTCAGTTGATTAATAGTTTGTGACAATAGTCCAGATAGATAAAGAGCTGGTGTAAGTGGAGGAATTTCTCAAGTTATTTAGAGAGTTAACTGGGGATTAGATCACATCTCCTGACTTCTAAATAGCCCAGAACTATTTCTCACTCTTCATATCACCACCATCATAGACCAATTACTGGTTAATTCCATACACATCTGTAAAATATTTTTTGGCTTGCACTTCAGTTTTAGAATATGTGTGTTGACTTTTTAGCCATTTCACTCGCTGCATCAGAAATGTCTTCTCCAAGCTTAGCTCCCTGTTATAAAATTTGAAACTTAGGAGGTTCACACATATTTATGAAATGCAGTTAATTTTCTTTATTAATATCAGTGTAGTTAACATCATTGTTGGCTCATTAATTTACAAAGAAAATAACTACACATATAAAATATTATTTGTGCTATATAGAATATTTTCCAAAGTTATTCATTTTTAAACACAATCGACATTGATTCTGTCTCTCCTGAATCTGTAAAACTCACGTTCATCAAAACTCTTAAGTCTCTCAAATCTCCTATCTGTGGTTTGTGGTAAACATCTCTTAATGAGACCACTGTTTTGTTAGTCTCCAGAAGTGTTAGTTTCTAATCCCTCCTGATAAAACCACCCCATGGTTAAGTTGTTGTTCTACTCCTGTTGCATGCTGCAGCTAAATAGTCTTGGGGAATCTGAATTTCCTTTCTGGCTGCATGTCTTCCTACATTGTTCTCAGCTCTACAATGGACTGTCACTTTTTCTCAAGCATGTAAGTTTTGCTCCCTGCTTAAAGTCTTTGTATGTATCATTCCCTCTGCCAGGAACACCCTTCTCCCCAATAATCTGCATTGCTCATTCTTTTACCTCCCTCAAGTCAGTGTTCAAATGTCATCTTTTTAGTAATGTTCATCCCTGAACATCTTACTTAAATTTGCTTCACTGAATCAATTCCCCTCCATTTTATTTTTTTCAATAATGTGTGTGGAGCAGTGAGTTAAGGATCCTCAGTGAGTTAAGGATCCACAGCTATGACACAGTTTGCAGCTGTGGTGTGCGTTCAATCCCTGGCCCGGGTATTTCCACATGCCATGGTTGCAGCCAAAATAGTAATAATAATAATAGTAATAACACATAGAATTTTGTAACATATTACATACTTCATTTATTTATTGTGTTTATTTTCTTTCTTCTTCCATTAGGACATGATGTCTTTGAGACAGAGATTTTTATCTTGTTTTCTTCGTTCTGTTCTATATAGAGATATATGTACATATATCTCAATGGTTGTTAGATATCAATAACTACATTCTCTATAGACATATTTGAAGATAAAATGAAGATAAAAATATAAATTGAATGTTAAGGAAAAACAACATCTTCGTCATCTTATTCTGGTTTGCTAGGGATGCTGTTAGTTTTAGCACTAAAATCCTATGTTTTGGGAACCTTCTCAACCCTTAGCAAACCAGGAGAGGTGGTCACCTTTTATTCTTGTGATTATCTATCATTGTTTAATGCTTTTTACCACCTGTTTCTGTCTTGGTGTGAGATGGCTGTCACTGCTAACCCGTATGTTTCCAATACTTAATAACATTACATATGTTTCCCCTCAGAAGGCCCTGAGGAGCTTTCTCCTTTAACTGCTAAATTTCTAAATTGTCAATTTTTTGTCTTCTGGCTTGATTTGCAAGATGAAGCAAGTTCCTCCCACTAATATTTCTCATGTTATTATGAGGGAACTGCTAGACTAGTAAGTAGATTCTGCCACTAATCTGCTCAAATTATCTCACCACCCTGGCCTCAGTTTTTTTTTTTTCCCTTTCATAAAATGAAGAAAGAACAGATGTTAAGCTACATCCTTTCCACTGCTAACATTCTAGGTTTCTAGTCTGTGGTATTTCTTCTAAGCTGCAGCTGAAGCTGCTCCTTTTGCTTCGGAGATGGTTTAGCCTCTGCTAACCCCTCAACCAGAAAAATTGGCATTTGGGAAAAAGTAGGAGCCTTCTTGGACCATGAAATGTTGGAAGAACTTCAGTTTCCTTATCTTCTCTGTGTTAGAGCATTACTGGCCCTTTCCAGTTAAGATTTCTACATGAAAAGTGTGGTGTGGCTCTGAAGCATTTTGCTTCTAAAGTGACTTTCTTTGCTGCTGAATCAATTTGTTTTTTACAGGACCCAACTCTCTTTTGAACAATTTAAAATTTAATTTGAATGTAATCATTTTCCAGCAATTCCCTCATAATTTACACATGGTCATGACTGAAATAATACATATATACCTCTATGATACTAAACTGTGTGTGTTTATAGATTAAAGGAACTCAGACAGTTTCTGTATTTCCTTATCCCCCAAACATGTAGTATTATATACTACATGTTATGAGTTTAACTAAAACCTAGATGACAAACAAGTAGTTTGACTTATATACAGTTCCCATATTTGGATCAAAAATTCTTTGGATAAAAAAGTGTTAGCAAAAGCAAATATCACCACTTGTAATTAAATACTTTATATTTAAATAATACTTAGGTATTTAGAAATCACATCCTTCATCTATAGATCCTCACAATGACTTTGGAAAGACAGCAGGTGTTCAAATGAGATTGGATTCAGATTTTTGCCCTACCACTCACTAACCATGGGTACTCTTGGGAAATCAGGGCAGCCCTCTTATCCTCAGTGTAGACAGTATATAATGGTGATTGCAGTGTCTGCCTCATTAAGCTTAACCCTTTTCCAAGTTGTTGTAGGACTAAATTAATTAATATTTGTAATGTACACAGGAGAGTGTTAAATACATAGACACTATTATTAGTACTCCTGTTTATAGATATAGAAACCAAGGGTAAACAATGTCATGTGAGTTTTTTCAATTGACAAAACTCTTAGCTTGTGGAATCAGGACTTGTTTACCAGTCCAAGGTTTTTCTCTGAGAAGCACAATAATATGTTGAAGCTTGCCAAGAATCCACTCCACAAAAAAAATCACCCTAAGTTCAGGATTGCATAATGACTTCCTTGGGCTATGGGAATTTTGCTTTCATGGGCTCCTTTTACCATAGGGGAAAAAAAAGTCCAGGTGAGATTCATGATGATTATATGTATTACTATTATATTTACTTTTCTTTTAAATTTTAAAGGAAATAAAATTAGAACATTTCTTTGGGCCTCTAAATATATCATAGGCCCTAGGCATTGTGCTCACTGTGCCTAATAGTTAAATCAACCCTAAGTTAGCAAAACAAACCAAACCAAACAAACAAAAAACTGCTTTATACTGAAACGAACCATAAAAACAGTGGATCCTTGGGAGTTCCCGTCGTGGCTCAGTGGTTAACAAACCCGACAAGAAACCATGAGTTTGCGGGTTCGATCCCTGGCCTCACTCAGTGTGTTAAGGATCCGGCATTGCCATGGGTTGTGGTGTAGGTCGCAGACACAGCTCGGATCCCATAATGTGTAGTCTTGCAATTCAGAGAGTGGTCCAGTGAGGTCTTCCGGCTGCCCCCATAGTGCCTCACAAAGAATACTATAGTTAGCTTCTAAACCAAGTTGGATAAAACTGGGATATTGGCCAGATCCCATTCCCTCACTCCATATAAATGATGCACAGTATTATACAAATTTAAAAGTTAATGGTAAAGAAGTTAATACTTTAAAATGTGAAATACAACCATTCTCCCATGTCAGATAATGAAATCTAAGATTAATCACAAACAAATGCCTGCTAGGAAATGGAGTAATTTATCGTGTGTTATACAGAAGTGGTATGTATGTTGAGTGTTCCCAAACAGTGTCAGTGTCTGGAGTCAATGTAATCAGGAAGGAAAAGGATCCCAGAATCATGCATCTTAAACCTGTAGATATCCTATGGTAATTTCTGTGAGGAAGAGGATTGCTTCATTGAAACTTCTATAGAATGTCCTACATGGTATTTGGGATCCACTTTGAAGACTACAGAAGTTAGGAATTGAGGGCTTAAACTGTTTGAAATTATTGGACCATCTTCAAGAAACTAAGCTAAATAAATGTCATTGTGGCAATCTCAGGATAAGCCTACCCTTCTTTACTGGGTACTTTTTGGTGTGGCATGACCATATAAGTTTCCCCAGACAGGAAGGTTTATGAATACAGGGATAAAAGCTCATGGGAAAATGCCTTCTGTAACCTTTTCCCTGTTACTTTTCTTGACTGCTGGGAGGTTTATTCTCAGTTCTCAGCAGCATGAACTATGTCTCTGACATACAATCCCATATGGATTTTAGCTACTCAATTATTACACTGACACGGATGTCAAACAACAACAACAAAACTTTATTAAAATGATATCAGTAATATTTCTGATGTACAAAAATGATGGGAAACTGAGAGAAATGTTTTAGTCCAGATATAAACTTAGTCATTGGAATCCTTAGACCCAGCAACTGCTCTTACACTTAAAAAGTTATTTACATTAATCATTGATGTGTCAGCTGAAAGGCTGTAAATTTGTCATCTCTAAAAGAGGTTTTACGTTATAAAGTTACTCAATAAAACCCTTCAAGAATAGATGGAGGGGTTTATTGCTGTTATTTATTACAAGTTTTAACATGATCGTTTTTGTTTTGCACTTTTTTTTTTAAAAAAGTCAATTAAATGAGTTAGTGTGCTCTGAAAGAGTGTACTTAAATTTTGCTTCAAATGGATTCTGGTTATCATCAGTTTCAAACTAAGGAAACAGAACTGTTTATGTATAATTTAACTTAGATTTATTATACTTTTTAAAAGTTTGGGAAGACGCTGTGCCAACTTTTCCCCAAGGCCCACTCAAAGTGTGTTCAAACAATGTTAGTTAATTTGTTCAAGAAACAAGCAGAGTTACATGTTAGAAACTATAATAGGCACTGAAAAGTGAAAAAATAAAGAATGAAAGAACAAAAGAAAAGACGAAAGAAAAGAAAAAGGCAGTGTAGAGAATTGCTTAAGATTGAAGGTTATGGAGTCAGATGGCCTAAGTTTGAATACTGTCTCTTCCAGTAACAAGAAGTAAAGCCTTGAGGAAATTATTTAACTTCACTCTGCCTTAGTTTCCACATCTTTAACACTGGGTTGATAATAGCGACTTGCTAAGGTTTTCATGAGGGTCAAATGGGTTTATGCCTTTTTAGTGCTTAGAACCATGCCTGGCACAATTGAGTAAGTACTCAATAAATGTTAGCCATTAACGGAATATCCCTGCTGCCAAGAAACTCACAGTATTTTAGGAAGATAGTAAACTACAAATGCAGGTTGACCATATAATATAGTGCAATAAATACCGTGTTATAAATCTGAATAAAGTGCTAGAGGAGGCACAGAGGTGATTCTAGAGAATAAAAATATCATCGTGATTAGTCAATGGAGAGGATGAGAGCTTAAACAACATCACTGTGGGATAACACAAAGTAGGAGAGATCAATTCTGAATAGTGAGTCAGAGCAAAATTCAATGAGGAGGTTACTCGGAAGCATATAAAGATTTTAGAAAGCATGGAGGTGAAAGAACATGAGCAAACGAGTGGGGTATGAAAATATAAGTAGATTTATGACCTGGTGAGTGGTTAGGTGTCCCCCAGGGAAAGCAGTGGCTAAGTTGAGGGATATGAGTCTGGAAAGTTAGAATCAGGCTGTCTGTATCTTCCTTTTTTTTTTCGTTTTTGTCTTTTTGCCTTATCGAGGGCCGCACCCGCGGCATATGGAGGTTCCCAGGCTAGGGGTCTAACAGGAGCTGTAGCCGCCGGCCTATGCCACAGCCACAGCAACGCGGGATCCGAGCCGCGTCTGCGACCTACACCACAGCTCACGGCAATGCCGGATCCTTAACTCACTGAGCAAGGCCAGGGATTGAACCTGCAACCTCATGGTTCCTAGTCAGATTCGTTAACCACTGAGCTGCGACGGGAACTCCGGCTGTCCGTATCTTCTGATGAAAATCTGAACACTTGGAAGCCGTTAAGGATTTACATGAAGAGGGATACCATTGGATCTGTCCCAGAAAAGATAACTCTTGAGTGTGGAAGAGAGGAGTCATGTACAGAGCTAGGCAATTCAAGCAATTATGAGAAAGAAGGTGACTGAAAAATGAAAGACATCCATCCATTGGAAGTAAGAACTGCCACAGTGCTCATCACAGTGAAAGGGGTGTCTACTGCCTATCCCACCTCCAACTCCCTTGATCTAGAATTCTATAATCTGGCATCAATGGGACCAAATGCTACCTTGGGACAAACTGCTTGTAAATCTAATTATTTCATGATCTACTGATAATAATCAATTTATTTCTTTGAAGCATGTATTTAACTCAATAGAACTGCCTTTGAAATGCATAATGGGATGATTTAAATTAAACTGTAAACCAGCTATAATGGAAAAAATAAAAATCATTATAAATGGAAAAAAATTAAAGATGAAATAAAAAATAATGAATTAAAATAGTCTGAAATCTAATATTACTTAGTTAAAACAGAGTTAGTTATAAAGCTAGATTCTTCCGGACTCTGTCCAAAGCAATTTAATATCTAAAATAAAAAATGAACACAGTAATATTGTAGTGTTACTCTTAGGGATTGCATTATTGCTTAGAATTTGAATAAAGTATTACTATGAAGCTCTATGGAGATGAGTAATCTTTGTATTCTAAGTATCTGTCATCTCTTCAAATGCCAGGCATTTTTGAAAAGTTTACAGACAGTGCAGAAATATGTTCAAGACTCTGATAGCTTTTCCTTGGAGAAAGTTTCTTGAGTGGATATTGGATGTTTAATATGAATTTGAAAGTAACAGTATTTTGTACTTTTGTCTTTTTAAGTTGAATTATTTCAATTTCAGAAAATATAAAGAGATACTTCACACACATATTCAAATTTTTCATAAGTCTATTCACCAGGGCATTAATAATGTTAATTATTTCAGCCGAGATTTGATATATATGAAGTAGTGATATTCTTACTTAAGTCATAATGATTCTAATAGCCGAAGAAATAAGCAAACTCTCTACAACTCTCAAAAGCTTGTTGGCAATATAATTCAGGAGAACTTTGTCTTTTAATTTTGTAGGTTGTCTTCCTATCCTAAAGAAAAGCCAGTGAGTTTGGGATAATTAATGTAATATTGCTCTTTAAGATTTTTTCTTTATACACATATCAACCAAAAATTAATCAGTTAATTAATCTAAGAAAGAAATAGAAAATTTTTGTTTGAGCCAAATTTGAGGATCATAATCCAGGAAGAGCATGTCAGAAAGCTCGAGAACTATTTTGCTAGTTAGAAGTCAAGGCACAGTTATTTAAGTTTTTTGAGACAGAGGGTTGTATATTAAATGATGGATTATTGACAGTTTACGCAATGCAGATATAAGTGTCATCATGGCCCTTTACAATATTAAGAAGGGAATTTTTTCTTTTAAGGACTTGTCTTGTTGATGGTAGGAGAATGTTTCTCTTTATGGTTGAGCAGGTATTTCTGCTGATGGTGGAGGTTTGGTCAATGCATATTGCAGATATTTGATGTACAGAGAGGGTAGACAGGAATCCAAAGGGTAGAGAAAAATTCTATGTTTAAATTTTTATTGTCTTGCAAAAAATATGAATTTTATTTCACACATTAAGATAATTTAAAGCTATAAACTTATTTTAGGGATGATGAAAGTAATGATGTTATATAAATGACTAGACAACTAGTTTTCTTCTTTCTCCTCTTTGGTCTTCCTTTTCTCACTTCTCTTTTTCTAAAAAAAGGTATTTCTTACTCTTTCTCTCTCCATTATTTCATAAGAATTCAATAAGAAAGTTCTATTTTAGTGTTAATATATTATTAATTAGTATAATAAAAATTATCAATATTTTTTTCAAGGTGCAAAACTGTACTTAACATAGAATATATCCCCATGGCCGTGTAGGCTCTTGCTTTTCTTTCTTTCTTTCTTTTTTTTTTTTTGCCCTGTAGCCTATTTATGCTATCGGAGCAGTCCTTAGTTACTATTAAATTCTTCTGTCTCTGGAATTTCAGCAATTTTTAAAAATATACTTATATTTGTATATTATTCAGTTGTTTCTTAATATCAACTCTCAGCAGGGTACTTTAAAAGCTCTTGTTACAATCAAACTGACCTTTAACTGTTTTCAAATTGTGCAGCTCTTTCATGTTAGATGTTCTCCAGCTCAGACTTTCCTTTTTTGGAATATAAACAACTCACAAAATTGTTGGTAAACTTAGTTTCTCTTCAAATCCCTATAGGTCAATACAACTTGAAACTATTGCAAACAAATCATTTTAAGGAGAGAGACATTTGAAATCAAAGCCTAAAATTTCATTAAATGTGTTCTCAATTAGAATTGTTCACTTTGAATATTACATTGAAGGAACTACACTGAAATAATGAGTTGTCATAGAAACAGCATTGCTACCAAAATTCTACCTTAAATAAAACTATTTTAAAAATTTACCATGAAATTATTTTTTTAAATAAATTCCTTCAGCAGCTTAAATTTGATGGAAATGATTTTGGTATTAATGGATACATGTGAAATTCAGGTCCAGATGATGCATGCTTATGATAAAAGGTACATAAACCTTGTAGACATGAAATCCACTCATTTGTAAATGATTGAAATCTTTTGAATGTTTCTTAGTTTTACAATTTCATTTTCAAAGCTAGACTTATAGGAACAAAAATTATAATTTATTTTTAAAAATAATTTTTGGCCTAAAATTTTGTGATTATACTCACATTTATCATCTTCTCTATACCATGAGTGCCAAGACAAATTCAGGAATTTATTAACTGTTGATGGCGATATGTTGCTAAATCTTAAAGATAGAACTATCCGTGTTTGTTTTAGTGTAATTCAGCTATTGATATAAGTGACAATAGAGTATTAATATGTACACATTTCAATTGAGAAAGATTGCCTAATAGTAAATATTCATGTGAGTTGAAACATAAGACCTTCACTTATCCTCCTTGTTCTCCAAGTTTGGTTTTTGTATTTACTGTAACTGAGTGCATTAACAAGTTAATAAACTGTACTTTTTATTTATCCTTCAGTTCAGAAAAGCAAGAGTTAGAACGCATATGTTTAGATATGCAGTGATCAGTAAGCCTATATTTGCATTCCATAAATATATTTGATTTTCAAAATATGCATTTTACAACAAAGATGCATTTCTGAATCTAGGAAATTGTTCTAGGCTGCTATCTATGATAAGTGCTGACCATTTAAATAATTAGCTGATTAATTTTTAGAAAACAGGTGAAATAGAAGCATAATTGAATTCAGTGTACCCATGTACAATGGCCGTTGGTTAAGCCAGGTTTTTGTTTGTTTGTTTGCTTGCTTTATATGTTTTCAATTGTAAAATACACATGCTTTTCCTTATTTTAATTACATTACTATCTGTCAAGGCTCATTTTTGCCTATCTAGGTGTTCCTATTAGTTCATAATTTATACCTTATAGGAACTCTTCATTGGAACTCTAAGACCCAGACCAAAAGAAATGTACTATATTCAAATACTGAATTTTGATTTATGTGCCTCACATATTCCAGAAGAAATGTACTATATTCAAATACTGAATTTTGATTTATGTGCCTCACATATTCCAGATACACTATGTTAGGTTGCTGATTTCATTTTTTATGATTTTAAAGTTCTCACTTTAGAAACAGATGGGCTAATGGTTTCCTTGACTGAAGATAAAATGTTTTTATGGCTTAAATGAATATAGCAGCTGTGTTTTGTTTATAAAATCTTATGTAAAATAAATGCTTTCTGCCATGTATCAAGTTAACTCTTGTAGACAACTCCTTTAGTCCAGCTGGCAATTGGGCAGCATACCCACATGATTAAAAGGAAAATTAATGTTTTTTTAGGGGGTGAGCATTAATTTACTGTAGGTTAAATCCCTATCTTGATGTCTATGAAATATTTTTTTCTTTTCTTTCTTCCTTAGTTTATTTCCTTCTTTCCATTTTCCTTGGAAATGCAACATAAAGTTGACCTATTTAGATAGCTCATATTAATTTAGCTTCAGTATTTTATATTTGCATCCCTTTGTCTTGGAATAGATTTAATCCTCCTTACAAATGAATTAGCTTATTACTGCTTCATAGATTCTGGTAGAAGACATGAGACTCTTGGGTTAGAAGCAAAAAGCTTATTTCTCAGGGCACGGCAAGCAGCATGAGTGTCTGCATTGCATCTGCCACCCTTGCCCAAAAGTCCAACGTGCGCAACTTAATGTGGACTCAGATAGACACTGTCCATGCCATGGCTCTGTATCACAGCTGAGGAACAGTGAGCTTGGGGAACTCATCTTTTATAGCAAACAGTAGGTAAGCCTTCTGTTTGTCCCAAAGACATTGGTTACTACCTCACCCTTTAAGGTTGCTTACTGCAAACACAACCTGAGAAATAAATGGTCAGGGTAAAAAGCAGCCAAAGTCCTGTAGTCTCAGAATACCTAGCAGAGTATACCAGCCTGCTAGAGACCCATGGAGGACTCTATCATAGAGCACTCTGATGTTTGGGTATTGTAAATGCTTTGATATGCATAACCCTATTTTAGGTAGGTATGTGTGCATTTTTCTCACATTTGGGGTATATGATTAACTGAATGTGTATATGACAACTATATTTTTATCAGTTCACATTCTTAATCTAGATTATGTCCTAGAGCATTAGCATCAAGTAAAGTATCAACATTAATTAGTTGTGGTTCACGTTCATTGCCTTAAAAAATAAACATATAAGGTTCAATAAAGTTTACATGTACACGATAGAACAGAGGTGACAGGGTCTTGACTGTGATTTGACACTCAAAAGCTAAGGTAGACTGCTGTGACTGATTGTAAAATGTCAGGGTAAGGGGCCAACATTGACACCTAAAATGCCACAAATGAAATAAGTTTTTTGACATGCACGGAAAGAATTCCAAATTTGTGAAGAAAAATGACTTATTCTCTGATGTGACACTGTCAGATATTTTCATATTGTATTCCCTGTTTATTTTTTTATACTCCAAAATTCTATTTGATAATCAGATCTAAAAGATGTCTTTCAAATGTGTCCAATCACCCAACAACTTTCAAAATTACTCTCTAAGGAATTGGATTTCATCAATTTGAGACATCAATTTTCATCAATTTTGATGACTGATTTAAGAAACAGCAGGTTAAATTGTAAAAACAGTGAACTAAAAGGGCAGAATTGGCTCTGTACTTAAGTGGTGCTAGAAGATGTCAGAATATAATGAAATTATTTCAAGAATCCCTAGAAGTTAGAGTCTGCCTATTTCAAATACATTTTTTCTTCAGATTTTCTCAAGATGTTCTGTTGCTCAGTGTGCTTTTTGTTAATATCGCTGAAACAAGGAAAAAGCAAAATTGTCATCTTTCACTACAAGCCAACCTGGAATCTGTCATAATTCATAAAATAAAAAGAAGCTATACAAGTTAGAGAATTGTGACAACCAGAGCCATTCCTTAGGATAAAGAAATTTGGCGATTAGAATATTATAAGACGGAGTAAAGAGAGGTGAGTGAGTCCACTGGTGAGGGTGATAATGGTGGGAGTGAGGGTGACAGTCAGAACTGTCCTTACAGCTGTGTACTTGGGGCCTCTGCCTGCCCTGGCCATACCCACCTCACAGATTGAGGTGTCCACACAGACAACTGGAATTGTCCTGCTAGAGTCTGTACAAGCCTCTCTTCTTGACCGCATTTGAGAAACTTGGAATGCCATGATTCCATGTCCAGGTGGGTCAGAATCTGATTCTAAGCCCTTCATGAGCTTCTTCCCCAAGTCTGTCTTCTTGAGGGTGTATTGGCCTGTTAGTAATAACATACTACTTACTTCCTCTACTGTGACATGTCTTTTTTCACATGTATTTTATTTCAGTTGATACTCGTGATCTCAGAACTTCTCCCTCAGGTAGAGGCAGATTTCGCCTAAATGTCTTAAAATTCTGTAATTGTAGTTAATATTTATAGGTCTAACTTTGCCTACCTCTAGTCATCAAACCCTGTAAATCATTATATTGCAAGTAACCTTGGTAGAGAGCTCACCAGTCTTGCAGTGGTTATTTCTGTTGGCTGAGTCTGACTTGTAGAATTTTAATATACAAGCACGTGTTGTTTATTTTCTCTGTAAGGACATGCTTGACTTTTAAGAGCCCTGGAACTTTGCTCCTCTTTCTTACCTTGGCTGACCTCCTGAACTTGATTCCTTGCTTGTTTGTTTGTTTTTGCTACTTTCCAGTTCTCTCCTTTGCTGGTCTCTCCTTGGTCAAGCCATGGTACTTTCTCTTTCCTTTCTGTATCATTTAGTTCTCTCTGGGTATTGTCTTTTACAACATCCTCTTTTTCATCTCAAATGTGCCTTAGTTTCTGCTTTTAATATTAGAAATATGATTACAAATATTACTGAAAGACATAAGGAAATATAAGGGATTTGCCACAAGCGTTTTCTTTTATAGAAGTCCCCTTGTGATGAATGGTCATTTTTGTATGTTCCTACTGACGGCTTCACTGCAGGTTGGGGCAGGGGATTTGTGGAAAGCGGAGATGCCTACCTCAGTTTACTCAGAGCTCACACTGAGCTAGGGCTGTTGTGTCACTTCAGTGGCTGGTGGAAGGAGGAACCTGGCATTCATCAGACCTGACCTTTCCACGGATGGGTTCCTGGTTGCTTGTGAGGGTCTGCATGCCACTGTTAGAATTCCATGCTCCAAAGAGAGAGTTTCTTTGACCAGATCTGTGCCTGAAAATCAGTTTCTTCCTTCTTCCAACCTTGTTGAGTCGGACTTGTGTTGGTTCTGGACATTTTAAGGTAGCTTCTGAAAGAAGAATAATACAATTTTAATGATTCCATTCATGAACTGAATTTAAAACTGATATTTATATTTTAAATTAATATTATGCAACAGAGATATAAAGGTAAAATCCCTGCTAGTAATTTCAACTTTAAAACTTTTATGGGGGGAGTTCCCTTCGTGGCTCAGTGGTTAACGAATCCGACTAGGAACCATGAGGTTGTGGGTTCAATCCCTGGCCTTGCTCAGTGGGTTAAGGATCCGGCGTTGCCATGAGCTGTGGTGAAGGTTGCAGACGCCACTCGGATCCTGTGTTGCTGTGGCTGTGGCAAAGGCCGGCAGCTACAGCTCCTGTTAGACCCTTAGCCTGGGAACCTCCATATGCCGCGGGTGCGGCTCCACATAAAGGCAAAAAGACAAAAAAAAAAAAAACTTTTATGGGGATCTAATTATATACTAAGTCAATATCCTGTGATAAATCATAATGGAAAAAATATGAAGAAGAATGTATGCATATATAACTGAGTCACTTTGCTGTAGAGCAGAAATTAACACAACATTGCAAATCAAGTGTACTTCAATAATTCTTTTTTAAAAAAGAATTATACCAAGTCAAGAGAAGGATTATGGGAAAAAGAGAAATATATATGTTTCTAACTGCACTTTTTCCTGCTTTTTAGAAAAAGGGGCCTTTAATTTTACTTTGTACAGTGACCTCCAAATAGCCCTGTATGTAGACATTCTTTGTGAACAACTTCTGCTTATTCTCAAATAAAGATACAACAGCCAGAACACTAATGCTGAACAGAACATCCTTTAAACTCCTAGGGATACACCTAATAGAAACACATAGTATATTCATCTAAAGACATGCACAAGAATGTTCATAGAAGCACTACCGCTCATAGCCCCAAGCTGAAAGCTATCCAAAATCCCAATAAATTGTGGAAACAGATTATATCTAAAAGGAATAATATACTAAGGAATCTTTCAAAGATCATGCTAAATGAAACAAACAAAGAAGAGTACATACAGTATAATTCCCTTTATAAATTCAAAAACAGGCATGACTAATCTATGGTTTTAGAAGTCAGATTAATAGTTACTTTTATTGGGATGTTGGGTCAGTACTGAAAGAAGGTGTAAGTGAAACTGTTGAGGTCCTGATTAATATTTTATTTATCAGTCTCGCTCCTGGTGTCAATGATGTGTTCATTCATGAAAATTTATTGGGTTATAACAACATTTGTTCACTTTTCTGTATGTATGTTAAACATCAATAAAAGGTTGAAAAAGTAGACTAACGTGAAATACCCTCCATTCTTTTGTTACACTGCTACTGTAGAGTATGACTTGATTCTGCTCATGTGAAGATCAATGGGATAAATAATATAGAAAAGAGAATTTATTTTCTTTTTTATGCTAGAGTTACAGGCTATGTAGGTAAAGAAGAAATCATTGTTTTTGATTAGAACTTTGTAAAAGTAGAAAGAATAAGGGTAAAAATATATTTCTATCACAAAAGTCCACCTAGACATCAGTTGACAATGACTTGGAAGGGGTAACATTTTAAGAGATGTCCTATGGAGTGTAGTTCAGAAATTAGCACCATCCTTGGTAAAGTTTAAGCAATGTGCTTTTGTAGTTGAACTACAAATGGGTGTATAAGAGAATGTACTCCTTTTGATTTAGTCTAATTATATTTTTCCTGTTATCTGTATAGATTTATGAGCAATTAATTGGGACAGTTTTTAAGTAGCCTCAGTTCCCTCAAGAAGCAGTGAAAACTTTGGCAAATTGGAGAGGACTAGACAAATACAACTTCTCACAAAAATACAAGAATTTTGGAATACTTAAAATAATTGTTATTCTCTACTTTCCCATCATTTGTTAAATAATTTCAAATCCATGAAGGATGAACAATAATAGAAAAATAAATGTCTAGTGACTGAATGTGTAGCTAATTTTAAAATTTTCTTTCCTTACCATGTTAGCAGATTCCTATATGGTTTCTCTGCCAACAATCTTTTTAGACCAGTTCAGCTTCCTTTCTATCACAAGTTCATTTCATGAAAACCAACTCTGATAATATTAATTTTGGACTTTAAAGTTCATTTGTCTTCCTATTACCTTTTGAATAAGATCAGTTTACTTAATCTAGTCTATAGTTCCCTTCACAGTTTGATCCTATCTTCGTTGCAGATGTTCCTCTGAGATGAGGCAGTTAACTGTGTGAATTCCAATCTGCTTCTACCATATACCTGCAGTGTGACAAAATATCTCCTACTGTTAACCTCCAAAGATTTAAATATCTTTCTTTTTGAGTGTGTGTGTCTGTCTGTGTGTGTGTGTGTGTGTGTGTGTGTGTTGGTGCTTTAATTTTCAGATTAAGTGCCATATCTAGAAGCCTATGGCTTTGTGAAGGAATGCAATTTGATAAGTCTTAACCTTTCTAATCAGAAAATGGATGGTTCACAGATATTTCAAGTGTGTTTCAATTTCAGAAATACTACTAAAAATCCCACCAAACTGGTTTCTGACCAAAACCAACAAAAACATGACAGAAAACCTAAACATAAATGCCTGTCACTGAAAAGCTTTTCCATTCAAATTGTTTTTGTAGTTAAGATCCCAAGAATTCAATGACCATATCATTTTACTGACCTGTACCAGTTCTGCTGGAGGTCAGTACGTGATTTTGGCATAGAGAAATGGAAAGTGTGTCTTTTTCAGTCAGATTCTGTGTTTACCCTGTTTACTTATGATATTTTTAAATATTAAAATTTTCACCCATAGATGTTTCCTTTTTCCTCAGTAAGCTCAATTTTGTAATCTGGGCTTGAGTATATCAAAATGCTTCTCCTGGCATTCACGGTAAAGTGCTTTTTGACTAAATAAACTTAACAGTCAAAGGTCTGGTCTGTACACTCACTTGGGTTATTTTAAATTCTCCTGAGACTAAAATCACCATAGCAATGACATTTTATTCTACCTACCTCCTTATTGGAGATGTCTATTAATATACCATGTATCAGAACAGATTAGTTATTTTGGTGTTATAATAACACTTATTACAGGAATTCAAACTATCCCTCCTCCTTTGCACAGTCTTTTCTGCCTTGAATTTTTCCTCTGTTCACAGACAGAATCATTGAGCTCAATTTGCTTTACCCGGAAAAGTATAGGACCATGTGAACCCCCAATTTAGAATAAGGTATAATTCCTATCCCATGATGCAGTAGCCCAAAGCTCTGGGACAAGGTAAGATTTTGAGATCCAGGACTAGAACTAGGAGTGTAGCTAGACACAGAGCTAAGGTGAGTTAAGGGCTGCTCTGTGGATTGAAGAAATGGAATAGGCAGGATCATATGGAGTCCAAAGAGTCAGGTGGTAGATGTGATTCATAAACCTCAGTAAACTGTGCCGCATACCTGGGATGTGTGAAGACTGAGAAGAAATCCTCTGAGCTCTGTGAGAACATAGGAAACTTTTCTAGGAAATCTGTGATCCACTGCTGGGTGGTCTGAGATGATTCATATAGGAAATATACATCCCCAAGCACCAGAAACCACAGAATACTGGAGTGTTCTATGCATGTTCTTGGCTTCATTTACCTTTTCTTTCTATTCTGAAATTTTCTTTCTTCCTAGAAGGCTCTTAAAATCTCTCTGATCCTGAAGGATCCTATTAACATACAGAGAATACAGAAGTGATTCCTTCCTGCCTTTTGTGTACTTTCCTTTGCCCATACTGGCTTTTTTCAGGCTATTAATGTAAAATTGGTATATAATTTAACGGGTACATTACTTTTCTTAAAAGATTTAGGTTTACAGAGAAGTAGATCCCAAACAAATAACAGACATACTGGTTGGCTTCACATCATCATAGCATGTGGTAATTTAAGTTCAATAATGTTTTCAGATTTCCAGGAGCAGATCATTTCTTTTGTGGCTGAATTTTTTTCCCATAAAAATACCTGTTGCTTTTAAAGAAATGAATGTGTACCACCATAATTCTGTGTCTTCTTATGGTTTTTTCCTCATCTAATATAAAGATCTAAAAATGTTGAACTTCCGTGTTCCTTTTTCATGAAGCTATTTCTTTTTTTTTATAATTTATTTTTTATTTTTTTGCATTATAGCTGGTTTACAGATTTCTGTCAAATTTTCCAACTGCACCACATGGTGACCCGGTTACATGTACATATATGGATTCGTCACATGTGATTAGATATAGTTCCCATGCAATACAGTTGGATCTCCTTGCTTTTCCATCATTAAAGCACTACTTATCCCCATTCCCTCCCACCCCTCCCCGACCCCTCCCCCACCCCTCCCCTGCCCCATTGGCAACAAGTCTGTTCCCCAAGTTTGTGATTTTCTTTTCTGTTGAGATGTTCATTTGTGCAGTGTTTTAGACTCCAGTTATAAGAGATTTCATATGACATCTGTCTTTCTCCTTCTGACTTGCTTCACTCTATATGAGGGTTTCTAATTCCATCCATGTTGCTGCAAATGACATTATTTTATCCTTTTTT
>PVHT020000141.1:34970596-34984971 GCA_004024745.2 Catagonus wagneri | reverse complement strand
TTTTCTCTACAGTTGCTTCAGAATGAAGTGGCCATTGTGGTATACTGTGTATGGGACAAGCTCATAAGCTGATTTTTATCTGCAGAGGCTTCTTTCAGGGAAGACAAGTAACGGTTCTTTGAAACTGACCTGTGGATAAGCTATCCTCCTAAAATCTTTAAACTGTGTGTGTGTGTGTGTGTGTGTGTGTGTGTGTGTGAAAGAGAGAGAGAGAGAGAGAGAGAGAGAGAGAGAGAGAAGGATAAAAACAGCAAAGAAAACCGAACACACAAAAACACTATTACTTTAAAAATGTAAGCAGTTTTCTGTCTTTCAAAGATGAAGATAATTTTCAGGCAAAATATTTCTTTGTCTAGAGGAAATCATAAAAGTGAGGACATTGTTATAAAGTAGAGGCCATGGCTGGGAGTGGAGGTGTTTAAGAAGCCAAGGCAGCAATGAGCTGAATACTCTGAGTGATTGTGTACATAACGGTGTGGATTTGGAGATGCTTAAATTGCTATAGACTGTGTTTCCTTTGTAAAATAACCAAGTGTAATTATTAATTTATTTCAGTAATTTTTTTTGATCTGTAACAGAGATTGGTTTAATATTAAAGCCTGAACTCAATCGTGTTGTGGGATTTATAAAGTAAATTTTGCTGTCCACACTTTAGCCATTTAGATCACTGTATGAAAGTAGCAGACCCCCAGGTGAGTGTCAGGGGCCCAGAACAACTGTAAGTGAACTACCATGTGTGGCCTGAGAGAAGCAATAATGCAGTGCTCATCAGAACTGGGAATGTAATATATTTATATCTTGGGCTTCCAGATATGCTTAAGGATGGAGAAAACACCCAAAGGAGGATCCTTAGGTAGAGGCCGAAGCTAGTAGAATCTTGGCATACATATCAATGTGATTTCATTCATATACTCAGGGTGGTTAAGTCTGGAGACAATTAAATTATGTATGATTAAGTTATAATAGCTAAGAAGATTGAAGCCAATTTGCAGTCATTGCTAAGAATAGTAAAATTAACCGTATAATGCATTTGTGCATGCTGATCTTCTTAGGAATTTTTTAAAGCTTTGTTTTTATTCTTTGTAAATATTTTATTGCATATTCAAAGTTTCATATTATTGATATGTTTTGTAGCTTGATTCAATATATAAATAGTATTTTTCAAAAATTTCAGTGATGATATCAAAAGCATTAAGTGACTACTTTGTCTTACAAGTTGTTATATTAAGTTGGGAGAAACATTAATTTTAGTCTTTGGATATTTTTGTCAAAGATGATATATGCTATTTTAATTCATAAAATGAAAAATCACAGTGTTAATATACTAATTCTCCCACTTTGATACCAAATTTAATCATGATGATTTTGATAAGTATATCACAAAACACTTTAAACGTCTGAAGAAGTAGATCTGTGTGAAATGCCATTCTTGTCAATAAGACTGCAAAAAAATTTAAGAGTAAAACTTTTTGAAGACTGGAGCAATTTTAATGGCAGATTTTCTAACTTTTTATCATAGAGGAAACATTTTACAGTACAATTTCTATAAGGATACAATTCCGGAGTTCCCACATTGCATGGCAGGTTAACGATCCAATGTTGTTACTGCTGCGGCTTGTGTCTTGAGTGGCTGCTATAGCACAGGCTTGATCTCTGGCCTGGGAACTCCTGCATGCCATTGGTATGGCCAAGAAAAGTGCAAACAAAAAACAAATAAACCAAACCAAACAAACAAAAAGGATAAAATTCAAAAGAGGATCGTCTAGTTTGGTCTATAGCCTATGACATTATAAAAAGGTGTTCAAACTTCTTTTTATATTTAAAAAATGTATGCATATTTAAAGTGGTTGATTGGTATAATGTTGTATAACATCCAACAGTAAAATTACCAAATGAATATCATATGCTTGCAGAACAGGCATTAAACTTAATTATTGAATTTGATTTATAAATAAGCCTATATTTTCTGATTTTGTTCCTCATGTTATCATATAAAGATGTTTACTGTATTAAAAATTCCACTTTCAAACCACAGACCATCTGAGAAAAGAGTTGTTGCTCTTTTTCTAATTTCTTAAAATGAATACTTTGCTCATTAATTGTTGACCTTTCTTCATTCCTAATATCTGCATTTAATTCTATATGCAGTTTCTTCTATTTTGTTTTATCTGCATTTAACATTTTGATATGTTGCATTTTTGTTCACAGTTTTGTTCAAAAATAGTTTAATATCTTCTCTGATTCGTGGATTAATCACAAAGGTATTTCTTAATTTCTAGGCATACAGGAATTTTCTAGTTACATTTTCATTTTTGATCTATCATAATTGTATTGTGAGTACAAACACTTTATGTTTCCAAGTCTTTGAAAGCTTTTGAGATTTGCTTTACAATCCAGGTTCCTGGCAGCAAATCAGAGTGAATTCTGTTAATAAATAGCAGATAACTAAAGAAAAAAATGTACCCAATTTAAAGTTTTATCAAAGAAAGTGTATCATATAAACACAATAAAACACTAGAATAAAAACCATTTTCTTCCTATTATTTGCTCTTTCAGTGATGTTACAAAGGTTTTATGTTATGTCTACATCTCATACCTGTGTATTGAAATAACTGACTAGGTCAGGATGGAGTTTCAGAGGATGCTGAATCTCCAGGAAGGATAACTAGAAGATGAAGTGCAGAGTTCCCATATGAGTCCATCAGATGGGTACACACTGATGATAGAAATGGGACATCTAGGAGTTCCTGCGTGGCACAGTGGGTTAAAAATCCAGCATAGCTGCAGCTGTGGCATAGGCTGAACCCCAGGTTTGATTAGATCCCTGACCCAGGGAATTCTATATGTCGTGGAGGCAGCAGAAAAAGGGGGAAGAAAAAGAAATGCGACATCTGTGAATATGTCATTAAAATATAGACATATTTAAATTATAGCCGCAAATATTTCCCTATCTTTCATAGTTAAAAGCTTAGAAAAGCTTTTCTAAGGATCTGCCTCTATAACAAGCATGACTCATAAATGACCTCATTAATAGTACAGGATTAGAGATTAAAAAACTGGAGTTTGGTGCCAGATTAACTCCTCCTTGGATTTGCAGTCTAGGTAGGACACCAATTCCCTTGAATTTCGATTCTCTCCTTAATGAAATGGAAAAAATTAATCTTGTTTCTCCTCTCTAGAGGTTGTGTGAATTGAGAACCGAAGGTAATGGTGTTTGAAAAAGAGATTTTAGACTGTAAAGTACTATTAAATCTTGTTTTATTATTAATGAATAGCCAAGTGCCCACAAGCTTAATACCACATTAAGCAGTGCCAGAGGATGTCAGAGAAATACAGTCCCTAATCTGGGAAAAAAAAAAAAGGTGTACTTTGGAAAATTCTAAGAAGAAATAGTACTTTCAGTTAGAGTCCTAAGAACTCAAGGGAACATTAGAAATTAAATTACATACTGAAACCCTTCATTTCACAAATGAGGATTCTAAGACCTGGAAAGGTCTGTTTGACTTGTCCATGGTTCCACAGCTAGTAAGCCTAGAATAAATAGGCTTTATTACTCTAAGCTGGTCCTATTACTACACTGGTTAGTAAGGAGGAGAAGGTATGCCCTCAGTAACATCTTATTCCTTGTGTGATATTTCTAAATATTCATTTTAAACATATTAATTTAATATATATAAATATATAATGAAATACTTATTTAGAATTTGAATTGGAGTATATTAAATTGAATATGAGTTCATTGGATAATATATGTATTTAAATATTTCAAAAATGTAGTAACTTGTGGACCAGGTGCTATGGTATAAGCCTTCTCTTGTTGGAAAGGGAGTTACTGACCACATTTTGGAGTGGCATTAACCTTTGTGGTACCCGCCATCCACTTAACAATGGTATTTTAGGGCATCAATAGAGAGAAAATGTATCTTTTACAAAGTTTATTTTTAAAAATCATTTCCCTTGTGTTTTCTTATGCAAAAAGAGAACATGAATATGTCTGTGTTCTTTTTCGTTATAAGTCTTCGTTCTGCCATGTGTTATTCCTGATCCAAGAAAATATAATATTTATGATATTTCAAGAGATTTCTAAATAAAGGTTAAAAACATTCTCTACAGGAGTTCTCACTGTGGCTCAGGGATTAAGAACCTAACTAGTATCCATGAGGATATGAGTTTAATCCCTGGCCTTGCTCAGAGAGTTAAGGATCTGGCATTGCTGCAAGTTGCATCATAGATCGCAAATGCAGCTTGGATCTGGTGGTGTTGTGGCTGTGGCATAAGTCAGCGACTATGGCTTGGATTCCACCCCTAGCCCAGGGAACTTCCATACGCCATGGGTGTGGCCCTAAAAAGACCAAAAAAAAAAAATCTCTACAGTTAACATGTGAAAATATTCATTATCTTTAATAAATTATTTCCAATTCTGATATTTCAGTTAATTTCTTCCTGTTTTAACATCAGGGCTTTGGAAGCACTAGCTACTGTCCCTGACATTCTAGCTCTTTTCGTGATATGCAACATAACCAAATAATTTTTAGGGCGAACTCTTCCTTAACCACTTTGCCTACTTGGAAATTTGAAGATCTAGTTAAGATGTAACTTTTTTTTTATTTTTGTAGTATTATGTTTCTAATTTCAAGTTTCCATTTTCTGCTGTTTTACAAGGGGTATTTTATGAAGTCAGTTGTATGAGACAAGGTGCTTTTGGTTTAGATTAATGGCCAGGAGAGAAAGGGAGATGGGGGAAATAAATAGGCTTTAGAAGTTTTGCTTTTCACAATTTATTTTATTTGGAGGCTCTCTGGAAGTTTGATAGCAATCTGGTCTTCGATGAGGAGAGCAGACATTAGCCATGCAGAAGTTATGGTAGTGCATTTTGTTAGACAAACTTTCTAAAGAATAACATTTAAATTTAATGTAATTTGCCTGAAAGCAAATGGAAACACAAGTTTTATATCTTACAAATGGCCTTAAAACCACCTAGTTGCCTATTTTGAAACTCTTTTTGACAATTCTGTAAATCCTATAGACTGCATATATTTCATTTTGTTGTTTATCTTGGCTTTGTCATAATTCAATAATCTCCATAAATTGTTTTTTAATAAAAGGTCCATTTGATTGTGTAATCTTAGTGATCTATGCCTAAGCTGTGAAACAGGAGGTTGCTTTATCACTTAGGGGCAGGTTTATATCTTTACAGTGAAGGAAGATAGTGAATATATGGTTATCACCTTCTCTACCCCAAGTAAACTGGGTTCAGGGCTTTAGAAAATAAAAATTATATACCTTCATTCACAAAATATAAGCATAATTGCATTATGATTCATATTATGAAATTCACATGAAGTAGACTTGCTCAATCAAAACATCATGGAGTATTATTATTTTTAAAAAGTTTTGCAGGTGATTATGATTCAACAATTTTGTGAACTTTTGTCACAGATGGAAGTAGAATATTTATTTTTTCCTGAAAGTGGGATCAGTTTTTCAAGATTTTAAAGTGCACATATTTCCCCTGGATTGAACAGAATGCTCAGAAGTTTGGGCATTTTTATATGAGCATTTTTACCCGGAAAATTGGATTGAGTCCATTTTCAAAGCAATTCCATTCTGATGATTATTCAAGGTTACATACTATTAGTGAAAACGTCTTTTTCAAACTAAATAAATTTATTTTCTGTTGAATTTAGATTATGTTTGAATTTTACAGTTCTCTTAAAAGTGCTTTCCAAGGACCAAATTTTTATTGACATATTTCCATTTATAAAATTGAAATTCACGAGTGTTTCATAGATTAAACATCTAGCCTAAACTAAATATTTCCTTGAGTAACTAAGAAGTAAAAAGGTAACATGAAAAGGACTTGTTAAAATAAATGCATCTTTGAGAAGTACAAATTACACTGAAAGATTTCACAATCTATTAAGCAAATAGAAAAGGCTGTTTCTTGTACCTCTTCTTAGTTCTACCAAAGAAGCCCTATAAAATTTTCTTTTGTGCGATGATTTTAAGAAAAGGAAATATGCTTTTGAAGTTAGAGCAAGGTTACCTTTTCATAGATGTATAAAAAGCAGTTCTTCACAAATCCATGAAGACTTTAATTAAAATTCATGTTCTTCAGTAAGGCACTAATGAGCATCAAGTGAAAACAAGGTTAAATAAAGGTTTCAAACAGCTCATTAAATGCCATCTATTTACCACTGAAATATTGGTTATTGCCATTGGTGTGGTCAGGCAAGGGAAAACAGATGACTTACCTGCCTATCATCTCAGACCTTTGCCCTTCTGGTTACAAATGAAACCATATGCTTAGCAGAGGTGACAACGATTATTGTAAAGAGTAAAAATGTATTTGATTGCATAGGTGCTTATGTCAGTTAACATTCTAAGTGCTAAACTATCAAGAAAAGAACTTGAGGGAGTTCCCGTTACGGTGCAGCGGAAACAAATGCAACTAGTAACCATGAGGTTGTGGGTTTGATTACTGGCCTCGCTCAGTGGGTTAAGAATCTGGCATTGCTGTGAGCTGTGGTGTAGGTTGCAAACATGGCTCAGTTCCTGTGTTGCTGTGGCAGTGGCATAGGCTGGCAGCTGTAGACCCGATTAGACCCCTAGCCTGGGAACCTCCATATACCATGGGTACAACCCAAAAAGCAAAAAGAAAAAGAACAAGAGAAAAAGACTGAACACTTCTAATGACTGAAAGCATTTTACGTGCTCATTTCCTTAATTCCTTGTAAGTGGTATTCTCATTTTACAGATGAGGAAATAGGCCCTTGGAGGCCCCAAGTAACCACATATCAAATATTGGGTGGTAGAGTAAGCGTTCAAGTGCTGGTACTTCTGGCTCCAGCATCCTCCCTTCCACCTTTGCCCCAATTAAAACAGGAAGTAAATAAACTCAGTGGATTCAGAATTTCATGCATCTTTGAACTACTGTCTCATGTCTGCAGACAATGATGGTATTAGAACATCAATCATTCCAAACTATGCTAACAGTGTGAAGGTACTGCTGACAGACATAACAAGATGGGGGACCCAGTAGGAGGAGTATAACTAAAAGTCAAATGGGATGTAGGTGTAGAGGTTCTAGAACTGCAAATGACAAGTAGCCCTTGAAAGACCAAAATTAACAAAGTTTTGTTTAGTGTTTGATATTTTACCATAGATATAACCAATGATAGTGGTAGATATCAGTCTTTTCTTTAAGGGAAAAACCCTGTATTTCTGTCTAGCATGCTGAAATAGATAATCCTGCTTTTACCCCAAAGGCAAAAACATACATTTAGTCCAGTTTGACAAAACTCTGTCCTGTGATAAATACCACAGGTGACTTTTTGGATTAGGAACTAAGTCTACTGACTATATTTGGGGAAAGGAAAACAAGAGCTCTTTTAGATAAGTTTCTGTTCCTTCCTAAGTGCCTGGACATTTAAAAGGATAAGACAAGGCCACTCCTCAATGTACATGGATTTTAAAAAATTCATCTTAGTAAATATTAAAAATCAGACTGGCTTTTTTCAAAAGTTCATGAATTGGGCAATATGCAAGCTGGCAGGCAGAAAGGAACTTTGAGGAGCTGTACAAAAAAAGACTTGTAGGCAGAAGGGAGAAATAATGAGGAAGTTATAGTAGTAAAAATGTGGATTGGTTGTGGCAATGTCACTTTCTTTTAAGGGATGGCAGTGGTTCTATCAGACTACTTCACTAATGCTGATCAGGGTATTCCTGTTTGACTGGTTTAAGATTCCATTTTGGGGAGCAATCAAACCTGTATTTAACTTAGGTCTCAGTTTGGTGGTGTGGGGCTTAGCATAAGTGACTCCATTCTATGCCTGTTGTGCTGTGTTTGACAGTGGAAACACTGGTGAAAGCTAATTTCCAGACTCCAGAGGCTAAATTTTTACCATTGAGAAGATAAAGTGACATGTTATTTACCAAAAACTTGAAGTAATTAATGATTTCATGACTTTTAAAATGACAGAATTATTAATTATTTTGTTAAAGATTCCACACATTTAGATGGTAAAGTCATCGTAACTCAGTTTTATGATGTGATATATTTCAAATACTATTAAAGTGAAATTAACTGAAATCTTAACATGTAAGAGATTTTCTTTCTTGCCATTTACTGTACTACTGTTTTTTATTCTTTTGCATATCTGTAATATAATAGTTCATAATCTTTCTCTGATCTGTCTTTCCTTGCTTAAATCCTTTCCTTTCATTTGAGGTCTTGCACGTTACACTATAACATGTAACCCAAATAACACCTATCACATACCTGCTATTTACTATGTATCAGATGTTCTTCTAAGTACTTTATATTTTTATTACATTTTAATTCTCCTAGCCAACTTGTGACATAGAGACTATTCTTTTATCCCTTTGGTAGATTTGGGGGGCTAAAGCACAGAAAAGTTAAGTAACTGACCCAGTGTCAGGGTTCAAATCCTGAACTCTGATGCCTTTGATCAGCTGCTCCATAACTGTGTAATCTCAGCAAAGTTACTAAACCTCTCTGGAGATCTGCTCATTTTTAAAGGATGGCAGTGTAAGTACAAAATAAATATGTAAGATTCAAAGAGTTTATACTCTTCTTGATAGAGATGATGAGTGAGCAGGTAAAATGTGACTCTGGGGTTCAGGAGGCAAGAGGCAAGTTTGGAGACCAGACATGTAAAGCACCCATGGAAGACCCAGGAATAAATGAAACCTTCAGAAAGAATGCACTGAGTAAGAAGATTACCAATGCAGGAGTCTGTAGTGTAGGGGGAAGGGACAGTCTGACCTAGGCACTGAAGGATGAAAAGGAAAGTGTGGAAAGAGATTACAGAGACTAGAGCAGTACTGAGTGATGCTATAGAAACCAGGGAACTGGCCAACAAGGACAAACATAACTTTTTATATTTAAAGCCATGCCATTATGTTTGGTGATGAGGTCATCACTGACCTTTTGAGAGATGCCTTCCTAGAGTTGCAGTGGTGGAAATGGTGTTGCAGTAGATTCTGAAGAGGGAGAGCAGGAGATGGAGGCAGGGTGGACAGTGACTGTCCAAGCAGTTTGGCTTGAGAAGAGGTCTGAAGCCAGAGAGAAAGCAGTTCTGAGAGAAGGACTTGTGGAGAGGGACCATCTAAGTGTGTTTTACATAACATTTAAGGATCAGAGGAAGAACAGGGAGAGATTGAGAAGGGGAAAAGCAGTAAAATAAGGTTCAGGAGAAAAAAAATAGCCCTTTAGACCTTCTGAAAACATTTACATTTTAATAATTTCTTCAGTGCTGTTGACCAAGAAATAACTGATGAGAATTTAAGATCCATTTAGCAACTAATATTTATTAAGTTGGTGTATATCTGACACCATTTCAAGTGCTGGGAACACAACAACAGCAAAAACAAAAGACAAAATTCCTGCTTATATGACACTTTTATTGTGGAGTCTATTTAAAATAAACAAGAAACATACAAATGAATGGACTGAAAATATGTCTGGTAGGGATAAGTGGTGTGAGGAAACCAAATTGGAGTAAGGGGGTAGAGATGGCCTCTGGAGGGGTGGTGCTGCAGTTGTAGATGGGAAGTAGGAAGCCTTCTTTGACAAGGAAACACTAGAGTTGAGATCTGAAGCAGTAAGAGGCTGGATTTTATGGATGTACGGTAAGAAAATATTTCAGACAGCTGAACAGTGAGTACGACAGGCTACAAGTGCAAATATTTTGGCAGATTCAAGGAATAGTTACAAAGCTACTATGGCTGGAGCGGAATGAGCAAAGATGGCATATGGGAGTTTGGCAAATTTAAATTGTACAACCATATAAACAGCAGTCTCCTATGCCTAGGGGTAAAGACAGCTCTGGGAATGGATTACACTTTAATTATTATTTTATTTTTATTTTACATAGCTTTTTATGCCTTGGTAATAGTTTTTATATTTGGGGATATTAGGCCATTTGGAGAACCTAATGAAAGCCATGGATTCTCTTAGAAAAAAATATATGTATTTAGCCAAAGAAAAGAAGTTGCTTAGGATTTCTGAGGATTCTGGGAATTCTGTGATCCCTTCCACAGACCCTAGGTTAAGAATTCTTGCTCTAGAGGAAGAATTGGTGTGATACTTTCCAACAATGTTCTTCAGTGTTACTTTGATTCTAAATACTGCAGAAATCCTTGTTCACTTTTCCTTGAAGAGTTTATCTTCCAGCTCACTGTCTCTCCAATCATATTCCCATGTAGAACCCTGACATCTCAGTCCTTTTATCCCATTCCAGTTATTCTCAATCACCAGGTGCCATGGTCATACTTGAGACCTAAGAACTATAGCCCTTCCACAATCTCAGTTTCTAACAACTGCCTCCTGTCTTTCCAGTTCACTCCCTCTAGTGTCTCAACTCCAAAAATTCTTTTTTTTTTTTTTTTTTTTTGTCTTTTTAGGTCTGCACCTGTGACTAATGGAAGTTCCCAGCCTAAGCGTCAAATCAGAGCTGTAGCTGCCAGGCTACACCACACCTACAACAATGAGGGATCCAAGCCGTGTCTGTGACCTACATCACAGCTCACGGCGACGCCGGATCCTTAACCCACTGAGTGAGGCCACATATCAAAACCACATCCTCCTGGATACTAGTTAGGTTTATTACCACTGAGCCATGATGGGAACTCCCCAACTCCAAAATTTCTTGATCCAAATGGAACCTACTATCCATTAATCCTACCACCTTTTTATTTCACTCTTCTACCTGAACTGTGTCCCTATTTCTCTCTCCACACAGCTCATACTCAATGATCATTAATTGCATTAATGACATTTGTTACACTCTCAGTGTCCTTGTTTCTTTATTTTCTGGCAAACCCCAACACTGTTAAATTCAACTTTCAGACTCTTTGCACCAGCACTTGGGCAATGTGGCTGAATAAAAACAGAGCCATATTTAATATTCTGTATATAAAGACATGATCACAGATGTCAGATAATTTCAATGCTGACTGGCAATCATATTGTTTCCCTACTGTTTCAGGCTCAAACACACTCCTAGAAAATACTTCCTGTTTTCTGGGTCTCTCCTTCCATGTCACCCTTCCCCTCACTGTCAGAGGGAGTCTCTGTGACTTTGTCTCCTATTTTAAAGAGAAAACAAATCAGAAGAGAACTTGCAACAATGATAGCACATCTACCCACCTAACTGAACCCATGTTTACATATTCTATCCCCTATAAGTGTAGATGAGACCATCATGAAAGTAATTAAACTGCATTCCTTCTCACCTTCTCAAAGACTTTAGCCGTTGCTCCCTCCTTACTCTGCCTCCTAATGCATCAGTGTGCTTTATCGTAAAAACATGCTAAACCCATGTTTTTCTCTAGCTTTCTCCCCATTATTCTTTACCATTTACTATAGAATCTTAATGTGTCATCTGTATATGTGGTTTTTCTTTTTTTCTGTATTTCTTTTTTTTTCCATATTTCTTAAACCCACTTTAATCAGTCTTTGTTCTCACATATCCATTGAAATGGCTCTTATAATTTTTCAGTGACCTCATGTTACTAAACGCAGTGGTCTCCTCTCTGTCTGCTCCAGGGAATTATCAGCAGCAATTGTGATAACTAAAATGTCCCCTCCTTCTTGAGATAATTTTCTCTCTTGTTTCCATGCTCATCTCATTGGCTCCTCCATCTTAATGACCTTTGTTGATGCTTTCTCATCTTGTTACCTTCACAATTTGGAGTTTTTTGTTTTATTTAAAAAAAAACAACAACTCTGCTCCATTCATGTTGACCTCTACACTCTTTCTTAAATGCCTAAGCCTGCCCTTATCTCTGGGCTTCAAAAATTCAATTTTCCTCTTCCTGGAATTCTCTTCTTGTAGAAACCCACATTGCTTACTTTTCCTTTCATTCAGTTCTCTTCTCTATTATCACTTTATCACTTTTTTTCAGGCAGAGCACTGGCCACTTTATATCATATCCATCACCCTCCTCTCACCAAAGCAGTCCTTGCTCTCTTCCTTGCACTGCTTTATTTTCCCCCATCACTGATCACCATCCAACATTAAATATTCACTCATTTGCCTGTTTTTCCTCAAGTATGTCAGCTGCATTAGGAAAGGAACTTTGTTTAATATACCATAGTGTCCCCAAAGCCTAGGCTAATTCCTGGCATGTGTTAGACATTCAACAATTATTTGGTGAATGAATGAGAGATAGCAAACTGACTTCGCATCATAGGTTCGTGTATGACCTATTGTTTACTCAAAATAGCCTGTGAACTTTTTTTTTAGCACAGGACTCATGACTTGCTTATGTCATAAATAACTGAATGGAAACATTAATATACACTGTAAGGTGTTAAGTAAATTAAAAAACTGTATTGCCAATATTCAGAGAAAGTAATGTTGTATGCTTTCCTCCAATTTTGACCCCAGTCAACACTTAGATACTTTTTAAAGGGCTGTGAATTCACCCTTCACAAATAACTGCAAGCATATTTTTACAAATTGTGATAAAATGCACATAACATAAAATTTATCATTTTAGCCATTTTTAAATCTGTAGTTCCATGGCATTAATTACATTAACATTGGCATACAAATATTACTACATAACATTTGTGAAGTTCATCCATGATAAAGCATGTACCAGAATGTCTTCCCTTTTAGGGTTAAGCAATATTTTATTTTATGCATATGCCACATTTTGTTTATCCATTCATTCATCAAAGGACATTTGGATTATTTCAATCTTTTGCTTATTTTGAATAATGATTCTATGAATATTTCTGTACAAATATCTGCTTGAGTTCCTGTTTTCAGTTCTTTTGGGTATATCCCTAAAGTCAGAATTACTAGATCATATGGTAAATATATATTTAATTTTTTGCAGAGTCATCATACTGTTTTTCCATAGTGGCTATGCCACTTTATATTCATACCAGCAATGCCCAAATGTTTCAAATTTTCCACATCCTTGCCAATATTTATTTTCTTTTTCTTTTATTTTCACTAGCCACCCTAATTTGTCTGAGTTGACATCTCATTGTGGTTTTGATTTGCATTTCTCTAACTATTGATGATTTTAAGAATTTTTTTATGTGCTTATTGGCCATTTGTATACCTTCTTTGAAGAGGTTTATTCAAGTCCTTTACCCATTTTTAATTGGGCTATTTTAATTATCATTATTGAGTTATAGAAACTCTTCATGCATTCTAGGTATTAATCCCTTATCAGATACATGATTTGTAAATATTTTCTTGCATTCTCTGTGCTGCTTGCTTGCTTGCTTGCTTGCTTTCCTTCCTTCCTTCCTTCTTTCTTGTTGGTAGTGTCCTTTGATGCACCGAAGTTCTTAATTGTGAAAAAGTCTATTTTTTCTCTTTTGTTCCCTGAGCTTTTAGTGGCATGTCCAAGAAGTCATTGGCAAATCTAATTTCATGAAGTTGTTCCCATTTTTTTCTAAACGTTTTATAATTTAAGCTCTTAATTAGGTATATGATACTTGTTGAATTAGTTTTAGTATATAGCATAAGAGTACAATGTACTTTTCAGTCCCATTTGGTGCCATATGTTGGCACAATATCTATGTAACAATTAATTGCTGACCAAAGTCCATATTTGCCAATTATTGTCATACTTGAGACTTGTATCTTCTTATTTTGAATTTCTCAACATGGTTATCATTTACTACACTTTTTGTTCCTTTAACTTAACAAATGTTCATTTGTACCCTAAGATTTTAGCCAGGATATGTTGTTAGTGTAGGAAAAAAAGAACAATGAATTCATGTCCAAAGGTTGGATTAAATCCCAGCAATAATTAATTCCATGACCCTGAGCAAGTCATTAAACTTTTCAGAGATGCTGAAGTAATATACCTACCTCAGAGTTTGTTGTGATAACCTCTGTTAAAGCAACTGGTGTGTAATAAACAGTTTAATGTTTGCAGAATCTATTACCCAACATTGAACCACTAATTTTTTCTGAATGACTAATCTCAGCTGATTTGTGTTGAGGGCAGTCAACCATGTAGTAAGTAGATAGAGGGTGGACAGGGCAAACCACCCATGCTTGAATTTAAAAAAGACAGGTGCCAAGGGAAATCACGGAGGAGTGTAGATATGGAGTGAGCATGCTTCCTGCAGTAGACACGTACAAGTCAGGAGTTTTGTTTCCTTATAGGTTTGGGCACAATATAAAATTTCAAGCAAAAAGTAATGGCAATGAAAAATTTGACCTCTAAAATAGAAAAATGCTTTGCATTAGGTAGAAAGTTTAAATTGCTTGGAATGGGGTAGGAAGTCTAAATTTTTAAGATTACACAGGATTTCCATCTCTTAAATTTTCTCACATGCAGGTAATTATGAAAAGTAAGTTGTTATATTTTGAAAT
>PVHT020000141.1:34913494-34969596 GCA_004024745.2 Catagonus wagneri | reverse complement strand
ATATAAAATTTCAAGCAAAAAGTAATGGCAATGAAAAATTTGACCTCTAAAATAGAAAAATGCTTTGCATTAGGTAGAAAGTTTAAATTGCTTGGAATGGGGTAGGAAGTCTAAATTTTTAAGATTACACAGGATTTCCATCTCTTAAATTTTCTCACATGCAGGTAATTATGAAAAGTAAGTTGTTATATTTTGAAATATAACAACTCTAAATTTAGGCATTAAAATATTTTATGCATATAATGTTTATACTTAGCATAATTATAATGTTAAATATGCCTAAAATTGTATGCATTGATCCCAAAATGCATGTTCCCAAAATGGAGTGTTAGTGAAATAATATAAGGAAGTCAAGATCTGGTGAGGGAATTAAGGATGGATAGATTCTGCTCCCTCTTACCTAACCACTGAGACATAGAACTTTTAATGTTATTCCTGCCTCATAAAACTAAAATAATATTTCTTACCCTATCTCCCTCACAGTACTATTGTGAGGTTTAAAAGAAATGAAGCATATAAACTTGTAATGAGTATTTTTTTCCAGGCACTAGCCTAGAAAATGGGCAGGAAAAAGTAATAGCACCCTAATATTTGTAGCTCTGTCTTCTGCTCTCCTACAGTATCTCAACACAGGGAAATCTCTCATAGCTATAATGAGCCTCTGACTGACTCCCTGGCCCACTAAGAAAATCTATGCAGTACCTGAAAAAATTGTTTCTCAGAAAACCTGCAGAGCATCACTGCAGTTCCAGCCTCTATAGTTGTATGTATGATGGGGGGGCTACACATTGGCCTAGTCTGCCAAAATCTGGGCTCCTTGAAGAAGCCCCTGGAGCTAGTGCAGCCTCTAACTACTGGAAGAAGTAAGGTACCTCAGATGGCTGCTCTCAGAGCTCCTGAGTTGCTGTACTACTCTATACCATCCTCCTTATGGTCTAGGGGACTCTCTGGCCCTGCTCACTAATGACAGTTGGATCTACCCCCACCCCAGACAAGGATGCCACAAGCAGTGTAGACATTAGAGTTGGAGTTTTCTGGTTTTCCTCTGACAGACACTTAAGCTTCCAAAAAAATTCTCTCTTTTTTCCGTAGAGTTGGGGAAAAAAAGTCTTAGCTCCAACTGCTAGATATTAGGAAAGCAGTAGGAATGTTTTCAAAAATTTTATTTTTGGTCTGGTTTCAGCCTTCATTCAACTTCCTAATTGTCCCTATCATTCTAGCAGAGAAATTCTCTATATAACTTTTGTGATTGAATCTTTACCAAAGAGAAAAAGAGCTAATTTCTTACTTGGAAGGACAAGCGGGATTTTTTCCTCTTATTAATGTCATAAGATATGTTAACCAGCATTGGCAATAAATGAATATTTTTAATTGGTAACAAAGAAGAGGGAAACTGGGTATGTTTTTCTATACTTTACTCACAAATATCTTGTGGAATATCCTTTTTTTCCACTGCTTTAAGTTGTTTACAAATCCAAAGGCCTCACAAAGCCATTTATTTTAGATCTGTTTGTAAAATTCATCAGGGTAAAATAATACTTGCTTTATTTTGTAATAAATTAGAAAATACAACTTTTTGTAAAACAGTTATACATAACAGTCAGAATATTGAACACTCTTGGGCATTCAACTAGAATTCACTTTATAGAAATTTAAGAATTATACTAATTCATAAAGTTATTATTTTCATTGAACATCGTTTCTGATATGATTTCTGGGTCTAAAGCCTAGTTATTTATTGGTTTCTGAATCAGCTTTTAATTTCTCTATTTTATTATTTCTTTTCTATAATACAAAGAATAATTAAAAAGTATTGTTTTACCTATTTACTCCATTGGAGAATTCTATAAATTTATTTTAATGTTTAAATTTTAAATTACTCAATGAATTTTTTTACATTTATAGTTGTACAACAATCGTCACAACCAAGTTTTATAGCATTTCCATCCCAAACCCTCAGTGCATCCCCCCACCCCCCAACCTGTCTCATTTGGAAACCATAAGTTTTTCAAAGTCTGTACGTCATTGTCTGTTCTGCCAAGAAGTTCATTGTGTCCTTTTTTTAGATTCCACATGTAAGTGATAGCATTTAATGTTGACATCTTATTGTCTGACTGACTTCACTTAGCATGATAATTTCTAGGTCCACCCATGTTGCTGCAAATGCCGTTATTTCCTTCCTTTCAATTGATGAGTAATATTCCATTGTGTATATATAACATATCTTCTTTATCCACGTCTCTGTCGATGGACATTTAGTTTGTTTCCATGTCTTGGCTATTTTATGGAGTGCTACAATAAACGTTGGAATACATGGGTCTTTTCGAGTCATGGTTTTCTCTGGATGGATGCCCAGGAGTGGGATTGCTGGACCAAATGGTAATTCTATTTTGAGTTTTTTGAGAAATCTCCATACCGTTCTCCACAGTGGTTGCACCAATTTACATTCCCACCAACAGTGTAAAAGGTTTGCTTTTTCTCCACACCCTCTCCAGCACTTATTGTTTGCAGACTTTTTGATGATGGTCATTCTGGCTGGCGTAAGGTGGTACCTCATAGTGGTTTTGATTTGCATTTCTCTGATAGTGAGTGATGTTGAATATTTTTCATGTGTTTTTTTGGCCATCTGTATGTCTTTGGAGAATTATCGGTTTAGATCTTCTGCCCATTTTTTGAAGGGGTTGTTTGTTTTTTTGGTATTGAGCTATAGTGGGTGCTTATAAATTTTAGAGACTAATCCCTGTGCGCTGCTTCATTTGCAAATATATCCTCCCATTCTGTGGGTTGTCTTTTCATTTTGTTTAAGGTTTCCTTTGCTGTGTAGAAACTTTTAAGTTTAATTAAGCCCCATTTGTTTATTTTTCTTTTTATTGTCATTATTCTTAACAGGTGGATCTGAGATGTTGCTTTCATTTATTTGGCCTGTTTTCCTCTAAGAGTTTTATAGTATCTGGTCTTATATCTAGGTCTTTAATCCATTTTGAATTTATTTTTGTGTATGGTGTTAGGAAGTGTTCTCATTTCATTCTTTTACATGTAGCTGTCCAGTTTTCCCAGCACCACTTACTGAAGGGACCGTCTTTTCTCCATTGCATATTCTTGCCTCCTTTGTCATAGATTAGTTGACTGTAGGTGCATGGGTTTAATTCTGGGCTTTCTGTCCTGTTCCACTGATCTGTGTTTCTGTCTTTGTGCCAGTACCATATAGTTTTGATGACTGTAGCTTTGTAGTATAGTCTGAAGTAAGGGAGCCTGATTCTTCTAGCTCCATTATTCTGTCTCAGGATGTCTTTGGCTATTCTGTGTCTTTTGTGTTTCCAAACAAACTTTAAACTATTTTGTTCTAGTTCTGTGAAAAATGTCCTTGGTAATTTGATAGGGATTGCAATGAATCTGTAGATTGTAGTCATTTTGATATTACTGACTCATACAATCCAAGAGAGTGTTTGTGTCATCTTTGATTTCTTTCATCAGCGTCTTCTAATTTTCAGAGTACAGGTCTTTTTTCTCTGTAGGTAGGTTTATTCCTAAGTATTTTATACTTTTGATGCGATGGTAAATGGGATTGCTTCCCTAATTTCTCTTTCTGACCTTCGTTGTTAGTATATAGAAATGCAGTTGATTTCTGTGTATTGATTTTGTATCCTATGACTTTGCCTAATTCATTGATGAGCTCTAACAGTTTTCTGGTAGAGTTTTTAAGATTCTCTAGGTATAGTATCATGTCATATGCAAACAGTGATAGTTTTACTTCCTCCTTTCTGATTTGGATTTTTTTTATTTCTTTTTCTTCTCTGATTGCTGTGGCTGGGACTTCCAAAACTATGTTGAATAGTCGTGGCAAGAGTGGACATCCCTATCTTTTTCCTGATCTCAGAGGGAATTCTTTCAGCTTTTAACCATTGAGAATGATGTGAGCTCTGGGTTTATCATATATGGCCTTTATTATGTTGAGAAGTTTCCCTCTATGCCCATTTTCTGAAAGGCTTTTTAATCAAAAATGGGTGTTGGAATTTGTCAAAGGCTTTTTATGCATCTGTTGAGAGAATAATATGGTTTTTATTCTTCAGTTTGTTAACGTGGTGTATCACACTGATTGATTTGCGGATATTGAAGAATCCTTGCATCCCTGGGATAAATCCCACTTGAACATGATGTACAATCCTTTTAATGTATTGCTGGATTTGGTTGGCTAGCATTTTGTTGAGGATTTTTGTATCTATGTTCATCAGTGAGATTGACTGGCCTGTAATTTTCTTTTTTTGTGATATCTTTGTTTGGTTTTGGTATCAGGGTGATGGTTGCCTCATAGAATGAGTTTGGGAGTGTCCCTTCCTCTGCAATTTTTTGGAAGAGTTTCAGAAGGATAGATGTTAGCTCTTCTCTAAATGTTTGGTAGAATTCACCTGTGAAGCCATCTGGTTCTGGACTTTTGTTTGTTGGAAGTTTTTTAATCACAGTTTCAATTTCAGAACTTGTGCTTGGTCTGTTCATCTTTTCTATTTCATCTTCATTTAGTCTTGGAAGATTGTACTTATCTAAGAATTTGTCCATTTCTTCTAGGTTTTCTGCTTTATTGTTACATGTAGTTGCATGTAGTAGTCTCTTATTATCCTTTGTATTTCTGTGATATCTGTTGTTACTTCTCCTTTTTCATTTCTAATTTTATTGATATGAGTCCTCTCCGTTTTTTCTTGATAAGTCTGGCTAAGGGTTTATCAATTTTGTTGATCTTTTCAAAGAACCAGCTTTTAGTTTCATTGATCTTTTCTATGCTTTTCTTCATTTCTATTTCAATGATTTTCTGCTCTGATCTTGATGATTTCTTTCCCTCTACTAACTTTAGGTCTTGTCAGTTCTTCCCTCTCTAGCTGCTTTAGATGTAAAGTTAGCTTGTTTATTTGAGCTTTTTCTTGTTTGCTGAGGTAGGCTTGTATTGCTATAAACTTTCCTCTTAGAACTGCCTTTACTGCAACCTATAGGTTTTGGAGTGTCGTATCTTCGTTGTCATTTTCTTCTAGATATTTTTTAATTTCCTCTTTGATTTCTTCAGTGATGCATTGGTTGTTTAGTAGCATGTTGATTAGTCTCCACATGTTTGTGTTCTTTTCAGTTTTTTTCTTGTTGATTTCCAATCTTACTGTGGTAGGAAAAGATGCTTGATATGATTTCAATTTTCTTAAAGTTACTGAGGCTTGATTTGTAACCCAGGATGTGATCAATCTTAGAGAATGTTCTATGCGCACTTGAGAAGAATGTGTATTCTGTTGCTTTTGGATGGAATGTCCTATAAATATCTATTAGGTCCATCTTATCTAATGCTTCCTCAGGGCCTGTGTTTCCTCATTGATTTTCTGTCTGGATGATCTGTCCATTGCTGTAAGTGGGGTGTTAAAGTCCCCCACTATGATGGTGTTTTGTTGATTTCTCCTTTTAAGGTTGTCAGTAGTTGCCATATATATTGTGGTGATCCTATGTTGGATATTTAAAATTGTTATATCTTCTTCTTGGAATGGTCCTTTGATCATTATGTAGTGCCCTTCCTTGTCTCTTAAAATGTTCTTCATTTTAAAGTCTATTTTGTCTGATATGAGTATTGCTACTCCAGCTTTCTTTTGATTCCTGTTTGCATGAAATATTTTCTCCCATCCTCTCACTTTCAATTTGCATGTGTCCCTAAAAGTGAAGTGGGTTTCCTGAAGACAGCATATATATGGGTCTTGTTTTTGTATCCATTCAGCTAGTCTATGTCTTTTGGTTGGGGCATTCAGTCAATTAACATTTAAGGTAATTATTGATAAGTATGTTCTTATTGCCGTTTTATTAACTGTTTTCGATTTGTTTTTGTTGCTCTTTTTTCTTCCCTTCTTCTCCTATTCTCTCCTCTTGTGGTTTGATGACTATCTTTAGTGTTGTATTTGAGTTGGTTTTTTTATTTGTTTGTATATCAATTGTAGATTTTTGGTTTGTAGTTGCCCTGCAGTTTTGATATAGGAGTCTATAAATATATATATATACGAGATTAAGTTGTTGGTCTCTTAATTGCAAGTGCATCTCCATTGTCCTCCATTTGGATCTTCCTCACAATTTCTGATTTTGGTAACATAATTGCGCATGGACAATTTTGTATCTTTACCATATGTATGCCTTTACTGGTGATCCCTGTCATTTGTGGTATTTTTGTTTCTGGTTGCAGCCTTTTCTTTTCTGCCTAGAGAAGTTCCTTTAGTATTTGTTGTAAAGCTGAATTCTCTTAGCTTTTGCTCATCTTTAAAGCTTTTGATTTCTTCTTCAAACTGAATGAGAGCCTTGCTGGGTAAAGTACTCTTGGTTGGAAGTTTTTTTTTCCTTTCATCACTTGAAGTATATTGTACCACTCCCTTCTGGCCTACAGAGTTTCTGCCTGAAAAATCTGCCAATAACCTTATCGGGGTTCCCTTGTATGTCATTTGTTTCTTTTCCCTAGCTGCTTTCGACATTTTTTCTTTGGCTTTAATTTTGGTCAGTTTGATTAATATGTGTCTTGGGGTGTTCCTCCTTGGGTTTATTTTATATGGTACTCATTGCACTTCCTGGATTTGAGTGAGTTCCTTTCCCATGTTAGGGAAGTTTTTGGCTATTATCTCTATGAATATTTTTTCTGTCCTTTTCTCTCTCTTTCTACTCTGGCACCCCTATAATACGGATGTTGGTGCATTTAACGTTGTTTCAGAGTTCTCTGAAACTCTCTTCATTTCTTTTCAGTCTTTTTGCACTTTTCAGTTCTGCATCAGTGATTTCCACTAGTCTGTCCTCCACCTCGCTTATTTGTTCTTCTGCCTCCTGTATTCTGTTGCTGGTTGTTTCTAATGAATTTTTTGTTTCAGTTATTGTATTTTGGATCTCTGCTTGCTTAAGTTTTATATGTTGTATTTCTTTGCTCAGTGTTTCCTGTAAATTATCAATCTTTGCCTCCAGTTTATTTTCAATGTCTTGCATCATCTTCAGCATCAACAGTCTAAAGTCTTTTTCCTGGAGGCTGATAATCTCCTGATCACTTAGCTGTTTTTCTGGGGTTTTTCTTTCTCCCTTATCTGAGTTATAGTTTTATGTCTTTTCATTTTTATAGGTTTTTGGTGTGGTGTCCTTTTTGTAGACAATAGAGTTGTAGCGTCTCTTATTTCTGGCATTTGCCTCCCTGTGGCTGAAGTTGGTATGGGGGGCTTGCTATAGGTTTCATGATGGGAGGGACTGGTGCCTGCCCACTGCTAGGTAGGGCTGATTCCTATCCCTCTGGTGGGTGGGGCTTTGTCTCTGGGTAAGATTAGAGACATCTGTTTTGCCTTTGGGGGTCTTTAGGCAGCCTGTTTACTGATGGATGGGACTGTGATCCCACCTGGAATATTGTTTGGCCTGGAGCTTCTCAGTGCTGATGGATGGGGCCAGATTTTCCCAAAATGGCCACCTCTAGAGAAACACAGGCTGATGAGTATTCCCAAGAGCTTTGCTTCCAATGACCTTCCCCCACAGCAAGCCACAGTCACCCTTCCGTTTTCCCAGGAGATCCACCCAGAACTGCTATCAGGTCCAACCCAGATTCCTATGGAGCCTTTGCTTTGCCCTGGGACCCAGTGCATATGAAGGTCTGTGTGTGCCTTTCAGGAATGGAGTCTTTGCTTCCCCCAGTCCCATGGAACTCCTGCACACAAGCCCCACTGGCATTCAATGTCAAATGCTCCAGGGGCTTTCTGCCAGTGCCAGATCCCCAGGCATGGGGTTTTGACATGGGGTCAGAAATCTCAGTCCTGTAGGTGAGTCTCTGTGATACAGTTACTTTCCAGTCTGTGGGGCTTCCCACCTGGGAGGTATCAGGTTGCTATATCACATCATCACCCTTCTTACCTCTTGATGTGGCCTCCTCTTTGTCTTCTGGAGTAGGATATCTGTTTGAAAGTTTCCAGGCCATTTGGTTGAAGGTTGCTTGGCATTTGGTTTTAATTTTGTTGTTTTTATGAGAAGTTGAGCTCTAGTCCTTCTATTCTGACATATTAATCCCATCTCCGGGAATTCTATAAATGTTTTCACTAGACTTCACAAAGTATTCTGAGTGTCTCAGATGAAAATTCCATCAAAATGAAAGTGAAAAATATCAGTGAATCACATAATCTTTTACTAGTGTAGCAGAGATTTTTGCATCATGAGAAATGAATTCAACTTCTAATGTCCAAGAAACTATGAAGTCTGGTATTGATGCTGTGCCTTATTATTCACCGAACACCATAGTAAAAAAATTCTATCCAATATTGTACATAATCCTGGGGATGTAGATTCTACTCTCTTTTTATAAAAGAAGGTCTAAGAAGAAAACCTAACTCACTCAAGATCACATATCTGGTAAGTTATAGGGATTGATTTAAAGCCCAGTGTAATTGGGAACTCTCATTTCCAGTGATTAATGACAGACCAGCAAACTTTGATACTAAAAATAATTACTTTCAAATTATAAAGCCAGAGTAAGACAGCATTCCCTAGAACCTTTAAATGGTGAAGCTGGAAGAGAACTTAAAAGATTATCTAGTCTAATGTCTTATAAATTGGTTCTTAGCCTTGAAACTCCTCCTTAAACTAAAAAAATTAACTGGAGGCTCAAATATGTAAACTATTCAAATTTAGAGAGCTCCAGCAAAGAGAGCCTTGTGCAATTCTCAGTTCGAGGTGCTTTCTGAGGGAATCCCAAAGAATCTCCCCAGAATCAAGTCCTATGGGAGCAGTTTGAAAAACCGCTAAAGTCTAATAATCTTCATTGCTAAATGAAAAGAACAGATTTTCAGTACAGTAGTTAAAATGAAAGAAGCAATATCAAAATAATAGTCTTCCTTCTTTATGCCATCTCTCTCTCATTGCAGATCCATACAGCAGGATACTGACCACATTATCTTTCTTCCTTTAATCACAGAAACCCAATACTAGCACTGTGCCTGGCACCTAATAGGAACTCAGCATTTTTTGTGTGAATAAATTCAAGAATAAATGCACAATATATCTTAAAAATATTTGCACGTGTGTGTATGCTAAGATAGGAGAATGAAAGGTAATTTTTATGGTCACATGTTGATCTACAATTAAAATCTTCTGGCTTCATCCAAAATAATTGCCTTGGGAAGAGGTTGCAAACCATTAAAAATGGGACACTCTGTCTCTTCACAGAGAAATAAGCAGGAAGTGGAGAAATATGTCAGTTGGAACTCCAGGAGAGCTCAGAAATTCTGGCTGTGATCTCACAAATTGGAATCCAGTCAGAGGGCATCTGTAACTGTTCTTAATGGAAAGTGCCATTACTGCTATTCTTAATGACCATTTTGGTTTTATATCTAATTCAACATGCAAAACATCTAGCTGCTTTAAATTAATAGTCACACAGAAGTCATTAGCAGTCATTTGCTCTAAATGGTATTTTTTGCTTCTCATTGAAACCAGAGTTATTTTCCTTGAAGCATTTTATTACCACCTATTGAAAGAGATTGAATGTGTAAATATTAAGATAAATTGACATTTACTTAATTGTATTCCTTCTAGGGATATAGGACAAAATATTTTGCAGGTATATAATAATTTACATGCAGGATATTTTTGGTTTAGGGTAGTAATGTGGAGCTCAGACCTCATGAAAACAAAGGAGTCACAAAATCAGTATGAGTGAATCTATTATAAACTCCCAAGATACTCTGTCAAATAATATGTGTAACTTTATATGTAACAGAAGTCTTTTGCAATATGTAGCTCAATTGCGAACTGTTCAGTTGAAGCTTAGCTAAGAACATAGGAAAGATGATTTGATACTAAAAATAAATTATTTTTTTAAAAAAGTAGTTTTATTGAGTCCCCAAAAGAGTGAATTCAAAACAATCTCCCTACTTATAGTTAATAACATCTATTAATTGATGTAATGAAGGGAAATATAAATTTTTAAAAATACATTCTTTTAGTTTTAGAAATATTGTTCTATTTTTATTTGCATTTATAATACAGCTTTCCAACATAATAGTTATTTAATATATTTCTTAAGTCTATGTAAAGCTGTATTTTGCTCTCATTTCCTTCTGCCAGTTTCTTCCTGGACAATGTGGCCTGCTCGAACATGGAAACCTTGCATGCCACCACCTCACAGAGGATCTGGCATATTATAATAAGTATCTGCTGTGTGAATACATAGGTTCCATGGCCTACACACCTTCATCCACTCAAATGACCTACTAAACCAACCTCTCATGTTCTTGGCTCTTCATAGGATATAATAACAAAGAAAATAGACAGGACCTTCCCCTGTTGACCTTGTTTGTTATTTTCGGTATCACACCAAGCCTCATTCATGACTTCTGATATTTATTAATTAAACAATTACTATATTTATCCAGTCTTCACTATGAGCCAAGACAACTTGTGTACCTTCCAGCTAGCCCTTATTTTATAGATCTTAGTGAATGACAGGCTTGGATGTAGGCAATGCAGAGCCTACCAGTTGTTCAGTCCACTAAGAGGCAGTGTACATTTTTCTGCAGAAGAAAGAAACTTGAAAGTGGAAAGCTGTTTTCTGATTTGACAGGGCCTCTGCATCCAAAAGAGACTAAATATTCAGAATTTTATGGTCTAACACTGAAGAAAATAATCCCATTATATGACAATTAAACAGTATATATCTTAGTTATTCACTTTGTCATGCCAATTTTCGGAGAAACTACATCTCCTTGTATTCCTTGATGGGTCACTGTGCCTGACAGCAGGAGCTGAAGTAATTCTGGCAGCTTCTAAAGAACAGCTATGCAGATATGGATGATTCCGCTAAGAGAAAAAGGAAGAGGGCTTAACATACTTCCCACTTCTCATGTTGTCCCTTTGAGGCATCAGAAAACCTACCTGGGAAAAATTAACTAACTCTTAGGTTTGTTGACTCAGAAGTCAGTGAAATCCATATAATGCTGGGCACCCTTTTAATGTATTAATGCTAATTGTTTAAGCAAAGAAGCTTTGATATAGAAGTATAGGAGTAAGTAAAAATACAATTACTGCTAAGTATGAACAGATTTTAAATGCAAAATTAAGGGCAAAACTATAGTGAGCATTTTTTAAAATTTGTTGATTAAGTTAAAGCCAGAAAAGAAAGATTAAACTAGGATTTAGGATTAACTTATTGTAGAATCTTTAAAAATAATCTCTTTTAATGACTTAAGACGTTCATCATAAAGGTCATAGATAACAATATTTGTTGCAATAATATAAATTAGACTTGGTATAATATGTTTTGGTTATGGAAAGATTAGGTGTTAAGTTTTTCTCCTAACTACATATGAATCTGTTAAGATTTGAGCCAAGAAATCTTATAAAAAATAAAAAGAATCAATGTATCCTTAGATAAGAGGCATATTCCTTAGATGAGGCATATTGCATGACTTTTTTTGGAAAAAATAGAAATTACAAAGTAGGCAAATCAATACATTATGAGAAATAACCTTGCACTTTCAGGACACTAAAGCATGAAGGATAAAATGAGAGAGGAGGCGATGGAGTGAAAAGAAAATATTCATTTTCAAAGGCAGTTCTGAACACATTTATATATACATGGGAAGAGTGACTAAGAAAATAGGATAATGAGTAATTCATGTTGAGAATGCTAGGACATATTGAAATAAATGTGGGCTTGACAGAGTCTTCCTAAAGGTTATAAAAATGAACAGCATGTAGAAGAGCCAGTATCATACAGAATGGAGCGACATGTAGCCCCAGAGAAAATTAAGACCGCTGGCATTCCACAGAATTTTAGAAGCCACAGAATCATCATGTTGTAAAAAGATATTATGTTCCCACGGGGTCTCTGACATTGAAGTGAGCCTTTGGCAGCAGCATCGGTCCTGTGGGTGAAGTTCTTTTCACTCATATGATTGTCATAAGGGCATCAAGTTGGAAATGCCAAGGAGAGTATGAAACCAGCACGCTATTACTGCAACACCGAATTTTCCGGCAAGGAGCCTTCCTACCTCCTATCAGTGCTTTGTATGAAAGCTTGTTTCTTGATTGTATAGATTTATGTATATAATATTGTCAGTCTTTCAAAAGGGAGGATACTAAAAATGGCAAATAGCAGGAATCATTTATTTATGTGAAACAACATTAAAATGAGTTAGGCCGGGGGATAGCTTGGTGTGGCACTCTCCTACGGGGTTAGGAGAGTGTATATAGGTTGAAAAGAACACAGCTGGCATTGTAATTTTGTATTTGAAATGAAAAACATTACTTCATTTATTTTATAAACTAGAGGGGTTGAAATTCTCACCAGAAAATCCTTTATTTGACTTCTAGCCGTGCTTGTTGTGTGGCCTACAGAATCTGATTTCTACACTCAGATTCTCATTTCTTCTATCTGTAAACTGGAGATAATCATATTCGCACATAGAGTTAGACAATAATATCTATACATTTTTAAAAAGTTATAGTTTTTAAAGTGCTTGGCACATGGACTTACCAAATAATAATTCAAGATTTCCCTCTTTCTGCCTGTTTTCTCCTCCCTGTAATGTTTGTTTTCGCTATCTTTTTGGCTCTCCCATCTCTACTTTTTCCTACCCAGCATATATGCATACTCAACAACGAGTGAAAAACTAAAAAGGATACCACCTCTATTGTTCTTAGGACCCCAACTTGTTACCACTCTGGCTGTCTTCTTCCCTTCAAATACAACTTTTTGACATTCATTCTCCCCACCTTCCTGTTGTCCAGTCAGGCAATACCCTTTGCTACTGGCTTTGATTTCCATCAGTCCTGGATAACTGATCCTGTTAACATACGTAACTCCCCCAGTTGCCAAATATCATCAGTAGTTTTCAGGATTTTCTTTCTGGACCTAATCTTCAGGAGCACCAGCACTGTAAGTATTCGGATGTATGCATACTTCTTTCATGTTTGCTTCCTCACTGCCAGTTCTTTTTATCTTTCCTTACAGTATTCATCTTCTCTTGCCCATCCTTTAAATATTATTATTTTCAGGATTTCATTTGTAATTCCTTTCCTTCTGTTTACAGTATTCTGGAGATGTTTATTCTCATCAATAGCTTCAACTACTTTTCATTACTGCATATGTGGTCTCTGAATAACCTACTTTGGAATCACTTACACACACTTAGTAGAAGTGCAAATCTGAGGCTTGACCAGACCCTCCTCTGCTGGCATTCTAATGAGTCTTAAGTACATATCACCACCTCAGATCTCTCTCCTTAGTGCCAGACCAAGCGCCTAGCTTCTTCTGGGCATTTTTGCTTGAATGTTCCAAAAACATCATATGTTTGGGGTGCTCATAACTGAACCAGTCTTTCCTTTCAGCACAACCTTCCATGACCACTATCATGGTTATGGTCACTAATCTCTTAGTTTCCCAAATACTAGCATCTCCGTCTCTTTCATCATCACATCCCATCAGTCAACAAGCCCCTTTGCTCTACCCTCCCTACCTTCTTGTGTTTCATATGTAACAAGATAGCCTCAGTTTCCTTGCCATAGTCCTATCTCTCTTAGATTTACTCTTTATCCTACTGCAATACGTCATGAATGTTATTCCCAACTTTATTTGGTTACTGTCCCCCCACAATCCTCTGTATAGATTCCAAACCTCTTAATGGTACATATGGCCCCTGCTTGCCTTTCAATATCATCAGTTGCTGCAGCTCACACAGGTGCCTGAAGATCCCCTGTGGTCTAATTATTTTCAGTTTACTGCAGGCTTCCTACTCTTACCTGCCTCGAAGGTTTGGGACGTGTTGTTCTTTATGCCAGGAAGTCCTCCTTCATCTGGCTAACTCCTGCCATAGCTTCAGTACTTATTTCAAGGATAACCTCCAAGGATACCCTCAGGAAACTTTCTACCTCATCTAGATTGAAAGATATACATGTGTGGTTCATTTGTTTATCTTAGAATCAGTACTTTCCTTTGTTATGACATTAATTATCTTAATATGGTGGTTATCAGAGCACTTGTCTGTGTGCATTTCTAGTCTGTGAGAATGAGAATAGCGCCTTTCATTTAAAAAATCTGCCACACCATGCACAGTACTTAGCACACTGTAGGCATTCAGTCAATACATGCTTGTGAATTAATGGTTCTTTGAAATGGATGATGATGGTGTTATAAGTGGAAAGAAAGATACTATTCAGAATGTCAGCTCAATGAATCATGGTTTTATTAAATAATACATTTTTTCTTTTTTGTTGTAGTTGACTTACAATATTATATTAGTTTCAGGCATATGACAGTGATTTGATATTTTTAGACATTATGAAATGATCATCACAATGACTCTAGTTACCAACTGTCACCATAGAGTTATTACAATATTATTGAATATACTCACTCTGATTTACATTACATCCTCCTGGCTTATTTATTTTACATGATTAAAAAGTTAGTGATAAATGTTCAAAGATCATCTGTTTTCTTTAAAAATTAAGCATAAATATTTAAAACTTAACTCTGGAGCCAAAAGTGTCATAAGGCATAAATGCATGAGAGTATTCACATCTGGTTAGCCTGGAAAAATGTTTAAGTGTGGGTTTAAGATGCATTGCATAACTGAACCAGTCTAAACTCCAGACCAGAAATTTATTATTTGGAAGCAAGTTGAAACCAAAATACAAGCCTTTTAAACCTAAACACAGCCTGGCCAGAGGAAGAACAATGAAAACATGTCTATTCTTAATGTCTGGCAAAAGGATATATGTAATTTTTCACTTTTTTAAATGAGTGCTGCAGTCCAACAGGAATTTGGCGTATTTTCTTCACTTAACACTAAGCCAGTATATATTAGAAATGAGAGAAACATCCATGTTTTTACCTCTGATTATAAACAATATTAATACTCAATTCAGATAACTTTGGAATGTTTTAATGTATTTAGAGTGTGCAGTCTACGAACTACATATTTGGAAATAAAAGTACAATAAATAATAATCTATTGAAATACAGTTTTGAAAGATAATAAAATTTAAAAATATACTCTATTTCTGATTATCTGAATATCATCATTTTCATTCCTCAACTCAAAGTGAAGACTCCAGGAACCACTTCCCAAATATTTTTAGTGGTTAATAAAACTGGCATTGGAAATTTATTCCTAACATCATGAACTTTGTAGAATGTAAAAACTTGAGATTAGAATTCAAGATCTAGTTTTATCTGGACTGCTTACCAAATGAATTGTCTTGGACAAATCATTCGTCCCCTTTGAATCTCTGTTCATTCCTCCTATTTGGTTACTTAATAGTTATTTACTTAAATGCTAAAAATATATGAACATTCTTTGTAAAACTTTAAATGTATATAAATTAATGTATCAATATAATTAATGCACTGTAACTTGAAAAAATGATGCATTTTCTTCAAAGTTTTACCACATTATTACCTCAGTTTTATATGAGGGTAATATGTTACTCTGTTGTTCATGAGGATGGATTAGGATAACCTGACATTGCATCTTCATTTCTTGATAACCTTATAGTATTATATAATTATTATTATTATCTGCATATCTCAGATGCACCTGCTTTATCATAGCTCCTCCAGCCCCATTTAGAACCTTATTCCATTGGTGCTGGGAATCTTCAGAATGTCCTCTCTGAACTACAAACAACTTTGCGAATCATCTGGTTCTGAAAAGTTGACTGCTTGGTTATTATTTTATTGCTTGTGAAGTCACATTTAACAAGAGTTTTGGCAAAACCCTATTTTCAGGGTCCTCAGTGGAAATGGTAATGTATTTGCTGGTTGGTTGGTGTGTTCTCAAGGTTCTTCCAACACTGTGTTTCACCGAGTCCTCTCTGCTGAAACCACATGGTAGTCTTTGAAACTGTGGGAAGACTATTTCTCTCCCCTAGTCTGTGCCGTACTTAATTTCCTAGTCACTATAGCATTGTACTTGTGCCCCAGAGCCCATCCCATAAACCCCTTCATGAAAAAAGCTTCCCAACTGTGTAATATTTCTCTCTGCTAGACTCAGTCCTTGAAGTTGTTGGGCATGGAGAGCATCACTTCATAAGGAAGTGCTGAACTGTTTTCCACACTAAGTCTACCATTTTGTATTCCTATGATATAAGAATTTCAGGTTGCGGAGTTCCCATCATGGCACAGTGGAAACGAATCTGACTAGGAACCATTAGGTTGCAGGTTCGATCCCTGGCCTCCCTCAGTGGATTAAGGATTCAGCGTTGTCATGAGCTGTGGTATAGGTCGCAGATGCAGCTCGGATCTGACGTTAAACCCCTAGCCTGGGAACCTCCAAATGCCATGGGTGTGACCCTAAAAAGACAAAAGCCAAAAAAAAAAAAAAAGAGTTTCGGGTTGCTCCACCTCCTTGCCAGTACTAGGTTTTCTCGGTTTTTTAAGGATAAGTTAGCATTTAATAATTAATTAATTAATTATGTATATAACTATTAGGCAATTTCTTGAGGAGACTGCTTCATAGTATCTCTTCTTCTCAACCTACTAATTTTTTTATCCTGTGTTTAAAAAAGGGTCTATGACTAGTTAACCAATACACAAAAGAGTGTTTTTTCCCTATTAGATACTCATAGCAGTAGAAGCCCCATGCTTTCTATCAATTTTCTCTGTGCCCATTGTTAAAGATAGAAATGGGATATGAAAGTATACAAAAAAAAGCCACATTAAAAATAAACTTCCAACTAGATCACAGTAAAGATGTTTGCCCTCACTGCTTCTATTCAGTGTGGTACTAGAAATTCCAGCAGATGCAACAAGACAAAAAAAAGAAAAAGTATATCTATATTGAAAAGAAAGAACCAAATCTGTTATTTGCAGAACTGATAATAATCTGTGTAGAAACTCTGATGGAATTTATTTTAAAAGTCTCCTAGAACTACTAAATGAATTTAGTGATGTGGTAGGATACAGAATATTTACAATAGCAATAAAAATTTATAATATAATTAGAATAAATCTGATAATGTATAAGGCCTATACATTAACACCTATAAAACAACAGAGAAAAAATAAAGGAGTCATAAATAAATGGAGACATATACCATGTTTATAAGTATGTCTAATTCATAGGTCAGAAGACTGTTAAGATGTCAGTTTGCCCAAAATTATTTTATACATTTAATACAATCTGAATCATAATCCCAGCAGATTTTCTTTGTGGAACATAATAAGTGCATTCTACAATTCTCACGGAAATATGAAGGACCTACACTAGTCAAAACAACTTTTTTGGAAGAAGAATAAGTTTGGATGACTAATAATACATGATTTTAGGAGTTATTAAAAACTAGTTAAATAGTTTTTAGTATTAAGACAGTAATCAAGACAGTTTGGTATGTATTAGTGTTAAGGTAAAAAAAAAAAAAAGAAAAATGCAGTAGGATAGAGTCCATAAACTGACCCATACGTGGGGAAAATTCACTTTTGACACAAAGGTACAAGGCAATTCAGTGGAGAATTAATAGGCTTTTCAACAAAAGTTGGGTATCTATATACAAAAACACCAATCAGTACCTCATATCCTATGTGAAGATTAACTCAAAATGGATCATAGACCTAAATATGAAACCTAAAACTATAAAATGTCTCAAAGAAATCACAGCAGAAAAGCTTAGTGATCTTGAATTAGGCAAATATTTCTTAGATATGGCATGAAGTATATAACACGGAAAAAGTTTTTTGACTTTTATTTTACTGTAGATTTTTAAAAAATTATAGTTGATTTACAATGTTGTACCAATTTCTGCTGTACAGCAAAGTGACAAGGCCATATATATATATATATATATATACATATATATATATATATATATATAAATTCCTTTTCTTGTATTCTAGAAAAAATTTTTAAATGATAAATTAAACATCCTCAAAATTTAAAAGAAAAAAAGCTTCTGCACTTTGAAAAACACTTAAGAGAATGAAAAAAATGCCATTGGATAGGGAAAAAATATTTGCAAACCATCAACATGAAAAAGAACTTATACAAAGATTATGTAAGGAATTCTGAAAACTCTATTTAAAAAAGAAAAATAACCTAGTTAAAAATAGGAAAATAGTAAAAACATTTCACCAAAGATATACAAATGATAAATAAGCACATGAAAAGATATTTACAGCAGTAGAAGCATTCATCATTAGTGAAATGCAAATTAAAATCACAATGAGATGTCACTATACAACTATCAGAATGACTAAAATTAAGAGGAATGCCTTAATATAAGTACTGGTGATGTAGATATACTGGAACTATATACTGTTCTTGAGAATGCAAGCTGCTACAGTCACTTTGGAAAAAAAGTTTAGGAGTTTCTTGAAAATTTAAACTCACACCTACACGTAATACATGTAATTCCATTCTTTTTTTTTTTTTTTTTTTTTTTGCCTTTTGTCATTTTAGGGCCGCACCTGCGGCATGTGGAGGTTCCCAGGCTAGGGGTCTAATCGGAACTGTAGCCGCCGGCCTACGCCAGAGCCTACGCCAGAGCCACAGCAATGCAGGATCCGAGCCGCATCTGCGACCTACACCACAGCTCACAGCAACGCCGGATCCTTAACCCACTGAGCAAGGCCAGGGATCGAAACCGCAACCTCATGGCTCCTAGTCGGATTCGTTAACCGCTGCGCCACGACGGGAACTACCTAATTCCATTCTTAGGTAAAGATATGAGAGAAATGAAATCATACATCCATACAGAGACTTGGATGTAAATGCCCATCAGCTGAGAAATGGATAAGGAAATTATGGATAAATAATTCAATGGAATATTATTCATCTAAAAAGAAACCTCTGATACATGCAACAACATAAGTGAGTCTTGAAAAAATTGTGCCTAGGGAAAGAAGCCAGCCAATAAAACTGTCAACTTTATGTTTTCATTTATATGATATTTTATAAAAGCAAAAACTATAGGGACAAAAAAGACATCAGAAGTTGCCAAGGACTAGTATTAGGAGGAAGAGAATTAATGGAAAAGTCAATAATGCAACTTTTAGGGGCAATGAAAATAATTATGAATCCTTATTGTACTGATCATTGAATGACTCTGTATGTTTACTAAAACTCATTGATTTGTGCATCTAAGAATGACTTTTTAAATTATGTAAGTTTTATATCAGTAAACCTAACTTTCACAAAATAGAGTTATACACTCACTAAACAGTAAACAGAGTTGATGAATTTGTAGAGAAAATCAGGAAGTGCTAAAGTGATCAGGAAAGCTTTCCTAGAGTAGGTTAACTTGAACTCGGTTGGAAAATAGAGTTCCTATCTGAACAGGTCAGGAAAAGAGTAAAGTTCTAAGATGGAGCAGATTTACCTCTGTAACAGTAACCCCAGTCTTAGTGGCTTAACACAGTAATGGTATATTTCCTGCTCATGTGGTAGTCCACTTCAGTATTCAGGAGGCAGCCTTCCAAGAGGTGATTCCCAAGTCCTAGATCCATGGAATCCTTCACTACCTCCTCTGCATCAGAGTAAGGAAGATAAAGAAGTAGAATACTTGCATGACAAATTGAATGGGAGATTTTTGAAACCAGGCATGGAAATTGTGTATATCGTTTCTTCCTCACTCCATTGGCCAATACATAGCTGCATGGCCTTACATATCTGCAAAAGTGTTGGGAAATGTAGTGTAAGCTGGGATCCTAGGAGGTAAAGGATACAAGTTTAGTGAGTAGACCAAATACGGATGTACAAAAATGAGATGTGCAGTCACAGAGTGTTGAGGAGTCCCTGTGGATGTACAAGGCTTGTAACTATTGTAAGAGAATGTGGGATGAACTAGAGGAGTACACTGAATGCCAAGATTAAGTTTATATTGTTAGGGGTGCAATAACTGGCCAAAGATAGGGTGATGCACACTTATCACTCAAAGGTATGCTGAGAATGGAATAAGATAATATAGTGACATTATTTTTCAAGGTTTATAAAGCACTAAATGAGTGTATGACATATTTTATATTAAGTTTCTACAATTGCAAATTTTTTTTTCCATTTCATGACTTTCCTTGAAAAGTTCAAGGTTTTTCAGGAACTTCTGAACTTTGCCGATTATTCCATCCATACCCCCGAAAGGAATAGTTATCCTTTGCCTGCCTTGTTCCTCTCTCAGGAAAAGATGTTAATAAATTATTAACTATAAAGGAAAGGAAACCACATGATTTCTTAGAACACTTCTCTTCTTTGCAATCCTGCTGTGTGTGTTTAAGGATGTAGTATTACCGTCTGTGCCAATAAAAATAATAATATGCACAGTGTTGAAACATAGAATGATAGAGTATTATTTCAAAAAATGAACTTAAGTCCTGCTTTGTTTCTTTTTGCGTATTTCATGTTTGCCTTATTTGAATTTTTTCTTTTATCTTTAGCATGTTCATTGTATCCTGCCAAAATCATCCTGATAATTCTGCTTCTCTCCTCAGGGCTGTCTGCCAACTGATCACTTCTAAAACCAATTTTCTTCATTACATTGGCATTTTCTCCCTCTTTATTTTTAAATTACCTTCTCAATGCCTTTGAATCCAATTCTAACTATTTTATTGAGTTACAGGACAATTTTTCCACCATTCCTGAGCTATCCACATCCATTACTTGAAGTTATTCCACCTCTCCATATCTTTATGTGAGAAACACTTTAAATTGTTCTTTCATATTTTTCCCAACTGTATTTTCATGCATATTTTTACCTGGCTGCATATATCTGTAAAATAAGTTTTTCCTTTATCAAGTCACTCTTTCAACTTTCAAACAACAGCTCATTTTTCTGAGATTTTAACTGGAATGACTGATTTGATATTCAAATCGAATAAATTTATCATTTCTCATCTTTGATATTTTCTGATCAGAGACCACTAAACACTAACACAGCAAATGCTTTATAATCTTAAAGCCTAATCGTGATTCCATCACTGGAAAACTGATCCTCTTTCTCCTGTCACTTTGGGTACATACTTGTTTTTCTGCTTTCTAGACCGCACATTTCATTACTAGAAGTAGAAATGTTTAAAGTTTAAGTTAGGCAGAAAAGCAATGTGATCTTTCATTGTGATTACCCATAAGTATATAATTATAAATATGGTATTATGAGAGTTCCCATTGTGGCTCAGCGATCTAAGAACCTGATCTAATCTCTGTGAAGATGTGGGTTAGATCCCTGGCCTTACTCAGTAGGTTAAGGATCCGGCATTGGCAAGAGCTGCAGATGCGGCTCAGATCCAGTGTTGCTGTGGTTGTGGTATAGGTCAGCAGCGCAGCTCAGACTCAACCTCTAGCCTGGGAACTACATATGCCATAGGTGTGACCATAAAAAGAAAAGAAAAAAATATGATATTATGATCAGTATTGTTCTATACTCTATAAAACAATAGCTCAATATAAGCCTAAAAGGCTAATTTTTCTATATCTAATTTCATAACATTTGACATAAAATGGACCTATTTATATTAAATGAAGACATGGTTCATCAGTTGTCTCTTTTCAGAATTAATAGCAAATTGAGTCTTTAAATAAACATGAAAACATATCCCACTTTTCATCTGCAAAGAAAACCTGGATTTCATGAAGCTCTTAGAGAGTAATTTTTGCAAACCCTTTTTGTCTTTTATTAAAAAAAAAGATTGTCTACCTTATAAACCCATTAATAGATGTTTATGTGGCATGTATGACAAATAATAGAAATAAGAACTAAGCGAAGGAGTTCCCTTCTTGGCTCAGTGGTTAACGAATCCGACTAAGAACCATGAGGTTGTGGGTTCGATCCGTGGCCTTGCTCAGTAGGTTAAGGATCCGGCGTTGCCGTGAGCTGTGGTGTAGGTTGCAGACGCGGCTCAGATCCCGCGTTGCTGTGGCTATGGCGAAGGCCGGCGGCTACAGCTCCTGTTAGACCCCTAGCCTGGGAACCTCCATATGCCGCGGGTGCAGCCCTAGATAAGGCAAAAAGACAAAAAAAAAAGAATTAAGCAAAAAGAAAATACTATTTAAAAAAAAGCATGGCAGATTGTGAATAAGTGGTAGCACTAAATTGGTTTTTAATAAATTCTAATAACCTTTATGGGATATAGACAGTGCTTTATAACTATAGAGAAAAAACATATATTTTGCCTTTGAATAAAAGAAATTTAGTTGGGCTGTTTCTTACAGTTTTTAATTCTTTATAATGTAGATTATGCTGTATCTGAAAAAATATATACCTTAATTTATAATTGGGTGAAAACAAAAAATTTCTATTGAGCAATTTATGAATGTAAAGAGGGAAGAGGTAGTAATTCCAAATACAATAAGGTTTTCCTCCCACCAATTAATAGCATTTATATCATCAGTATTGTTTAAAGTTTTAAAAATTGTAATTGGCCAAATTTTATGTTTTTTATTATAATTATTCATTTGTTCCATAGCTATTTCTGTTAATTTATAAATTGTTTTATTTTATTTCATCCTTTCAGGTATTCTGCCTGTTTAAAATAAAAGGTGAGGAAAAATGATATACCTGGGAATTTAGCTAATATACAGTTGCTTGTTATGTAGAGATTTGCTTGCTAAAGTTCTCAATGAATTGATCTTACATTTCAGTTTCTTTTTTTGATATTTTTTATTATAGTTGATTTGCAGTGTTCTGTCATCAGGTTCTTTGTTAATGATTTATTTCAATATATTTTATTTAGCACTTCAATCTTTATTTTTAGCAGTTTAAAGTTAGTTTATATAAACAACATTCATCTTTATTGGATTCAAGGAATGTCTCTTATGTTACTAGATAATTGGTTTAATTATAGCTTTATGGTTTACACGACAACATTTTTCATGCTTCTAAGTTATTACATATATTACGTGTGGATTTTCTTCCTGAATGCTCTAAGCTGGAAGTGATTCTGTTCTGATTTAGGCTATAATTATTATACTTATGCAGAATAATATTGTCAGCAAGTCTTGTCATCTGAAAAAAAGAATAATTTCCCCAGTGGATATTATTTTTCAAATTGTATTTTCCATAAAGCTATCAATACCTTTATGCTAAGTGTTCAAAAATATTCACTTTTAAAGGTAGTCTACTACAAATATGTTATTTTTACTACAAGAGGACTAGTTTCAAAATACAAAATCTTGGCAATAATTTTAGATTATGTATGATTTTTATAAGCTTTATAGTCTCTTCATAGAGATATTGATCATCTTTAGTGACTTGGGGTGCTTTCCAAAGTGTTTCTTGAATATGTAGGCATACAATACAGAACTTTAAACCATGAAGGAAACTTAGAAATAATTTAGAGCAAGGCAGACTTTGGAAAACCTATGGTTTCCAAATGAGACACTCTGGGGGGTGGGGGGATGCACTGAGGGTTTGGGATGGAAATGCTATCAAATTGAGTTGTGATGATTTTTGTACACCTGTAATTGCAATAAAATCCATTAAGTAATGGGAAAAAAAGAATAGAAAGCCCAGAAATTAAAAAAAAAAGAAATAATTTAGATCAAGGATAAGCAAACTACAACCCATGGATGAAATCTGAGCAGTGGTCTCTTTTTGTAAATAAAGTTTTATTGGAACACAGCTGTCGCCCTTGTAAAAACATCCCCACCCCACACCCAGGAAATGGAATTTCTTATAGAGCAGAACTGAAAGCTCACTGGGAGAGACAGTACAAGGGGCTACTTCTAGTTTGACTTGTTTCTCAGACCCATGTGTCCTAGCTATTGACACAGCACCACACAATAGCCACTGGCTTTTAAAAGATAGTACCCCAATCACACAGAGTAGCAGTGTCATACATAAACTAGTGGTTTATTTACACCTTTAAGAGACTAATCCAACACTATATCAGGCCAGCAGATTTGGAGTAATGCGATATATAGTAAAATGAACATTACTCAGTGATACTGAGTCATGTACTTTCTGTCACCTTTCCTTTGCTCCTGAACTTTTCATTCAAGAAGTTGTGCAGTGTCCCATGGCAATGAATCTCCATTCTCTGAGCCCTTGGATAGTATTGCTGGATGAGACACTTAAGGCAAAATAGGCAAAATATTTCTCAGTCCTAGCAATCACAGATCATTGCTCTTTCCAGGGAAGAAAGGGTCAGATACTACCAACTTGTAACCAGATGGCTGATTGGTTTCCTCAAAAGGTTGTATACCAAGTGATCATTGTCGGTCTGATACAAATCAGACCTTCAACAGAAGCAATAGCTAGATCAGCCTTGGAAGAGAGAGCCCTTGCTTGCACAGCCTACATCTGCACCACAATAACTGCTCCTCCCATGAGCCCTTGCACAATAAATGTAGTAACCAAGGGGTGGGGGAAAACTTGTTCCACAAGGCAGGTAATTCCCTCCATTTGGTTGTTCAGCATCTGTACTGCAAGAGGGCATTTGTACAAAAAGCAAAGGTCTACACACTTTGTGACCACTCCAAATTCCTACCTCTATTTCTTCTGTAGACATTATTATCTCCAGTCTTCCGATCTTCGTCTTTTCAAACCCCTTAATACGCAGTCAAGTTATCTGCACTGCTCAGTATTCCATATGTATCCTTATCTTGAGCGAATTCTCTGTCCACACAGTTCCTGACTAGATACAGTACTCAAAGCCCTGCCCACTGGGAAAACTTGCCCATACTATTGTCATTCACAGCTGTCACTAAGTGAGGATGTAGCATGGCATTTTCAGCTCCCCCAAATATTTTGCAATAGGTTGTAATAATCAAAACCCAGATTTTTCTCCGGCTTTATCAGCTGGTCAAACATAATGAACCCCTCATGAAGCCACAGGAGTGAGCTGAGAGGTGTCACTGCAGCACAGAAGTCTAGTCTGTTCCAGAAACATACTTTCTTAGATATTCAGAAAGTTAGGCTTTATCTCCAAAGAAATATTTCCTGAAGTGTTATGAACTAAATGTCTAAAAAATGCTGTGTTTCTTAATTGTTAGAGTTCAATTATACGGTAACTTGTCCTTTACCTTGTGGCATATATTCCAGCATGTTTCTGGTACCAGATTCTTAAACCACCCTTGAGTCATTATAGGATTTACTTCCTATCTTCCATTCAGACATATGTCACACTATGGGTTTCCTTATCATTTGTTGCTGCTCAGGTTTAAAGGACATGCTGTCAGTTAGTGGGATAGTGTGATGTTCTGCGAAATGTCCAAATGATAAAGGTCCCTTCACACTATACTGGGTCAGAGAGCAGGAGAATTAACAATCCTGGGGCATGATCATCAACACGTGCTGCTCTCCAACCACATGACTCCAAAACTGCTTCTGATCCTTTCTGATGGACATTGAAAAACATTTGCCACTTCATAAGTTGCATATAATGTGCCAGAAGCTTTGTTTATCCACTCTAGAAAAGATAACACATTTAGCACAGCTACTGCAAATGGAGCTATTATTTAATTCTTCTGTGGTTAGTTGTCTGTCATCTGTCATGATCTAGCCTATTTTTGAGGGCCAGAATCATGAATTAAATGTAATATGATTGAAATGACCACCTCTAAACCTTTATGTATTCCATGGTGGTGCTAATATCTACCATTGCACCCAGAATGCCATATTACATAGTTCACCCACTTTGATTCACATTTCTGGCCAGAGGTGAGGAAGCAGTTTTAAGGACTTATACTTGGTCTTTTATGCCAAAGTGTTTCTTACTGTGAAGATTTGGAAATCAAGTAAAATATTTTGACAGTTGATAAGTATATCTATCTGTTTCTGCATTCAGAACTGGGGAAATAATCACAGGGTGAATCCATGGACACAGTGGATCCACATGAGATGGACCTGAGCCAGGACCCCATTTATCACTTGTTATCTCTGTACTCTAAAAAAGCCAGGCCATTATGGTATTTAAGGCCCCCTGGTATCCAACACACTTCAAAAACCACAGATTTTTTTTACCCCAGTGAACAGCAGTCCTGGTATTTGGCGGGGGGGGAAGGATATTGGAATTTTGACTCGATATATCTACTGTGCTGTTGCAGAGTACTTCCACAAGGTGACCTTGCTTTCCTAATTAATAGTTTTGGGTATTCTCTGGAAACTGGCTGAAAGATTTTAAATTACCACTGTGGCAGCAAATATCAACTTTCTGCTCACCTGATCTTGATCTTTTTTTGAGTGAGGAAAGAGAGTGTAGCTGTGTGTGTGTATCCAACTTTACATTCTATTCCTTGTATATCAACCCTTAAATTCCAGTATCCTCCATCTCAGTTCTCAGGCACATTCTCTCAGTTTTTGCTGGTATGTAATATCAACCTCCTATAGCTCTTTTCCTCTTGTAGAAGGGACTGTAATTCTCAAGCCAGGTCAAGCTGAGACTTAACCCTAGTTATTGGTCTAGGAGTAGTGAAGTGAAGATCAGCTTCTGAGCCATATGCATAGACTCCAGGGAAGAAAAGAGCATATCCTTTAACAAAGGAGTGTTACACCTCTGTTAGGGTTCAGGGGATTGTGTCAGCAAGTTCATCCACCCATATGTCCCCACTCCACATCCTGTGGTCACATTCTTTTCTTAACAAGGCCTTAACTGTAGCATAAGGGAGATTCCAGTTCTGTGTTTCAGTCTTTCTCACAATAAGGTCTTGGGACTGAGTTACAAAATATTCCTTTAGTTATAGAGGATAAATGTCTATTTAAATGCTTACGTGGAGACGTTCTGATTCTCACACCTTCCCCTGAATTGAGAGTGGGCTCAACTGACACTGTCATTCTCTGTTCTTAAGCACTGCAATGGTACTTAAACAATAACCATTCAATTCCATGGTTCCCGTAATTATCATTGATCCCATAGCTCTAGAATGCTATGCATAAGTACCTCCTTCCATCTGTCTTTTATCCCAATTCTTCACAATTGAGTTAGCAGTTGCGGTGCTGGAGTACACCAAGGATTATTGCCATTGCAATTACAACCAGCAGTGGGATTCTTCTTACCATCTGGCCAGCAAGTTATCCAATTCCACTAGCTTGTGTATCTGCTTTTTAATATAGAAAAACAGTGTCTTTGTTTATGATCTCCTAAAAGCCAACCAATTGATTGCTGGAAACATTCATAAGGAACTGAGGAAGTGATACATGGAAGAATGTATTACCAAGCAAGTTACCAGTGTGGGAAATTGGAACATACTGGGGGATTCTGGGACGCATTGTGGAACACATGCTTTGGAGTGATGCCATGCAAGTGGTGAGGGAGACTGGGTTTTATTGTAGTCAGCACTGCTGTTGTAAGTTACTGATTGAGGCTACTTTCAGAATCAGGCATGACAGAGCAGGTAGTGGCATCCAGAGAAGGTCTCAAGTAAAGATGTATAGGTGCTGATATACTTGGACTAAAGTAATAAAACTTAAATAAAGAGCATATGTTCTAAATGATTGGCCTAACATGTCAGAGTCAATACTGGTAGAATGAAAACAAGAACATGGGCTTTCAGACCCCTGTTCAGATGAACCTACACTAAGCTGTTTCTTTCAAATTTATCATCCAAGAATGTTGTCTAGTTTGTGCTTGAGAGTGACATGTATAAAAATAACTCCCAATCAGAATTAATGAGCAGATCTTCTCTTTGTCGTCCGATCAAGGATAAAGGAAAAATAGCTTTTGCCTTTTCTCTACTGAGCTCAGGAAATGGAGTTCACTAAGCAAGGACAATGCTCTAATGCCAGTGGGAGGGGGAGAGAGGAAAAGAGGGTAAGTAGGGTTTTTTCCACTAATGGAAAAGATCAAAACAAACAAAAAAGACAGTGGAAGCTTGGTGCAATAGGTAATAGTTTTTGTAACCCAGGGATAGCCAAAATTTACTTTATAGTTAATGAAGGCAGTTGCAGAATAGAAATCTTAACATATCCACTGGCTTGCAGGTAAGACTTTAGAGACTATAAAGGCAATTTTACTAGGTATTCTTTACTTGCAGATGAGTGTCCTCTTCATTACTTGGCTTCATTTCTCTTGGGCAAGAGACCACCCACCACATGCCCTTAGGGAAAGGACAGAAAGATAAACCAAGGGTTCTAAGAGAAACCACGCACACACTGACACATCCACATGTTTGCAAAAACAAAGGTGCTTTCTTTCTTCAGTGCACCTTTGTTAATAAGTAACCAGTGTGCCTGACCTCACCTACATCTCCCTACATATCTAACAGAGAGGGGAAGTAGCATTAAAACTAAGAGAAAGGCAGTGAAAATCACCATGGTGGGATTGGGATACAGCAGCCAGAGGGCCTGTGCAAGAATTCTCAAGCAATCCCAAAGCTCAAGTGAAGGCAGTTCACTTTCAGTTTGTAGATTCTGGTTTCATTTCGCAGATTCTAATACATCACATATACTTTTATTTCAGCTTACCGTGGATATATATTTAATTTCTGTATACTCACCAGTATTGAGTTAAAAACTTAAACGTGTTACCTTGCTTAAAATATTCAGTGAGTTCTGAACTTAGAGTTTTGTCTTACCTGATTTCCCAAATTTAAGTTAATTAATTAATAAGACAAGTCTGCCTGACTAGACTGTGGTGAATTTCTTGCTAATGTACCACACATTGCATAAATGTCACCAGAAAATTTCAATTTATTTTCCTTATAATAAATCATTAGCAGCATCTAAGATTCTGCATTTTTATAGTGCTTGTGTAATGATGTTAAACATACATTTTTCATCTCTTTTGCTATCTATATATCATTGAGAAATGGCTTTTTAGCTAATTTCAGGAAACAGATTTGAAAAGTTTTAAGTTCCCTTAAAAGTAGGCATTTTGGAGTTCCCATTGTGGCTCAGTGGTTAACGAATCCAACTAGGAACCATGAGGTTGTGGGTTCGATCCTGGCATCGCTAAGTATGTTAAGGATCGGGCGTTGCCGTGAGCAGTGGTGTAGGTTGCAGACGCGGCTCGGATCCCGCGTTGCTGTGGCTGTGGCGAAGGCCGGCAGCTACAGCTCCTGTTAGGCCCCTAGCCTGGGAACCTCCATATGCCGCTGGTGCGCCCCTAGAAAAGGCAAAATAAACAAACAAAAAAAGTAGGCATTTTGCTGCTGGAGCTCACCGAGGATTATCACCATTGCAGTTACAACCAGCAGTGGAGTTCTTCTTGCCATCTGGCTGGCAAGTTGTCCAATTCCACTAGCTCTTGTGTATCTGCTTTTTAATATAGAAAAGTACTGTCTTTGTTTATGCTCTCCTAAAAGCCAAATCAAATCTCCAAATCTCTTTTAAAGGGTAGCCAATGACTGACATTCTAGGTTATAACCTTAAAATAACAGGTAGCTGGTTTATTATTCTCCAATAAGAAATATAATTATCAAGATGTCCGGAGCCTTGGGTTACTCATCAGTGCACTGTGTCCCAGTGCATGTTACATTTATGAGAAATTAAATTATAATTAAGAGTTTTGAGCATCATAGAAGCTTAGCAAATAAGGGGGGCTGGTTGGATGTCCTTAATAGCTGACATCAACAAATTCAGTTGCCCAATGTATCCATATTCTATGGCTCATCTTATTATATTTATCCCATGTCTCTATTACTACCCATGCAGAATTAATATTTTAAGGCAGTATGTAAAATTTAGGGGAAAATGGCATATATCAGAGAAAGACTGACATTTTAAGAAAACATAAACTGAGTAACTTGTGATTCAGCCTGGAATACCTTCTCCATCTTTTTGAGTCACCATCCCATCTGTCTTCCCAGCATGGACACTGAGGTAAATGAGCCTGGGCAAATGGCCAGTTTAAGGATTAAGGCTGCCACATGGAGTGGATTTGGGATCAAATGACCATATGTTAAGGTTCTATAATTATAAAAAGTACACACTCTTTTGAGTTTTTACTTGTTCTTTAACTAGCTGTCTATGTATGTGGAGAAGATAGATAAATTAGATAAATAAATAGAATTGTTATTTGCTTTTTCAAAAATTGTGTGTGACCCTTCCAAACAAATAGCACATTTCTTAAGTAAGGCATTCTTAGGTTTCTTCCTAATCCTTGACCACTTAACGCAGTGACATTACAGAGATGATTTTCAAGAAATACATGATTAATATAGTGATCAGATGAAGCAGAAGCATTAATATACTGACTGGCCCATCAGCCCAGAAATACCTCAGTATTATAACTTTAGTATAGTAGTGTAATACATGCAGTGTAGTAGTATTCTATAACTAGTATAATTCTAAATGGAAGTTAAATGGTAAAACACTAGCATGAATAGATATTCTGCTGAGTGCAGATTTACTTAAAATTCTAAAGGATTCCTTCAAAAATAAATAATAGGAAACAGACAACTAAGGGACAAAAAGCCACTCACCCATTCTTGTGCTTTTCTATACTCTAAAGAATGAATAAATTTTCTCATTTTGTTCTTAAGGTTTATGTTCCACTCATGTTTATGTTATGGGGAAAAGGTGGTATTAAGTACTTTGACATTTTACAAGCAAAAACTGAGAATCATACAAGAATGAAGTAAGGGGCCAAAACTAGTAATATGAATTGAAGTAAAAAGATTGAGAATTTGGAAAAAAATATTTCTAACTTTAAGTTGTACTAAAAAAGTACTCTTGGACATGTTATTTACATATTAACTTTTGTAGAGAGAAGTTGAAGACTTCTTAGATAAAATGATGAGACAATATTTATTGGGTATTTGGAAGTTCCCACTGTGGCTGGGGTATGGCCAAAAAGGAAAAATATATATATATTTATTGGGTGTTTAATATGTCAGACACTATTCTATATGTCTATATGTAAGTGAAATATTTAACCAAAAAGTTTTTTTGAGAAACAAGTAAAATGAGCAAATAGTTGCTCTATCAGAAAATAAAATGTAATATGTTACTATAATTGAGACAATGGTATATCACAAGAATAGAAAAACAGATCAGAAAAAGGAGATCGGAAATATATCCAACTAGTATATGTGAGAATGTAATGTCTGATAAATGTGATATTTTAAACTAGTGGGGGAAATACAGATTATTATATAAATGGTATGGAAAAATCTATACTCTTATGTAATAAAATTAATTTTATCATATTTTACAACATATTAAAAATAAATTTCAGAAGCATTAAAGATCTAAAAATTACATACACTCACTTATGAGAGTAATTTTAAACAACAAACTTGAAAAAGCCTTCCAGTCTAACACAGAATACTAAATTGTTTTGAAATAAAGTATGATGCTGCATTATTATATTTATACAAAGTGCTATAAAAAATTAATCTATAGTGAAAGAAATCAGAACAGTAGTTGCCTGGAAGGTGGGGGTGGAAAGTGCAGTGATTGATGGGAAGGTATGCAAGAGATCCTTCTGTAGTGATGGAAATGTTCTAAATCTTGACAGGGATATCTATTTACCCTAGTGCATACATTTGTTGAAATTCATTGAACTGTACATTTATGATTTATGTATTTAACTGTAAGTAAATTATACCTTATTTTTTTTTAATGTCAAAGGAGTTATATCTATACATCTAATGTACTGAATTGAAACTTGGCACTGCAACATGAAGGATTTTTTTTTAAATATTGCAGAGTATGATCTCATTTTTATAATAAAAAGTCATGCTCTCTATATAACTATCTGTAGGTAGGCATATTGTTATAACCATGAGGGAAATTTTGAAATAAGAAGCATCAAGCTTTTAATTTGAAAGGACAAAGAATTTTACTTCTTCACATTCTTCTAAAATATGTAGTGAGAGTCTGTGTGGTTTCTACTTCCTTTTTTGTGTTTTCTACATTATAAAAATCTTAAAAAGTTGTTATTCATTAATACAGAGATATGTAATAAACTATGATGAGAATATACTATGACTACTGAATAATCTTACTATTGTAGAATATACATTTTAAAAAGAAATCCTTGAAAGACAAATATCATATGAGATCACTAATATGTGGAGTCTAGTAAAATATCATACAAAGGAACTTATCCACAAAACAGAAACAGATTCAAAGATTTCAAAACCAAACTTAGGTTACCAAAGGGAAGATGTTGGAAAGAGAGGAAAAATTAGGAGGTTGGGATTAACAAATACACACTGCTATATATAAATAGATAAGTAACAAGGACCTACTGTATAGCACAGAGAAATATACTCAACACTCTATAATAGCCTATATGGAAAAAGGATTTGAAAAAGAATGGAATATGAATATATATATATATGTATATATATATATATATAAAACTGATTTCATTTTGCTATAAACCTGAAACTAAATCAACGTTGTAAGTCAACCATACTCCAATAAAATTTGAAAAAAATAATAACACAAGACTTTTATACTCCCTTTGTATTTACATAAGTTTAAATTGAAACCAAGTCAACAAAATAAATAATAAAAATAAATTCTTATTAAAAATTATGGCACAGATAACCTAAATAGACATTAAGGCTAAAAATGTTAAATTTTATTTTAACTAATTATTAATAAATATTTTAAAATTTAGAACAAATGTAAGGAGCTAGTAAAATAATTCTTTGTAAGTGTCATAGAAAACTATCATATCTGTGGACACTAAAGTGTCATGTTCAGCCACTGAAAAGTTAGACATTACCTTCAGGTTAATACAAGTAAGCAAAGCTAAAATTCTCTAAAATATTTGCAATATCAGAGCTCCCATTGTGGCTCAGTGATAACAAACCCAACTAGCATCCATGAGGATGCAGGTTTGGTCCATATCTTCACTCGGTGGGTTAAGGATTCGGCGTTGCCACAAGCCGTGCTGTAGGTCACAGGTGTAGGTCGGATCTGGAGTTGCTGTCTCTGTGGCTTGGGCCAGCAGCTGCAGTTCCAATTTGACCCCTAGCCTGGGAACTTCCACATGCCACGTGTGCGGCCCTAAAAATAAGTATCTGCAATATCATGTGATGATATCATTAGAGAAAGAGCTCTTGGTCATTCAGAAGTTTATATAGATAACATTTGTGAAGCCACTTGCACACACAAAACATATCCAATAACATTTAAAAAAGAGTGTAAATATCTGTACACTTTCATTGTGTATATATTTATTCCTGAATTACTGATACATTTTCAAAGACCATGAACTATTAGACTATAATATTAGTCTTATTTTTAGAAAATCAAGAAATATGTCACTTTTGAAACTATAAGTAACACGGTCAGGCTTCCTGAGCACATTTTATGCAGCAGTGATTCAAAAGAATATTTGCAGAAGGGAGTACACAACGAATAAATATATTTGTATGTCAAATTGCAAACGAAAATGTGAGTAAAGAAATTTTAAGAAACATATTCTGAATGCCAGAATTTAAGTTCTATTGATAAAGCAATTAATAATTTTCTCTCAAATTCAATCCCCCAGCATTTATTTATTTAGGACTTTGTCATTGTTTCTTTGTACTGTTGCAGACAGTTTCCAACTTTTCTTGCTTTCTTTTTTTTTCTTTTTTTTTCTTTTTTTGCTTTTTGGAGCCACACTTGTGGCATATGGAGGTTCCCAGGCTAGGGGTTGAATAGGAGCTATAGCTGCCAGCCACAGCCAGAGCAAACACAGAATCTGAGCCGCGTCTGCAACATACACCACACCTCACAGCAATGCCGACCGTCTGAGCAAGGCCAGGGATTGAACCTGCATTCTGAGATTCTGAAACTTGATGATTTTATAACTTTTAATGTAGCATTGTGTTCTAATAATCTATTGTATTTAAGCACGAATGGAGTTGGGGGAGTGATGAAGTAGTGAAGTCAGAAAGGGAAGCAAATATAGTGGTCCAAGGAAATGCTAGACTCAAAATTTAGCAACCCCCTGTAGGTGACATCAGTGCTGCTTATTTTAGATCAAGTTTCCTGCTAGCTAGGTGTACTCACACATGCAAAAGTTAACATTATAGGTAGTTTGGGGGTATTGACTTGCCAGCCATGAAGGTAATTTTGGGTGAATTTGTCAGACTCTACTATACCTCACATCTAGGCAGGAAGTACTGCATGATAGGTTTCCAAATAAAAGGATATTTTAGTAAAATGTCCATATTCAAAACTCAAATAGCATGATTATTGACAGGCAAAGCAGATTAGCTTCAGTATTTTAGTTAGGAACATAGCTATCACATTATGCTTTACTAATCATATTTGATAGCTTTCTGATTTGGGGAAAGTAACCATCTTTTTTGCCTCGGTTCTGTAAAGTCATACAGTTCTTATAAAGTATGCATATATGCTGGCTGGCACATCAAAAGTTCTCAGTAACTATTAACACTATGAATTTATTGCTATAAGCTTTCTATCAGAGAAGAAACAAAATAATTTCTTAATTCCACATTTAATCGAACTAAATCATTATTAAAATTATTAATATTTAAAATGTCTTTCATTTTTTTTAAGGATCAAGACTTTGGCTTTCTTTGTACTACTGTGCTTTTTAACTTTTAAACACCACATTATAAGTTTGTTCTAACTTTGCAGTAAGATTTTCTGATGTAAACAAGAAGAATAATTGAATTCATTAAACTGAAGAAGCTGTTCTGTTCCAGACTTTAAAATTTAGTGATTTCACTGCGTATAAAGATAAATTTTATTTGGGGAAAAATGTCTCAACTGAGTGGAGAAAAACATATGTTTTCTACCCCCAGACATTCCGCTCAGATATTTAGTCTTAGTGGAAAGAGAAGAGGATACGAGTTGGTCAGCTAAACTGTCTTTAGGCATAATTTGACCTGTCTGTTACCTAGAAAATTTACCTTAATCTTTTGTAATGTTAATTTAAAGAAATAAACTCGCTTTGTCTTTTTCAGCACAGAGGAGTTGATTGGGGGGATAAAAGTGTGCTTAGCTCAGAGCATAGAAACTTCAAGGCACTTCATTAAGAAGTCAAATTTACTAAATATTAACCATGTGTTTTCAAACAATGCTAGTATGCTAGGTAGTAGGGGTCAGTGATAGGTAAATCATGCAAGTCTACTTATACTATAGGAAGAGTAGATAGGTAGATACATCCATACATACATACAAACATACATACGTACATACAAACGTACATACATAGAAAGATATAAAAAGTAAATTCCTGATAGAAAGCAACATATCAAATTATGCTAAATTCTACACACAACTTTAAAATAGATTGATGTGCTCAAAAGTAACTGGGTGACTATTTTAGACTGGCCTTTCAGAGAGGGCTTCCCTGAAGAGGTGTCATTTAATCTGAATGGTGCCAGACATGATGAAGAGATAGACATGAGACCAGTTCAGAAAGGTAAAGTAAGGACAACATTACAAAGGTCCATGTAAGTCAAGGTAAGGAATTTGGGTTTTAGTCACTGTATAACTTGGAAGACAGTGGAAAATTTAAACATAGGAGGCAGGTGATCCAATTTATGTTAACCAAAAAACCCCTCTGACTCCTACCAGGAATTGGAGGGTGGGAGGACCAGTGCTGGAATCACAGGGGCCAGTAAGGGAAGTGGAACAATATGTAGCCAACTGCCCACATACACATTACCTCTCTTTCCTTGACACCCAGTTGGATTGCCTTTCCCAGACTTCCTTAGATGTGACCATATGACTGATTTCTCCTCGGTGTAAGGTGAGTGGAAGTTATGATCACCACTTTGGTCTCTCAACTGCAAAGACTTTGACATGCAATAATCTGAGCTCTTTGCCACTGCATTGGCTTGATGTGAGCGAGTCCAGTGATCATGGAAGCCATGTATTGAAAACAGTGTCACCATTTGAAGGAAGGAACTTAGGTCCTAAATCATTTACTAAACAGAAACTCACAACTTGGCCTTTATCTGAGGGAGAAATAAACTGATTGTGTTAAGCTACTACGCTGGAGTTTTATCTCTTTTGATAGTTAGAAATATTTTGAATAGGGACTAATGAAATAAAATAAGTGAATTAAGGTGGTTTCAGTAAGGAGAAAAAGTGATTAATAGGTAACATATACAGGAGATAAAATTGAAAATAATTGATTGCAGATTGACAAACTGTGTAATGGAGAAGTCAGAAGAGACCCTTAGTTTGCTTGCTTGTGGGCTGTATGAAATGGATTGTCATTTTAGTGTTAGGTACCTTAGGAGGAGGAAATACAATGAGCTCATTACAGCACTTGTAGATTTTAAGGGCTCTAAATGACCTCTCAGACCTGGAGATGAGGAGAACATTTTTTGGTGGAATAGGAATAACAGCAAGTATAAATTGGGCTCATATTGCATGCCAGTCTTTCAGTCAATGTGCTTAGGACTTCACACACATTTTTTTTCATGTGTTTCATTTCCTCAACAACCCAAGCAAAGCAAACACATTTTTTCCCCAGCTTTACAAATGAAAACAATAAGAGTTATGAATGGTAATTTACTTGCCCTTTCTTGAAATCCCACACTAAGTAGTGGAGTTGAACCTTTATCTTCCAAGTGGTTTACAACATTTATTTTTAAATATTTGATTTCTTATTCATGGATCTGCAAGTCTTCTGTGTCTCTGCTGAACTCATCTGTGATCAGCTCAGCATGTCTTCAAACTGTAGGTTATATTCAGGTCTGTTCCATGTGTTTCCTCATTGTCATCAGCCACCTGCTACTAACGGTGGATCATGAGCCTACAAGGACAAGCCAAACTGCAAATACATTCAAGAATGCCACTTTTTTCAAGATGAACATTGCATTTCTCAAAGCAACTCAATGTCAGCATCAATGTGGCAGATTTTAAGGAGGAAGGGGTTGTATTCCACTCACTCTATTGTACTGCAAGGACACCTAGGGAGAAAGAGGAAGAACTGAGAAAAAAAAACTTTAGATCATTAAGCAAGATAAAATGATGGCAAATAAAACAAGAAAGGAGAACATTCCAAAAAGTGTTCAGAAGTGAAGCATGCTGCAGTGAGTCTGAAAAGCATAAGGACCCAGGAATTCTTAGGTGTGACCATCAAGAAATCATGATGGTATAAGCAAGCCTGGTTGCAATGCCATGGTAGAGGTGGAAGGCAGGCCCTGAGGAATGGTTCAGAGGTAAGTGGAAGTCTGGTAATAAAGTGAAGGCAAAAGAGTACAAGAATATTAGCTAGAAAAGCATAGGGATGGTACAATATTTAAGATAATGCAATATTTAAGACTGCATATCTACCTGTCAAAGAAATTACACACTAGTTGAGTGATCTTGGGCAAGCTACTTAACTCTAACACCTCAGATTCCTCATTATAAAATCAAGATAAATGTAAACTACCTAATAGGATTGATTTGAGATCAAATGAGTTAATAAGTGTAAAGCACTGAAAAGAGTTTCTGATATAATATAAACATTTAATAAGTGTCAGCTGTTATTTTATGGGAAAATATGTGTTTATACATTGATGACAGAAAGCTTATATAAAAAATGACTAAAAATCTAGGAAAGATGATTTTATTTAAAAAATCACCACTCATATTTTTGTTGATTTAAATGAGAGCAATCTAATTTTTTTTCTATCCTTATGAATAATATTAGCTAACATGTCCACTTAAATCAACACCAATTTGTTTCATATCTGATAGTTAATAACATTATAATGAAATTCCATTTATATTAATTTTCCTTCAAAAATATTTTATTATTCTGTAGCAAAGATCTTAAAAATAAAAATATAGCCAATGATTCTTAAAGTTTATGAGTTTACTCAATTTGTGAAAATTTTGTATTATAATCCTCGGTTATCTAAGGTTACATCAGTTGATAAAATCCTCTAATGTGACTACTTACTTATAAGTATAAATATTACTCTGGGTTTAAGATTCTTTCTAGCTAAGAATTAAGCTGTATAAAACCTATCTAAAACTGCTTTCATCATGTCCATTTCCTAAAATCCCTCATATGGTGTAAGGTCCTAACTCCTTAAACTAGAATTTAAAATTATAGATAGTGGGGCTTTGGTGGGACCTTAACCCGTCCTGCCAGTAGCACATCCCTGTGTTCTTCCATTTAAGCCATCTTCTTACCTTATTGCCTATTGAATTCCTAAACTCATGTATGCTTTTCTGCAATAGAACAGGTCAGGTCTCTAAGGTCACTAGCTGCTTGAAAGCTGGGACTTAATTCAGTTGTACCTGGGAGAAAAAGAAGGTATGCATTTGATTATAGTAACTTTTACTATTACAGAACCACCTCCTTGAGTTTCTAATGCCACAGTTATCCTAAGTGCCATTAGGTGTGTGAGCTGTCATTGACATTTTGCATCATCCTTAGAACAAAATGTTAAAATGAGGTTTGATAATATACAGTCTTTTAAGACATGATGCTTTTCACAAACGTGGGTGTGTTGCCATGGAGTTATAGCTAACCACTAATTTAATCAAAAGCATTCTCTTTTGCCTGGCTTTTGCTTCATCGTCTTTAAATTTGTGTCCAAAAATGCCAAGTTACAGTGATGCTCCTTTGTGTCTTTTGTTTTGGGGTCAAAACTGCAGTTCCTAAAAATTTTTTATTTTCTTCTGGATGCAAGGGACTTTTGTTTCTATCCAGAAAAACTTCAGATCTGTGTTTTTCCTTGTTAAACTAATGGTCAGTCATGATGTGTTCTGAATTAATGGTTGAAAAGATTAAAAAAAATAGTTTCGTAGATAAAACCAAAATCCCAGAGCCCCACATTGTTTTATCATTTTCTCAAATCTAAGAGTTTGTATTGTATAGCAATTAATGAAAGCTTTCACAGAGCTATGAAGTGCGTGTGTGTGTGTCTGTGTAAGAAACTCAGGTTCTCTTCATACCAAAAACATATTCTCATATTGATAAGGTAGATACCTTTTAAGTAATGTGTTATGTTATTCTTGGAAAGATTTGAAAAATTCCATAAGAGTCACTGAAATTATGCCATGTAGGTGACCATTTACTACTAAGCATAGGACTTTTATGGCTGTATATATGAACACTCTACAGATACCCAATACTATTTACTATGCTATTACTTTCATTAATCCTTAGGAATGATTAAATGAAAAGTTGACAGTTTATAATGTAAGGATTTGAGAAGAAAATATTTCTTCCCTATTGCTTCCTGACATTGATCAGTATTTAAGGTATTTAGGAGTCCCCTTTGTGGCTCACCGGGTTACAAACCCAACTACTATCCATAAGGATGTGGGTTCAATCCCTGGCCTTGCTCAGAAGATTAAGGATCTAGCATTGCCATGGGCTGTGGTGTAGGTCACAGATACGGCTCAGATCTTGTGTTGCTGTGGCTGTGGTGTGGAATGCATCTCTGATTCGACCCCTAGCCTGGGAACTTCCATGTGCCACAGATGCATCCCTAAAATGAAAAAAAAACAAATTAACGTATTTTCTATACATAATCTTATTCTTACATCTATCTTTGTATAGAAGGAAAAAACATGGAATTTTGAAAAATAGAGACTAGTTTTAGATTTGCCTCTTCTACTGTTTACCTGTGTGGATGTGGACAGCTTAGTTAAAACTGCGAGCCTCAATGTCCTGATTTTAAAATTGAGAATATTCCATTAAGGTTTTTGTGACAAGTAATTTTTATGATTTTCATACAGATTTTAAATAGTTTTTTCAACAGGAATGCCAGTGGTATTTTAGGTCTAAGAGATTTGTTATGTCACAAGGCATGCATGTAGACTATATATTTTTATATTGGATTAATCATTTATAAATTACAAATAATCAGTTAAATTCTTGGTATATATAGGGAAATAATGCCAATTTGGGGGCTTGTTTATGTTTACAAATACACACAAACAACTAATATAAAACTTCAATGTTAGTATATGAAATATGAGATGGGGTAAGGGAATGCCAATACTAGGATCCTTAGGAGTACTGTGTACAATGGAACTAAGAGTTGAAATTCAGTGAGAAGTTATGCTTTTGTGCTGTGGTTTTTGTTTTGTGTGCCTGAGCTAAAGTTACTGCAGGCTGTATATAATAACAGTAACAAGGACACTTACAGACCTAAATAGTTCAAAGGGTGAATTTCATATACACAGAAAGTTTGTTTTTCTTACAGCAAATGATTGGTAAGTAAAGGATGGGAATTGGAGGAAAGAGTACCAATTTGAAAAATACATGTGTATCAAGTCGACATTTAACAATACTATATTGTATACTTAAAATTTTCTAAGCAGATAGACTTTAAAATAAATCTCATTGCACACACATATATATACTCACACACAAGTAACTACATAGAAATGATGGATAAGTTATTTAGCTTAATTATGATTTTTTCAAATGCATATAGATATCAAAACATCAAGTTGCATACCTTACATATATGCATTTTTATGTATTAAATATATCTCAATAATAGTGTTTTTTAAAAAAAAAAGAAATGACTTCCCTTGACAGTAACCATCTCCTCTTGGACCAGAAGAATAGCCAAAACCTAGTTGAGCATGAGAAATGGAGGAGGAAGACTTACATAGTAGGGAGTGATTAAATGAAAAAGGTCAAGAGCAAGAAGATAATAAAGACGTGAGGGGAAGAGTGGTAGAAAAGTAATATTATGGTTAAAAATCTTCTCTATGGTGTGAGTGTATTGAATCACCAGACTTAAGTGGATGGGTCTACTTCCATTTCAAGATTAAACTAGGTAGTACTATCATTCTGTATGCAGTAGCAGTGTCACTGTGTTGAGTATGCATGGTTTCAGGTGATAGAAAGTCTTATGTATGGAGGGAATAATCTTAATAGTCAATAAAATACATACAAAACCATACTGATAGTGTATTGATTTCTTATCTTCAACGTTTTAGTCCAAGGTTTATTTCTTTAAATATTTTAACTGCATTTAACATTAAACTCAGAAACATGTGGCTGTAGTGTTAGCTGAATTAAAGTTTACTCATTGCATTAAAATATATTTTCCACTTTTGTTCAATGCTCACTTGCTGAATCAGACTGAGTGTGCAGCAGTCTAAGTAGCCATTGAGAAAGATAGTTTAAAAAATAATCACGTTTGCAATCTCATTTCTTTGACTGTACTGACATTTGTCACCCTTCCACTGCTTTCTTCAGTTATCTCTGGCTGTAAAAGCACAGAATGAATATGGTGCACATTGAGTGTACATAGTTATTTTCCCTTTCTTAGCAACAGTAGCAGCAGCAGCATGGCTCAGCATCTGGCTCTTTCATGAGGCAGTTGTTTACCTGAGTTGAGATCACGTCTTCTTGTGCATATGTTTAGCATTCAGATAGGCTTCCTAACATTACTTTGCTATTTTATCGGTGTTGTTTTAAACCTGCATAACTATTTGTTCCACAGTCTTGTTTTAAGTAGTTTCTTAGAAAAGTCATGTTTTCTAAAATACTGCTGAGACAAAGCACTCATTATAACATCTTCAGCATGATTTTTTTTTTTTCTGGCCTCTCCTGAGGCATTTAGAAATTCCCAGGCCAGGGATCAAACCTGTGCCATAGCAGTGACTTGAGTCACTGCAGTTACAATGCTGGATCCTTAACTTGCTGTACCACAGTAGAGCTCCCAGCATAATTTTTTCATGGGACATGTTAAAACCAAATTACAGTGGAAAACCAGCATCTGTGTTATAGAACATGAAACAGTATTACACCTTAACATGAAAACGCTAAAGTAACTGATGAAGACAGAAATTAATGCTAAAATTAGCAAATGAAGATGAGTCATGCATTTTAGAGTACATAGACTCCCTTAGAATATGTCTCTTTGAGCCTTCATAGTTGTAGAGTTATGGGGTGGATGGGAGTAATGAAGTGGAAAAACTATTGAATTACATGCAAATCAAGATCTAAGTTTATAAAATCAAACTCAATTTTCCCTACCATCTGAATGGACATATATATATATATATACACATATATATATGTATATATTTTTTAAATATATATTTTTTAAAATATATATTTTTTTTTTATTATTTTATTAGGGCTGCACCTGTGGCACATGGAAGTTCCCTGGCTAGGGATCAAATTGGAGCTACAGTTGCTGGCCTATACCACAGCCACAGCAACATCAGATCCAAGCCACCTCTGTAACCTATATTGCAGCTCACAGCAATACCAGATTCTTTAACACACTTAGCAAGGCCAGGGATCCAACCCATATCCTCATGGATACTAGTTGGGTTCTTAACTGCTGAGCCACGATGGAAACTCCCTAACTATAATTCTTTATTCCTTGTTTATCCAGACATTTTTTTTTTGCCCCAGAAAAAAGTGTGTTTGTGAAAAACATTGTGTAAATTTTTTTAATACCGAATGGATTGGGCCCACTTGCAACAGCCCTCTAAGTTTCCTGCTTCATTATTAATCTTTTGTTTAATTATTTAATTACATCATAAAAAATGAGTTTTCATCTTAGCTTTACTTTATTATCTTCTTTTTGTTAATTTAGTTAGGTAGCAAGAAAAGAAAATGCTTACTTTTGAATAAAGAGGTAGATTGTCACGTGTTTATTTTCTCTTCCATTTGAGACCTTCCCTAAAATGATAGAAGAAGAGTAAAATTTTATAAACCTAGAAAATCAAAGAGAAAAAAATTGAAAGCAATAGTGAGTAGGATATTTTAATGAATTTTTGAAATATAGAAACAAGACTTGTCAGAACAGAACAGAGCTCCAAGCCTAGAACTCCCTTTAACAGAAGAAATGAAGCAAATTTTTCAAATTTTGAGAGAAAATGCTTCTCAATCTAGAATATTATGTCAAGCTGTCAATCAAATGAGAAGAAAGCAAAAAGATTTTAGCAGCAATTCAAACATTTTTGTCACATATGCACTTTCTTAGAGACTATTGGAGAATATGCTCTTTCCAGCAAAACAGGGGAGAACTTAGAAAAGAAGTCACAGAATCCAGAAACAAGGTCTCTGTACCATTAGAGAGTGTGGCCAAGAGAGGGCTCAGGATGACAGCTATGTTTCAGATCTGGAGAATGGGTCATCCATATTTGAACCAGAAGATGAAGAGCTCCAGGACAGAGTCTCTAGAATAACAGGAGGAATTGCTGACTGCTACTTGGCAGATATAAATGGGGTTTATGGGGAAAAATTTAAAATAGACATAAAGAAAACAATGGTAGTAAAAAAATTAAGTGCTTCATAACTTCAGGAAATTTTTACAAATCCAGGAGTGGAAACATAGTCATTATATATTATTTGACCATGAGATGAGCATTGCATACATGACCATAAAAATGTAAACATTGATTATTGAGTTGAGTTGTATGGAAGAGTATTGGGGATTTATGATAAGGTAAAATGGTCAGTCAAACATGTAAAACACCTAAATCCTCATCTACCGTAACAGGAAGCTAAGGGGTAATTCCAATATTGATAAATCAAGAATTAGAAAAATAAATACGCCACTAAAAATAGGGAGAAAAATCCCATAAGAAACAACTAAAATACTTTGAAGTAGTTATCTTTTGTGAACAGCCATAGAGTTAGACTGGGTCAAGGATAAACTGCCAATTTTTAAGGAAAGGATTTCAAGTGTATATAATATTAACCTATGTATTTATAAATTAAATATATGTATTTAATTTTGTGCATGATTTACTCTGGTAAAAATGTTCTAAAATTATAGTCCAAAGAACATGAAAAGAATAAAATAAAAATCATCATATTTTAAATCTTACAAATATCTTCTCCTTAAAATAGGTAGATGCTATAAATTTAAAGCCCCAAAGGCTACATAGTAGTAAACCAGGATATATTCACCATGCAAAGAAGAGGTAAGCGGGATTTCTAGAAGTCACGTCCATGAATGTAGTCTATAAGGAAGATAGTACTCTTCCCTGCAATCAAAACTACTCTATTTCAGTTAGTCATTGGCTCCCCAGGAAACAACCCTGAAGAATGAGAGCAAATGAGTCTTTGACTTTTGATATCTGGCTATTGCTCTCTAACTCTGAGAACACAAAAATAGATCCAATTTCTATACTGTGTGATCATCTGGAAGTTGAAAACAGACTTAGCTGTTAAGCCCAAAGGGGTAGGGACCTTAAATACATAAGGAAGCAAAAAGAGTAACCTTTTTACCTTATTATATATGTTAAAGAGCCCTCTGGGCGGTGGCATGCTTTGTGAGTTCTTATATATTATAATAAATTTAGGTTGTGCCTGTTAAGAATTACATGATGGTACTTTTTCTCCTACTACAGACTAGGATGTTGAAAATCTGCTCATTCTGTGCTTATTTACAGTGAATATTCATTGTCTAATAATAGATATAATAAATATGATTTATATCATAAAAACCAAGCTAAAAAATGAAAATCTACTTTTTCAAAATCCTACTTAGATATCTTATTTTCTTTATACTCCAGTTATTGTTTAATAGCACATAATTTATGTGGATCTCCAAGAAACTATGAAAGTTTTGTTATTCGCCAATATAAACTGAGTTAAAAAAAAGAAGAAAGAAATGAAGTTGAACATTGGAATGGTTGTGTTCTCACCATTCCACACAAATCTGTTTAAACTATGTTTGGTCTACTTAAAAAAAAAAATAACAATAAAAGAACTTGAAGCCTTCTTGGGTTGATCAGTTCTACCAGGTTTTTCTCCCTGCCAAATTAACCATTGCTGAGCTACTATACAGAATGGGATTGAGTTTATCAGCATGAGGACTCTGGAAAGTTAAACAGGTATCTTATTGACTTCTAAGCCTACACTTGCATTTTGACTTCCTTAGTTACTGTTTCATTTTGATTTTGAGCATTGGTAAGTATATGATCTTTAAATATTATTCATAAAGCATAAATATATGGTTCATATTTACCATATACCCCAGATCAAAACTGTGACTACTAAAGTTTCAAAGTGATTCATAAATCTCTCTGATACGATAGAAATTTCAGTTTTACTGATTACTGCTTCTTTGAGGACCCCATTCTAATACTAAACCTTTCTGTCTGAAACTACCAATACAGAATTGAAGCCTTTGGGTCAAAGTTTCTCATTAAAGATCTGGGAAAAAAAAAAAAAAAACTATGTCAAAAGTTTATGCCTTTGGTGATCTGCCCTGGCAAATTGTTGAGTGTGCCATAACCACTTGGCTTGACTCAATTATTTAAGCATATTAAGTCACATTTTTAACTAAACACGTTTACAGATTAGTCCTTGTCTTTACGTGAGTTGAAATCTCTATAGGGATGAAAGAAAGGGCTGAGAATTCAAGATTTTTTTAACCACTTTGAAATTAGAAGGCTTAACTCTGGAATCTAAAATACAGCAGAAATTAACCTCTCTGCAAAATGGAAACAAACTCAGAGCTGTAGAGAGCAGACCTGTGGTTTCCCTGGAGGTGGGAGGAGGGAATGGGATGGACTGTTTGGGGTTAGTAGATGAAAAGTATTACATTTAGAATGGATAAACAATAAGGTCCTACTCTATTGTACAGGGAACTATATCCAGTTTCCTGGGCTAGACCATAATGGAAAATAATATAAAAAAGAAGGCTTGACTCAATTATTTAAGCATATTAAGTCACATTTTTAACTAAACACATTTACAGATTAGTCCTTGTCTTTCAGGAGTTGAAATCTCTATTGGGATGAAAGAAAGGGCTGAGAATTCAAGATTTTTTAAAGAAATTGACCTTTTTAATCACTGTACTAAGGATGTTTCTGAAGAAATCTTGATCTTCCAGAAATGTCAAGATCCAGTAGAAAGACATATGGTGAATATGTCACAGAGGACATGGATTTTGAAGTATGTCTAGTGCTTTGGATTAATTGACATTAAATTGACTGTAACTAGAGTGGTAATTGCCAGGCACTCAAGTATCCTAGTCATGACAGGTATCCAAGAGTTGGATAAGGACCTTTACTGATTTTGTCAACCATTCCAGGTGAAGAGCTTTCTGATAGTCTTTCACACCACTCTATTGTCTCACAGGGCCATTTAATTTCATCTGAAACACCTGCTGAAACTCTGTAGCAGTGTATCTCAATACAGACGGGTCTGCATTTACCTTGGTATAGTTGGGAGAATTTGCAGAAAAGCACCTAATGTGAGGTGTCACCCTAGCCTCTAACAACTCTCTAGCAAGAAAACTCAGACAACTGAGAATTCCCTGATAACAGATCACTGGAAAAATTGGCTGAGGACAGTTTTCTTATTGTTTAGCATGTCATTTCATGTTTAAAATCAGAAATCTGTCTTGCTTTGTTTACCTCAATTAGTAAAAGTTAAGGACTTAGAAGCAAAAATATGTTGAGAATTCTGTCTCTAATTAAGTATTGAGAATATGGTGGACTCCTGGGACAGGATCCATGCTTGGTCTGTACTATATTTTCAATAACCAAAAACGGATATAGATGAGCATAGCTCTACTGCGGTGTGGATTTGCTAGGAGGTGCACTTTCCCCAAAGAGTAGCTATTTGGAGCATCTCTTCTAGGGCCAGTTGTTGTTTTCACTTACATTCTAGGAACTCATGGGAGCCATGTCTTTATTAGTTCTGAAAGGAGGAAAGGAAAGAAGGACGGGAAAGAAAAGGAAAGGAAGGAAAAGGAAGAAAGGAAGAAAGGAAAGGAAGAAGGAAGGAAGAAAGAGAAAGGGAAAGGAAGGAAGAGATGAAATATTTTCTGGTTATTATATTTTTCCTTTGAATTTAGCTGCATTTTTATTGTTATGCATGTTGAGGTTATTGGGATAAATTGTACAAAATTTTTAATACTTTTGGTAAAATATATTTTTCCAAAAAATAAAGTCTTGAGTAATACAAATACAAATTAGACATGCAAATTTTTGTGTAAATCATTAATAATGAAGGAATTGATAAGCTAAGACTGGTTCAAAAGTCATTTAAGAAGCTAGATGTATATAGGCAATGTTGTGATAAATTTTCTGAGTTAGATGCACAACTTCATGATGTCTAACAATGTCTTAAACTTCAGATATTATTCCAACAGGTAAAAAGAGGTTTCATTTCTTTTTTTTAATTTTTTACTTATTTATTTTTTAATTTTTTTGTCTTTTGTCCTTTTAGGGCCACACCCACGGCATATGGAGGTTACAGGCTAGGGGTCTAATCGGAGCTGTAGCTGCCGGCCACAGCCACAGCCACAGCAACACAGGGTCTGAGCTGCATCTGCAACCTACACCACAGCTCACGGCCTTGCCGGATCCTTAACCCACTTAGCAAGGCCAGGGATCGAACCTGCAACCTCATGATTCCTAGTCAGATTTGTTAACCACTGAGCCACGACGGGAATGCCTCATTTCTTTTTTTTTAATGATTTTTTTCATTATAGCTGATTTACAGTGTTCTGTCAATTTTCTACTGTATAGCAAAGAGACCCAGTCACACGTACATATATACACTCTTTTTCTCAATTATCCTCCATCATGTTCCATCACAAGTGAGTAGATATAGTTCTCTGTGCTATACAGCAGGATCTCATTGCTTATCCACTCCAGATGCAGTAGTTTGCATCTATTAACCCAGGACTCCCAGTCTATCCCATTCCCTCCCCATCCCCCTTAGCAGCCACAAGTCTGTTCTCCAAGTCCATGAGTTTATTTTCTGTGGAAAGATTCATTTGCCATATATTAGATTCCAGATTTAAGTGATATCATACGGTATTTGTCTTTCTCTTTCTGACTTACTTCACTTAGTATGAGAGTCTCTAGTTTCATCCATGTTGCTGCAAATGGCATTATTTTGTTCTTTTTTATGGCTGAGTAGTATTCCATTGTGTTTATATACCACATCTTCTTGATCCATTCATCTCTCGATGGACATTTAGGCAGAAATCAGTCACATTTCTGTATACTAACAATGAACTATTAGAAAAGAAATACAAAAATATGATACCTTTTAAAATTGTACCCCCCAAAACAATAAAATACCTGGGAATAAACCTGACCAAGGTGGTAAAAGACTTACATGCTGAGAACTATTAAACACTAATCAAGGAAATTAAAGAGGATTCAAAGAAATGGAAAGATATTCCATGCTCCTGCGATGGAAAAATTAATATTGTAAAAATAGTCACATTACCCAAAGCAATCTACAAATTCAGTGCAATCCCTATCAAATTACCCATGACATATTTCACAGAACTAGAACAAACAATCCAAAAATTTATATGGAACCGTAAAAGACCCAGAATTGCCAAAATAAATCTGGATCATTTAATCAATAACAAACTGAACTAAATGCATTGCTCTAGATAATCCTTTGTTTGATTTTCCCTAGTATGAAAGAGAAGACATGCCACCCTCATTTCTGCCTTCATTGCTAAATCTCAGAAAATATGTTGACACTTTCTGGTTACTTTGTATTATGGTTTAAGATCCATTTGCCCTTGGATCCATTCCTTGCTATATCCCTGCTCTACTTTGTGTGATCACAGCTGAATTTCATAGCCTTCTATGTCGGCTGGCATCTGGCAGGATCTGGCCAGAGGCAGATGTTGTCAGGAGAATCTAGGATTAGGTGAGAAGGAAGAGAAAAGCCAGGGTATTTCTCCCTCCCTCCCCACCCCTAGGAATCTCGGTGCATAAGCTTTGTCTCTTCTTCTGTTGTTCCAGGTGCCCCTCCTGGACAGGCCTACTGGTGTTCCTTTCTCCTGCAGGAACCTCCAAAGCTGCTAGGATCTGGGAACCCTGTCTCTTCTCTTTGATGCTCCAAAAGCTCCTGCAGTTGCTTATTTAAGTGATCTACAGTATTCTACCGATTGTCTTACCATCTTCTATCATACCAGTAATCAATTTTAAGTATTAAATTCTCAGTTTTAAATATTCATAGTTATTACCTTCTCTCAGTTAGAATGTGACTAATTAATTGAGAGTGTTTTATTTTTTATTCATTTCATTAAGCTGTATTAAATTTGGGACTCAGTAGCTTATGCTAGTGATGATACATTCTCAAAACTGCTTCTGTCAATATGAAGATAAAATTCCTAAACTCTCTTAAGGAAAGAATTATTTCCAACAACCCTGAGAGATCATGTATATAGAAATTACATTTCTATGGAGGCAAGGAAAGCTCTGCAAAATCAAGCATGAATTTTTTTATCCTCCAATTTTAGTGTTATCTTGAAATTCAGAGTGTTCATATGTACATGGACTGGGGGGAGGGAAAGAGAAAGGTAAAGGGAGAGTGTTAAGGAAAGTAAGAGAGGAAAGAGAGAGGGAAAGAGAGAGAGAACCACTCAAATTAAGCTAAAATATGTTTTTCTAATAAAACCTTCACAGTATAAGCCCTTCTCAACTTGTTTCAAGTCAGTTTGTCACTTATAACGCCACCAGTTACATCCCAACTGAAAGATTACCTTTCAAGAGGTTCTCTTTAAATGACTCCAATGTTCCTACCTTTTTCCTACCTCTGAATATCAAGAGTAACAGGGGACTTTTCTATTTCTCTGCCCTCTGGTAGGATTTTGATACTTTTCGCCATGGAAATATTTCTGCTTCTTAGGTTTTCTTATGTTTATGATTTATTGTAATTGGAAAAATTCCATTTTGACTTTTCTTTCCATAGTTTTATATTTTTGTATGTATTTCTCTAGAAGCCCTATTTTAATATAATTTTCCTTCTCCGGTAGTGCATTTTTGAAGCATGTTGGTACAAGTACTGCATTAATTAGGAATAAATGTCCCAAGGGAATTTTTAAACAATCTTTGTTATTTTTGGTAGAACTGGAGTTGAAGATGCTTTACTCAGCCTATACAGTCATAAACTTTGCTGGCTTTCAGCCCCTTACTTCTTTAGAAGATTCCCAGATTCATAGTGCTATTTTCATGCCCCACCTTTGTTCTACCTCTTGTCTACTCACTTTCTTTCTAAACTACATTCTAATTTGACTTCTATAGCACTACTCCGTATGCTTTTCCACTTTCTCTGATCTTGAAAAAAATATGTAATAAATTCAGCCATTATTGTTCACTCTGCTCTCATATTTTATACTATTTCCACTTATCTCCCTTTCTCTTTTTCACATTCATATTTCCATTTTCCTATGGAAGACTTCCATATTTCCTGTGTCTATCTCAAATCTGAAACATATGTGTCTATTCTCTGTCAGTTTAGTCCATAAGCCTAGAAACATATGATGAACAGGTGTATATTTTATTTTTATGTGTAATTTTATTTCCTTTGACTTCAATGCATGTCTAAAAGAGGCTAGAACAATTAGAATTCAACTGTCAACTCGTGACTGGAATATTTGTACCTCTTTCCTTATTCCAATTCAAGATAAATTTGACATCTTGTTATTTTTCAGTCATTTAACTTTGTCTTGGTCAGTGGTTCCAAAATTACCAAGTAGAAGAATTAACTTCTAAGTCGCTTGTTTTATGAGCAATATATTGAACATTCTACTTTAATAGGCGATTGTCATTAAAATTTTCTTTATTATTATCAAAAAACTTCAGTCAGTTTCCCAGAAGTAAATAATCTCAGTGGTTTAGTTTGCTTTAATTCTTTGTCTTTTAGCATATTTCCAAATAATATACTTTAACTATTTTTGGATTTATCAATTTCAGATTTAACAACTAGCATCTATAAAGTGCATAGAGGAAATAATTCTTGTATTTTTTAATTTTTTATTAAATAGAGTTGATTTATAATGCTCCATCAATTTCTGTTGTACAGTGGAGCAACCCAGCCATATATATATATACACACACAGATTCTTTTTTTGTACTATCTTCAATCATGTTCTAAACCTAGACTCTATACACAGTTCCCTGTGCCGAAATTTTACCAGCTTCCCTGCTCTCATCTTCTCAAAAGTGTTTTATTGTATCTTATTTTCTTTTGTCACTATATTATAGCAGTATGATTTTCAATTAAATAGTGTCAATCAAATGACTTTTCTATCTTTTGTAACTTTTTTCTTGATTTCATAATCATTGTATTATGATTTCATGTATGTTTTATAATCTTGTGCTCAACCGACCTGTCAAAACCAAGTTCCAAACATCCTATCAGTTCCATTGTTCATCACTTCCTTTTTACTCCTAAAGACTTCCCTCCTACTTCCTTTCCTCTGTATACCTACATCTAGACTAGTTAATTCCTAAGATGGGTACATATCTCTTTTTGAAAGTGCCCCTTCTTCACTTATCTGTATTAGATTTCCTGTTATGTTCTTGTATTGGTCAGATGCATCTCCCAGTGACTTTCTGAATAGAATGCATAGAAAGTCAAATTTTTAAACTTGTTGAATATTTGAAAATGCCTTATTCTTTCTTTAATCTTGATTGATAATTTGGCTGAGTATAAAATTGTAGGTTGACCCTAGGATCGCCACATAATGTAGAGGGCCCAGTGCAAAATGAAAATGTGGGGCTTCCTTTTTTTTTTTGGTCTTTTTGCCATTTTTAGGGCCTCACTCATGACATATGGAAGTTCCCAGGCTAGGGGTCTAATTGGAGCTGTAGCCGCCAGCCTACACCACAGCCACAGCAATGCAGGATCCAAGCTGCGTCTGCAACCTACACCACAACTCACAGCAATGCCAGATTCTTAACCCACTGAGCAAGACCAGGGATCAAACCCGCAACCTCATGGTTCCTAGTCAGATTCATTAACCACTGAGGCACGATGGGAACTCCGAAAATGTGGGGCTTCTTATTCAAAAATTATTGAGAATTTTAGGATGGTGACAGCAGAGCACTAAACCAAGGAGGTGTGGACATCTTTCTAAGCTCAGGTTGCATGCTTATGAAACTGACCCTGGTGTGCCCATTCAAGATGGAGATTTTTTGTTCTAGAAAACTGGCTTTTTCTTTGAGAATTTCCTCCATTCCCAATATCTAGAACTTTAGTTAGCTAGATATTAGATCTCCTGCACCAGTCTTCTAATTTTCTTACCATTACATGCTATTTTTCGTTTTGCTGTCTTTTGTCTACCATATGGGATATTAGTCTTTATCCTCTACCCTTTCTGTTGACATTTTTGTGTAAATCATCAGTGTTAATTTCCAAGGGCTCTTTCATCATCATTTATTCTAATTAAAAAAAAAAAGGAGCATGGAGTTTACACTGTGGCATAGTGACTTTGTAGGCATAGATAAAATCCTTGGACCAGTGCAGTAGGTTAAAGGATCTGGCCTTGCCGCAACTGTGGCATAGGTTGCAGCTGTGGCTCAGATTCAATCCCTGGCCCAGGAACTTTCATATACTGCAGATGCAGCCAATAAAAAAAAAAAAAAAATAGTAGCAGCATGTTGTTTCGTGGATGAATCTCTTCCCTTACTTTCTGTTTTTTTTTTTAATTGAAGTATACAGTATTATATTAGTTTCAGGTGTACCACATAATGATCCAATATTTTTATAGATTATACATAATATAAAGTTACTATAAAATATTGGTTATATTCCTTGTATTGTGCATTATATCCTTTGTGTCTTATTTATTTTATACCTGACAGTTTGTGCCTCTTAATCTCCTACACTTATCTCCTCCCCCACCTCCACTAATAACCACTAGTTTGTCCCTGTATCTATGAATCTGTTTTATTATATTCATGCATTTGTTTTATTTTTTAGATTCCACATTTAAGTGAAAACACAGTGTTTGGTAGTTCCCATTGTGGTACAGTGGAAACGAATCTGACTAGTATCCATGGGGATATGGGTTTGATCCCTGGCTTCCCTCAGATGATCAGGGATTCGGTATTGCAATGAGCTATGGTGAGACACAGCTTAGATCCCACGTTGCTGAGGCTGTGGCATAGGCCAGCAGTTGTAGCTCCAGTTCAGCCCCTAGCCTGGGAACTTCCATATGCTGCTGGTGCAGTTCTACAAAGAAAAAAAAACAGCATTTGTCTTTGTCCAATTTATTTTGCTAAACCTAATACCTCCAGGTCTAACCATGTTGTTGCAAATGACAGAATCTCATGCTTTTTGTGGCAGAGTACTATTCCATTGTATATATATACTACATTTTCTTTATCCATTCAGGTGTTGATGGGCACTTAGGTTACTTCCATATCTTGGCTATTATAAACAATGCTGCTATGAACATTGGGATGAATATGTTTTTTCAAATTGATGTTTTTATTTTCTGTGGATAAATATCCAGGAACCTCCATAATGTTTTCCACAGTGGCTGTACAAATTTACATTCCCACCATTAGTGAACTAGGATTCCTTTTCTCCACGTCTTTACCAACATTTATTGTTTGTTGTCTTTTTGATGATAGCTATTCAGACAAGTGTGAGGTGATATTTTATTGTGGTAAGGTTTTTTGTTTTTGTTTTTGTTTTCTTTTGGCCTTTGTATTGTTTCTGTTTCCTCCAGGTTTCTTTATTATGTTTAGATATATCTGTGTTTTTCTTATTTGAGATTTTCCTTCAATGCTTGCTCGCTGATGATAGGCCATTAATATTAAAGAGTGTGGCTGTAAAAAGTGATTAGAATCTCTTTGTAATAGCTGGTGCCTGTCACCCTGCTGGGCTTCATAGAAGAGTGAAGGTTGAACAAGTATGAATTTTTTGTTTCCAAAATTTCGTTTCTCTGGGACTTTTCAGTCTCTCCTGCAGTGAATCCCCCAGTCTCCATTCTGTAAATAGGTGGGACAAAGGTACTTAGGGTATCATAACTCAACATTCTGACTATTATTCAATCCCCTTGTTTTCAACCTGGCAGTCCTGCCTGCCTCATTTCCAGGTCTGCTATAGAAAAAGGTAAGGATGGGATGACGAAGACGACGGAAACGGCGGCGGCGGCGGAGCCTTGGGTCAGTGTCTGCATGCTGGTGTCTGAGGCTCAGGTTGAGGCCTCCACAGTATCCTGAGTGCAGACGGTGGCGAGGATGACTGCCATTGCCGTTCTATCCTGAGCTAGAGAGCCACCGCCACCCTCCCCCTACCCCAGTAGGGTGGAGAGGAGTGGCCAGCGTCTGAGCCATAGTGCCCGGCAAGGAGAACCAGCTGGTCCCAAGGGAGCCTGCAAGGGAGAGAGGCTGCTAGAAAGACAGAAGTTGTCCTCCTCAGTACCCGAGTCACGGACAGAACCTCCCGGCACCTGTGCAGTCCCTGTTGCTTCCAGGCCTTGGAAGAGAGGTGGTGTCACCTCCTGAACCCCAAAAACTCGACATGCATGAGAGAAAAAGCAGCTCTGTTGAGCACTTGGTAGATTTTTCATTAAGCAGGAACCAGAATTTCAAAACACTTGACTTGCCGTTTTAAAAATCTATTTTTTGATTGGATTAACATGGCAGAATAGAAGGACTGGAGCTCAACTTCTCTCCCAAAACACAGCAAAACTACAACCAAATGCCAAGCAACCTTCAACCAAATGGACTGTAAACTTCCAAAAAATATACTCTGCTCTAGAAGACAAAGCGGAGCACATCAAGACGTAGGAGGGGCGATTATGTGATAAAAGCAACCCCATACCTCCCGGGTGGGAAGCCCCACAGACTGGAAAGTAACTGCATCACAGAGACACAGCTACAGGACTGAGAGTTCTGAGCCTCACGTCAAATCCCCACGCCTGGGGATTGGGCACAGGGAGAAAGAGCCCCCGGAGCATCTGGCATTGAAGGCCAGTGGGGCTTGTGTGCAGGAGCTCCACAGGACTGGGGGAAACAGAGACACCATCCTTGAAAGGCACACACAAACTTTCACGTGCACTGGGTCCCAGGCAAAGCAGTCTCCATAGGTATCTGGGTGGAACCTGTCTGCAATTCTTGGAGGATATCCTGGGAAAACAGGGGTGACTGTGCCTTGTTATGGGGGAAGGGCATTGGAGGTGAAACTCTCGGTCACATTCAGCAGCCTGCATTTCTCTGGAGGTGGCCATTTTGGGGAAAATCTGGTCCCTCCCATCAGTGCTGAGAAGCCCAAGGCCAAAACACAATCCAGGTGGGATGTCAGCCCCACGCATCAGTAAACAGGCTGCCTAAAGACCCCTCAGGCACACAGCCAGCCTCTAATCTCATCCAGAGACAAAGCCCCATCCATCAGAGGGAGAGGAATCAACCACACCTACCAGTGAGCAGGCATCACTCCCTCCCATCAGGAAGCCTACAGCAAGCCCCCTCCATACCAAATTTAGCCACCTGAACTAAGAAAGGCTACAACTCTATTGTCGGCAAAAAGGTCACCACACCAAAAACCTATAAAAATGAAAAGACAGAAAACTCTAACTCAGATAAGGGAGAAAGAGAAAAGCCCAGAAAAACAGCTCAGTGATGAGGAAATTATCAGCCTCCCAGAAAGAGACTTTAGACTGTTGATGCCGAAGATGATGTAAGACATTGGAAATAGACTGGAGGCAAAGATTGATAATTTACAGGAAACACTGAGCAAAGAAATACAAGCTGTAAAAATTAAACAGGAAGAGATGCAAAATACAATAACTGAAATAAGAAATTCATTAGAAGCAGCCAACAGTAGAATACAGGAGGCAGAAGAACGAATCAGTGAGGTGGAGGACGGATTATTGGAAATCACTAATGGGAAGAAAAAAAGAGATAAAAGATTGAAAGGAAATGAGCAGAGTCTCAGAGAACTCTGGGATAATGTTAAACGCACCAACATCCATATTATAGGGGTGCCAGAGGGAGAAGAGAGAGAGAAGGGGACAGAAAAAATATTTGAGGAGATTATAGCTGAAAACTTCCCTAATACGGAAAAGGTACCACTCACTCAAATCTGTGAAGCACAAGGGGTACCATATGAAATAAACCCAAGGAGGAACACCCTGAGACACATATTAATCAAAAAGACCAAAATTAAAGACAAAGAGAAAATATTGAAAGCAGCTAGGGAAAAGAAATAAATGACATACAAGGGAACCCCAATAAGGTTATCAGCAGATTTATCAACTGAAACCCTGCAGGCCAGAAGGGAGTGGCATGATATACTAAATGTACTGAAAGGGAAAAACGTCTAACCAAGATTACTTTATCCAGCAAGGCTCTCATTCAGACTTGAAGGAGAGATCAAAACCTTTACAGATAAGCAAAAGCTAAGAGAGTTCTGCAACACTAAACCAGCTTTACAACAAATCCTAAAGGAACTTCTCTAGGCAGAAAAGAAAAGGCCACAACCAGAAACAAAAACACCACAAATGACAAGGCCCACCAATAAAGGCATATATACAGTAAAGATACTAAATCATCCATGCACAATTATGCTACCAAAATCAGAAATCATGAGAAGAGAGCACAAATGCAGGTCACTGGAGAAGCACGTG
>PVHT020000141.1:34892118-34905295 GCA_004024745.2 Catagonus wagneri | reverse complement strand
TAAAAAATACCTAGAAGCAAATGACAACAAAGACACGACACTCCAAAACCTCTGGGATGCAGGAAAAGCAGTGTTAAGAGGAAAGTATATAGCAATATAAGCCTTCCGCAGGAAGGAAACAAGAAAAAGCTCAAATAAACAACCTAACTTTACATCTAAAGCAGCTAGAGAGGGAAGAAGCCAGGTCATGGAAGCAACCTAAATTGCCATCGAGAGAGGAGTGGATAGGGAAGATATGGTACATACACACAATGAAATATTACTCAGCCATTAAAAGGAACGGAATAACAACAACATTTATAGCAACGTGGATGAACCTAGAAATTATCACGGATTGGAACCAGTCAGACAATTAGACTGCAACACCTAATGCTACTGCTTACATGTGAAAACTAAAGAGACACAATGAACTTCTTTGAAGACCAGACAATGACTCACAGATTTTGGAAAACCTTGGTTTTTCGAATAAGACAGTCTGGGGGGTGGGGGAATGCACTGTGGGTTTGGGACACAAATCTATTGAATTGACTTATGATCTTTGTACATCTATAACTGAAATAAAATTCTTTGTTAATATGAAAAAAAGGAGAGAAAAAGCAATTTTAATCCTTTTACTGAAGAAAGATTGATGTTATCAATAAAAATTCAATAATCAAAAAAAAAAGGCCAATAATATTTGCCATGGAACTATTCCCATTTTTTCAATGATACCAATTTTTTTTTGTCTTTTGTCTTTTTAGGGCCGCACCCATGGCATATGGAAGTTCCCAGGCTAAGGGTCCAATTGGAGATGTAGCCATTGGCCACAGCCATGGCAATGTGGGATCCGAGCCACGTCTGCAACCTACACCACAGCCCACAGCAACGCCAGATCCTTAACGTACTGAGTGGGTCCAGGGATTGAACGTACATCCTCATGGTTGCTAGTTGGGTTCATTAATCACTGATCCACGTTGGGAATTCCCCAATTGCTTTTTGAATTACTTATTCCCTAAAATAAAGGTGTCAAGGAGGTTTACAATTATAACATTTGCCTATATGAAAAAAAAAGTATCTTAAAAGGACTTTACATTTATAGGCCTTGCTCCTTAGATTAAGATTAGAATTTAATTTCCTGAGCATTAGCATGCAGAGTGGGTTGACATTTTTATTATTTAATGGCTTCTTATCGTCATTTTGTATCGTGTTAGGATTAGAGACAAGCAGGACTTACTGAAATGACATAGCAGCTTCTAGTTCTGGTAGTCCCTATTTGCATGTTTTTGTGCACTCCTATGTATTGCTATGTTTTAATGTAATGTTAATTTTGATATAGATATGCTTTTAGCTTTACATTTTCTGCTTCTTAGTATGACATTCTTGGCATTCTTAAGACCATAGCCTTCTCACTTTTGGATTTCAATTAAGTCAAAAATGGGATCATTGATAGGAATATGATGATTATCAATTCTTTTAAATTTAAATTATTAATGTACATATCATTCATGCTCCTTAGCGTTAGGGATATCCTGGGCATTTTTAATCCTAGAATTAACGAAGACATATATAGGACACACAGGATTTTTCAGTATAAGATTCTTAGTTATGTAGGTAGTCCTTTGGCAAGATAGGGTCATGTAGCAATAACTTAGATGATAAGCTTAAAGTATATGAAGCACTTGATCATGAGAACTACATTATTTTATATTGAGTTTTTTCATTTGGAAAGTGGTAGTTCTATATTTGAATAAAAATACTCAATCATTTTCTACAGCTCAGTACTCTTTGTTCAAAGGTAGAAATTGCTTTTCTTCTGAAATTGTTTGATTGAATCACAGATCCCATCAATTATTTTCAAAGATGCCATTTCTATTTTCATCTCTTGCCTTCTTTTAAATGTCCTGATCATTAGAAGGTAAGGAAGTGCCACCAAAAGCTAAGAACATCAAAGCCTGTTCAGTACATAATATTCAGGATGATTTTAAAAGTCTTATGAATTATCAAAGATTAGTATCATTCTCTTTGGAGAAAGATCATTAACAGTTTAATGCTGCTTTAGATTTTTCATGTCTTTGATAGTATATATTAAAATTGTATGTATTTTAATGAAATTGATGAGAAATGAAGATATATAATGAAGCATCTATTTAGCATATATCCTTTTTCTAACTCAAATTACTGATTACATATGTCATTTTATAATATTTAATTTGATAAATGTGGACATATGTATATACCTATGAAACTATCACCACAGTCAAGTTCCATTACCCTCAAATGTGGATAGATATTTGGGTTGTTTCCAGTTTAGGGCTTTTACAAATAAGGCTGCTATGAACATTTATGACCACTATGGAAAACAGTATGGAGGTACCTCAGAAAATTAATATAGAACTACCATACGACCCAGCAATCCCACTCTTGGGCATATATTTGGATGTTCATTGCAGCACTATTCACAATAGCCAAGACATGGAAACAATCTAAATGTTCATTGACAAATGAGTGGATTAAGGAGATGTGGTACACAAACAATGGAATACTATTCAGCCATAGAAAAGAACAAAATAATACCATTTGCAGCAACATGGATGAAACTAGAGACTCTCATACTAAGTGAAGTCAGAAAGAGAAAGACAAATACCATATGATAGCACTTATGTCTGGAATCTAATATATTGTGCAGATGAACATTTCCACAGAAAAGAAACTCATGACTTGGAAAACAGACTTACGGTTTCCAAAGTACAGAGGGAGGGAGTAGGATGGACTAGGAATCTGGGATTGATAGGTGCAAACTATTGCATTTGGAGTGGATAAGCAATGAGATCCTGCTGTATAACACAGGGAACTATATCTAGTCACTTGTGATTGAACATGATGGAGGATAATGTGAGAAAAAGAATATAATATGACTGGGTCACTTTGCTATACAGTAGAAATTGACAGAACACTGTAAACCAACTATAATAGAAAAAATAAAAATCATTAAAAAAATTTGTGTACAAGCCTTTTTAAGAACACATATTTCTTTTTCTTTTCACCAAAGAGTAGTATAGTTCAGTAATATGGTAGATACATGTTTAACTTTTTGAGAAACTGTTTTCCAAATTGATTGTACATATTTACATTCCCAGCAGCAGTATATGGTAGCTTAACTTACTTTATATTTTTGCCACTATTTGGTATGATCAAATACCAAATTAAAATTACTTTAATTTTAGCCATTCTAATAAGTATTTGAATATATATCATTGTTGTTTTAATTTCAATTTTTTGATGACTAGTAATTTTTGAGCATCGTTTTGTGTTTGCCATGAATATATCATTTTTGGTGAAGAGCGTGTTCAAATCATTGGCAGATTTTATATTGGATTGGTTATCTTACTATCATATTACTGAGTTCTGCAAGTTCTTTGTGCGTTTTCTGAAAATCTTTTATTAGATATTATGATTTGAAAATATTTTCTCCTAATCTGTGGCTTGTCTTTTTATTTTTTAGACAATGTTTTTAAACAATAGAAGTTCTTAATATTAGTGAAGTTCCTTATTTTTTTAATAGATAGAGCTTTAGGTGTTGTATCTAAGACATTTTTGACTAGCTTAAAATCACAGATTTTGTCCTAAGTTTTCTTCTAGGTTCTAGTTTTAAGATACGTATTTAGATCTGTGGTGCATATATGGATCTAAATTCCTTTTACATATAGACATTTCTATTGATACAGCAGAATTTGTTGTAAAGGCCATCCTTTTTCCTCTAAATTATCTTTGCATTTTGGAAAAACAAAATAAATTGATTACATATTTGTGGGTCTATTTTTAGACTTTATAGTCTGTTCCATCGATATGTTAGTGTTAATTACATACTGTTTTATGCCTGTACTGACTGCTGTAGTTTTAAAATTTTCTTGAAGTTCCTGTTGTGGCTCAGTGAGTTAAGAATCCAGTGTAGTCTCTGTGAGGATGTGGGTTTGATCCCTGTCTGGCTCAGTGAGTTAAGGATCCAGTGTTGCTGCAGGCTACAGTGTAGGTGGCAGATACAGCTCAGATGTGGTGTTGCTGTGGCTGTGGCGTAGGCCTCAGGTATAGTTCTGTTTTGACCCCTAGCCCTTGACCTCCCCAGGAACTTCCATATGTGGGAACTTCTACAGGTGTGGCCATAAAAAAAAAAAAGTCTTCAAGTCTTAGAATCGTGAAGTATTCTAAATCCCCCAACTTTGTTCTTTTTGTTTGTCTTGAGTGTTCTAACTCCCCTATTCTATGTAAATTTTAGAATCAGTGTGTCAATATATACAATAACAAAAAGGACTGATGGGGTTATTTATTTGCATTGAATTGAATATGTAGATAAATTGGAGAAATGACATGTTAACAATATTGAGTCTTTCTCTTTTTTTTTGTCCACACCCATGGCATGCAGAAGTTCCTAGGTCAGGGATAGAACCTGTGCTGGTGCAGGGACCTCCACCACAGCAGTGACAATGCTGGATCCTTAACTGTTGGGCTATGGGGAACTCCAACAGCATTGAGTCTTTCAATCCATAAACATGGGGCATTTCTTCATTTATTTAGGCCTACCTTTATTCCTTTCAGCAATATTCTGTAGTTCTCAATGTATAGGTTTGCACATATTTTATCAGATTTATATCTAAGAACTTTACATTTTTGGTACTATTGTAAATAGTATTGCTTTTTATTTAATTTCAGATTGTTCATTACTGTTATATAGAATGATACTGATTTTTGTATCTTTTTGTATTGCAAAATTGTTAAAATCATGTATTTTTATTACTTCTAGTAACTTTTCAGTATATTTCATCAGATTTTCTACTTAGATAGTCATGTTATCTGTGAATAATGAGTTTTATTTCTTACTTTCCAACTTGGATGTCTTATTCTTGCCTTATAACATTGGCAGTACAATTAGGAATATCTGTGGTGAAAGCAGAGTATCTGTGGTGAGAGTAGAACTTTATTCCCTATGTTTGGAGGAAAGCTTTCAGTCATTTAACATTAATTATGATATTAGCTATAGATTTTTGAACCGTTTTTTCAGGTGAAGAAACTCTTCTCTCTTCCTAAAATTCTAAGAGTTTCAATCAGCAACTGATGTTGGCTTTTGTCAAATACTTGAATGTTTACTGAGATGATCATGTGTTTTTTTTTAGTCTCTTAATATAGTAAATTACAATGATTAATTTTTCAATCATATAACAACCTTGTATTACTGGGGTAAATCTCTTTAATGATGCACTGTTTTTTGATATGTTGGTGAATTTGATTTCCTAAAATGTTAATAAGTTTTTACATTTATCTTAATAACATATATTGATTAATATGTTGCTGCTGCTTTTTTTTTTCTTCTTTTAATGTTTTCATCTAGTTCTGTTATAAGGGTAATTTTGTACTCCTAGAATTATTTGGGATTCTTTTATGAAAATGTTTGTAGGGAATAGATATTGCTACTCGCTTATATGTTTGTCAGAATTCACCAATGAAGTCATTTGGGCCTGAAGTTTTCTTTGTGTGAAAGCTTTTAACTACAAAGTCAGTTTATCAATTTCTTTTTGAAACTTGGTAGCTTGTGTCTTTCTTTTCTTCTTCTTCTTCTTTATAAGGCCACACCAGCGGCATATGGAAGTTTCTGGGCTAGGGGTTGAATTGGAGCTACAGCTACATTCTACACCACAGCCATGGCAACACCTGATTCCAGGCTCATCTTGTGGTAATGCTAGATCCTTAACCCACTCAGCCACAGGATATGGTAATGCTGGATCCTTAACCCACTCAGCAAGGTCAGGTGTCAAATCCACATCATCACGGACACTATATTGGGTCCTTAACCCACTGAGCCACAAGCGAAATTGATATCTTGTGTCTTTTACTTTTCTAAGTGGTTGAATTTATTGGCATAATGTTGTTTATATTATTTTTTAGATTGTAACCATTTCAACCTTTTTGCTTACCAATTCTATCATCTTTGTCATATTTGAGTCAATTTCAACTGATTATTTTCATCCTTATTATGGATTGATGTTCCTTCTTTGCATGCCTTGTAATTTTTTTTTATTAAATGAAAAATCAGTTGGGAAAACATGTACAAAAAATAAAAATTATAATGGAAGCTATAGAAATTTAAATGTTGTTAGTGAGGGATAAATGAAGTATTGTCTAGTTTCTAAGTAAAGGGAGATCACAGTGGAAAGAAATCTTCAAAGGGCCTGTGATATAGATAGCATCCCAGATATGCCTAGTCATTAAACACTATTCAGGCAGCTAAAAATGGGATATGGGAGAGAGAGATTTGAATAAGAAAGAAGAGCTTGACTCTAGAGATACCAGAGTGAGGCATAGTAACTAAGTCTTTTGCTTGGAATTTAGGGTGTGTATAAACAAAGTAACAGGAAGTGTATGCATTCCAACATTTGACTACTTTATTTACATGTCATGACATTCCCAGAGATTGCAAGTATCTTGAAAATTGGCACTATGGTGCACACAGACCCGTGAGTGTATCCTTATATATGCATTCTTAGATGTATTCATACACATATTTTTTTTACACAGCTCCAGGTACAATAATAAATGATAAATAATTATCTATTTAACTGGCTTTAATCTGCTTATGAACAACTGGTCTATGCTGTTTGATAGAACAGCTGTTAACCATGCAGGGTAGCCAGTGGAGAATTTTGCTACCATGCAGGGTAGCCAGTGGAGAATTCACCTACGGACTGCTGATTGCTGGGCCAGAAACTACTCAAGTTAGAACATCAAGAACATGTACTCATCTTAAGCTTTGGGAACCAGTAGAATATACCTAGTCCTGGTATTAAGAATACTATTTTACATTCAGCTTGCCTACTCTGATGAAAGAAACCTAATCATTAGAAAGAACTTTTACTAAATTAAGGGAACTCATTTATTTTATGCAAGTGATTTTGTGATTTCTTTTTCAGTTCTGAGAATTTATCCATAGGATGGTTTAGGAAGAGGTAAATAATATATAACTATCTCCTTTAAAAATAAAAAAATTACACAGACATATACAGTAAAGCGTTAATGCTTGGAAACCACCAGCTAAGAATGTATGATTACTTGAATTGATTCATAATAATGTTTGGCTTTGTATTATCTATAAAAGAAAATGAAGTTAAAGCCTAAATAATATTGTTGGGGATTATTGTATTCACAAGTTGATTACAAAAGCAAATTCAAAATTAAAATAACAATTATACAAATTGTTTCATCATTATGCTGTTCTAATTATAAATAATCTTTCTACAATACAAAGTTTTTCCTTTTTACATAAATAGAAATGTGTTCTCACCAAAGGAAATTTGGTGCATACTGGTAAAGGAGATAAAGGAAGTCCTACTAACCACCCCAAAATATTTTTCCTTCTCATTTTTTTGGTGTTGACATAATGGGTTTAGGGGTATGTTTGTGTTTGTGTGTGTGTGCCTGTCTGTCTGTCTGTCCATGATAGATGACTATGGTTTTATAGAATTTAGCCATATCTAATTTGTTTTTCTAGTTGAGTGGTGAAACCTTTTCAGAGTATTTTTTTCAACGCTTATTTCTTGTGTCAGATTACAGAAGAATAGTATAGATATAACCCCCTATTAAGATGTAGTGATTTCATAATATTTGTTATTTTAAAACTCTTGATGTCAGGTTTCATCAGATGTGGTCTGCTGATGAATGATTTCCTGAGAAAAACTGCAGGCTGTCTTGAGTTAGGAAGTGAATTCGTGGGTAATTTCCCAGGATTGTCCTCTCTCATTTTATATGATGATTTCTCCATTTTTATTAATTTCCTATTCATTTGACTTATCAGTTAGGATTGAGTTCAGCTGCATATAAAAGAAATCTCAAAATAATTGTGGCTTGAATACAACATTTTTTTGTTGTTGTTTCATGAGAAAAAGTCCAGAGGTAAGTGGTTTCATTCAAGTAAACTTGCAGCATGGAATCCTGACCACTTCCATCTTCCTTCTCTGCCATTCTTAGTAGGTAGCTTTCTTCTGCCAGGTTACTTTATGATTCTGTTCTACTGCATAGCAAGTGATAAGGAAAAAGCAAGGGGTAAAAGAGAACCCTTTCCAGCTGAGTTAGCCCTCTTCAACATAATCTTCTGACTACCATAATCATTGCACAGACAAGATCTACTGATGAATACCCAAACTAGTGGGGGAAAGCTTGTAAAAAAATTATTCTGAAAGTCTTACTTGACAGCCTTCTCATTTCCTTTACCAGAATGCAGTGATTTGACCACAGTAGCTTCAAAAAAGCTGGAAAAGTTAGTTTTTTTAGTGATGAAAATTTCTAACTCAAATAATAATAGAGTTCAGTTATTCAGAAAGAAGGGGAGGCAAACATTTGAAGTTCTTATTATTTTAAAATCCAAATCATACAACCAAGCTGTTCAACCAAACCATCCTAAATACTTTTCACAAGAAGGAAACATGAGGGTATATTTTTTAACCATCATGAAGTGTGAAACTCATTCTTTTACTTTCACACATAAAAAGCAGTTTCACAAAGTATAATGTGCTTGAGTCAAAAGCATTACAAAATGCCCCAAAACTCTATGTGTTGCTCCATTATCACACTCAGTGTTGTACACAAACCTCATGGCCAGGCTCATTTTTCCTTTCTAAGTAACCTGTCTTAGTTGTTATTTTTGTTTGTTCTGTTTTGCTGACTCGGTACAAATAAGACTTACTTATTGGTAGATGGAATTTATTTTGCAATGTTGTTTTCCACTAAAGTTTTATCACAAAGGTGTATGATGCAAAAAATATTTGTTTATAGCTTCCTGCCTAAGAAGTTTTAATTTAGGTGTGGGTTTTTTCGGTGAAGAGATAAATTGTTTCTAATGAATGAAGGAAGGTCAAATTCTTTGCTGAAATTTTTAACTTGTCTTTATATCCTAAACCTCAGTTTTGGAAATCACCCAAAGTAAATTTTCAGAATATCTTTTACTCTATCTTTAAGACAGTGCCTAAATATAGATGTACTCCATGCTCTCTGAAATACCTTTTCTCAGGAATGAAATTAAATTCTATCTGTTGACCTAGGAAAATGGATAACTTGTCTTCACAATGTTTATTTATAGTATATAGAGAATAAAGACTATGTTTTCTTTTTTTTAATCTAGTAAAGGGCAGTATCTTCAGAAATACTTGGTTTATGATTAATGCATAAAGGTTTCTAAAAATGTTACTTACTGAGGAATTTGTTTTATCTCACTCTATGAGCTATCTATTGCTGCATTAAAAATTATACCAAAATTTAGAGGCTTAAAACAATGGCTTTAAATGGAGTTCCCTTGTGATGCAGCAGGTTAAGGATCTGGTGTTGTCACTGCAGCGGCTTGGGTCTCTGCTGTGGCACGGGTTCAATCTCTGACCCTGGAACTTCCACATACTGAAGGCCAATATTAAAAAAAAAAAAGTATTAATTATTTCACAGTTTCTGTGAGTCAAAATTCCAGATATGCTTTTAAAATTTCTCAAACAATTGGGACACATCATCCTAGGGGCAAAAAAAAGAGAAAATATTTCACAGTTTTGCCACAGGTGAAAAACTATTCAGTAAAAACAATGAGCATATATACATATATTTTTCTCACCTTAATCATATTTTCTTGCATCTTTTGCTGTTTATTTTTATTTTCATTGAAATTTACAGTGAATAATTATTATAGTAGTGGTGAAAAGAATATCCTTTAAGTATTCTTTTAGTGACAACTCTGAAGAAGCAAAACAGCCATAGAATAAATTATAGTGTTAGGAATACTTTTATGAAAATGCCTATAATATTTTAAATTTTTGGAAAAACAAGCCTTAAAATATGCCTAAATTAGCAACCCATAGCCCTAATATTATTGAGAGGTGAATATAATTTCTGATAATTGTTTAAGTGATAAAGACTGAACTTAATTATACCCAAAATACACCTGAAATATTTCTATTTAATGGCCTGGAAAGATATGTTGAAAGTTTAACCTGATTTGAATATTTAATATTGGACTATTTTCCACATAGTTATAATAAATATGTTTTTTTATTTTTCTCTCTTTTTTGAAATAGACTAAGATGCTTAGTGAAGCAGCTGGAAAAAGGTGATGTTAACGTCATAGACTTAAAGAAAAACATTGAATATGCAGCTTCTGTGTTGGAAGCAGTTTATATTGATGAAACAAGGTAAGTTTTAATCTCTTCTCCCTTTTAACCTTTTTACCTCTCTCTTTTGTTTCCTTTCTCTTGACTCTCCTTTTATCTTAGTCATGAAACCAAAATCAAAATCTTATTAAAATTTCAAATGCTCTTCTTCATGTAGCTATGTAAAGACTATGATCTTTTCTTTTAAAAATATACATTTATTCCAAATGTGAATATCAAAAAATAGTCAATCAGTAAAGCTGTAAAATAAATAAAGTCTCCTCTCCCTCTACTATCACCATCTTAAGGCCCAGGTTTTTAAGTGTCAGAGACAGGTGTAGCTTATACTGATTGTCACTTATGTAAGAATTTTCCTGTTATCTCAAGATTTCAGAGTTCCTTCGGAGAAAACCAGTGTCGCAAGCCCACATATTCTCATGTTTCTATCATATCCTCTGAACAGGACTTGCTAAGGGGAGGTCCGAAAAGTGTATTTGATTATCACCTAAACACCATCACCCAGCCTCACAATTAGCAGAGTGGTAAGGAGATTAGGAAACAAGGCTTTATTTGAAGAGGGTTGTTAGCCTAGTACTGTGGCTCTCAACCAGGCTATTTGCCTTTGAGGGGTCACTGGGCAATTTCTAGAGACACTCTTTGTTTGGCTGATGGGAGCTGCTACTGTTACATAGTAGGTAGAAGCCAGGAAGGCCACTAAACATCCTATAATACAGAGCAAAATCCCCACAACAAAGGATTATCCAGCTCCAAATGTCAATAGTATGGAGATTAAGAAACCCTGGCCTAAAGGTAGAACTATGTATTTTCTCTTTCCTGTCTAAGGATGTACTTTCTCTCAACCTCAGGTCATGGGAGGGGGGTCTGAGGATCCTAAAGCTAATAGGAGACTCAATGCAGTATGATATGTTAGTTCCTGAGAGATCTGACCTGTGTTTCTTGGCGTTTGGAGTATGCCAAGACTAGCTCTTAACTCTCCTTTCAGAAAAGATAAAGGTGTCAGGCTGCTTCAGAGGTAAGAGGGACCCTGTGGAGGGAAAGTCATGCACTTCCAGAGTTTAGCACAGAAAAGGTACTGGGTTTCTTCAAAGCCATGAGGCAGGTGGAGAAGAGGTCTTTAGAAGGGATTTTCCAAAGGATACTGACTTCAGAGGGTGAAAAATAGATTTTTGTGAGGTGATTGTTGATATAGAAGCCAAAGTAGGAATTGCAGAAATTCAGCCCAAATTTCAGAGGACATATAATATTCAAGGTACCCTCTTGGTGGAGGGAGTTGTTTCTGAAGGAAGCACAGAACCTCCCCAGGAGAAAAAAATAACCAGCATTTGGGTACTTGTCACACAGATGACAACAAACCCATCGGTCCTGTAAGACCCTTTGACCCCTGTAATTTCCCACCTCCCCCACCACATTGCTGAACAATGAGAAGCAGCAGAGTGAGTGGGACATGGGAAGGAACATGGAGCATGAGGACATCCATCACATCCCTTCTTCGTAGATGTCCCTGCCTGGGTCAGGCCTGTGAATGGGGCAGGTGAAAAATGTTAAGTCAGTTGTGAGAATGAGATTTTTATATATCAATGTGTATTAGACTTACAGTAAAGTTATTTAATATTTAATAAAGTCTTATGATTCAAAAATCTTAACAGTATTAAAAGGTACCTTATGAAAGTCTTGCCTCCACCCATTTCCAAATCTACTCAAATTCCCCAACTCATAAATGTCTTATGTATGTTTTCAGTGATTTATTTTAAATTTTTATTTCATATTTTCCCTCTGTCCTTCATAGAAGGTAACATACTCTTCATATCTTTCATTTTGATTTTTTTCCTAAACAAGGAAAATTGAAGATCTTCCTATATCATGTCCTTAAAATTTCATACATTTAGAATTTTTACTAGTAACTGGCAGAAAAGGGCATGATGAGGACCATGCTGCAAAAGTTAGTCTTTCTTTGTCTGCAGAACAGAACTCCTCTGTTAAAGCATGGTGTGAAGTCATAAATTAAGAAAAAGAAAAAAAAAACATAGGTATACTTTTAAAAAGATTTTTTTTGGTGATTTTCACTGAATGTATGTAAGGGTATATGATTCTTCTATGTGAATAGAGATTCAAATTGTGAACTTAAAAACTTAGGATATTTTTCCTATAATTTCCTTGCCTTCATTTTTGTCTGTGCCCTTTCTTGTTCACAAGTTGACTGAGCTTAACATATGTTAGATTTCTTCACTCTGTCCTGGTTACTTCATTTTTTATACTTATTTATAAAACATAAGAACTTTCACCTTTAATAAGTTGGAAATTTACACTATTCGTCTTATAATAGCATAATGATAGCTATCCATTTTGCCTAAGTATCTCAACTTCTTTTGATAGAACATTACATGCTTTATTTATTGATTTTTCTGCTGAATTTCCTTTCCCAGAAAATGATTCCATATATATTTTTAACTTAGTTCCCCATGATTCCTAATTATTTTAAACATATATTACATTTCAAGGTATAGGTTTTTTTTCATTTGAAACTTCCTCTTTGGTGAGAAGAAATAAGATGCTTAGCTGCTTTATGTGATACATGAAAACCGTATGAAAAATGTGTTCTTTTCTTCCTACTTCCAACAAAACATCCAGGCTCTTCAAAACACACCATTCCCAATTTTTACTAAAATGGTACAAAACTTTTCACTCTTATTTTAATGCTTCTAGGCATCATGGATTAGAAATTGGATTAATAGTAATATCCCACATTTGTACCATTTTTCACAATCTCTAAGTTTCATTATCTCATATTAGTCTCACCAGAATCCTGTCCAGTTGGCAGCATGGCCATTACTTTCTGTACATCACTAATGAGAGAACTAAAGCTCTTGAAGTAAACTGGGCTGCCAAAGTTCACAAAACTAGATTTTGGCAAACCTGGGACTCGAAACTAAGGTATGACTTCTTACATAGAGCTCTTCTTTCTATAACTGTCTCCTCTCAGGTCATTGATCTCAAGCAGGATGGTTTTT
>PVHT020000141.1:34824060-34892018 GCA_004024745.2 Catagonus wagneri | reverse complement strand
GCGGGATCCGAGCCGCATCTGCAACCTACACCACAGCTCACGGCAATGCTGGATCCTTAACCCACTGAGCAAGGCCAGGGATCGAACCCGCAACCTCATGATTCTTAGTCGGATTCGTTAACCACTGAGCCACGAAGGGAACTCCGAATGTATCCTTTTAAATTAGAATTTTGTCTGGGAAAATAAATGGAGGAAGAAGGACCAATACTGCAAAAAAGAAACAGGGATATTAAACCCAAGCACAATGACAGATTACAAGAGGAAACAATGCTAAGTAGCAGCAGTAAATCATAACCAGAAGGAATAATATGGGGTGAAAATTGTAGACTCAAGATTCCAAAGCAAACATGGTTGGACTTGCTGAATATTAATGAGTTTGGTTCCCTGGCAAAGCTCCCTCTGCCCATTCTCAAAGACATTGCTTCTATAGTTCCATTGTGTCTTAGTGGGTGGGTTAAGAATCTGACATAGTCTCGGTTTGATCCCTGGCCTTGCTCGGTGGGTTAAGAATCTAGCATTGCTGCAAGCTGTGGCATAAGTCACAGATGTTGCTCAGATCTGATGTTGCCATGGCTGTGGCATAGGCCTGAAGCTGCAGCTCCAGTTCAACTCCTAGCCTGACAACTTCCATATGCGACAGGTACAGCCATGAAAAGAAAGGAAAAACAAAGACATGGCTTATAACAAAAGGACTTGAGGTAAAAAAAAAAAAAATGTCTGGAATGTGCTAGATATATGGGCACTATAGCTCAGAAATATGATGCCAGTTAGAGATGTGAATTTGGAGATTATAATCCAGGAGTCTTGGGGATGTTTTTTGATGCTTTATTTTGATTTCAGTAATTAGAGCTCTTTTTGCTAATTCAATATGTTTCCCATCCTAAAGTTTTTGAAAATGTCCAGTGAATGTTTGTTTAACCAATCTGTCTTAGTTGTCTATTTCCTCTGGGGCCAGCTCTCTGGCTTCAAACTGCTGGATGGTTCCTCTGCAGATGACCTATTTTCCCCTCAGGTCCAGAAATCCACAGTCTGGCGCTGCTGCCAAGCATGAGCTCAACCCCTTCTTCCATTTCTGCAAACTGAAACTAGAATCAGCTAGAATCTCTAAAACTGCTGTAAGACATCTCAGAATCCACACCTCAACCCCTTCCATTCTACCAAGCATTTCTCTGCATCTTCTAAGTCTAAGCCCATATTGTGAAGCCACTTTGCCATCCCTTATGGAAGTGCCTTTCAACATATATTTCTATCCTGAGTTAAGGATTTCAAGCACCAAGGCCAAGAAAAAGGAAGCAGGCTATCAAAATTAATGTCAAGTTGCACATTAATTTGCAGCATCAACAACTAAGCTCAAAGACTATGCAGTCTAAATCCATATTTAGAAAAAGAACGACATTTTTCTAAAGGACACAGAATCTTCAGTGATGTAGCTGTGCTTACAATGAGGACAATCATCCAGATATGTCTAGCCTATTGCAGTCACATCGTTTCAATCTTCTGTATGCCACAGCACAGACTTCACTTTATTTTTGTGTTAACTTAAAGACCTATTCAAAAAGACCTGCTTATGAAACAAAAGAGCAATCTGCCTCTGAAGGTAAAGTAAAGCCTCTGTAGAATAAAACAAATTATTTTTTGACTTTTCAAATGTCAGTTCTTCTCACTTCTTGCTATTTCAGAAACTCTTTGGAGTTCTATCCGACACAGGTCACTGTGTTATCCCAGTAACTAAAATCAAGGAAGAGGATGAAAATACCAGATAGAGGTGTGGAGTGAGTGGGTGGTTGAGGAGGGATGTGGGGAGCATAGCATTTAAAAGTCAGGCATGGAGCTACTAAAGAGGATTCTCAGGAGGCATAGTTACAGAAGAAAGAGACATATCTGAGGAATATAGAGTAGCAAAAGCCAGTGGGAAGCAGGGTTACTGAGAAGGTAAATCAGATGGCAAAGGGAGAACCTCTGGATGCAGTTAGGAGGTTCCTGATGCCTTTGAAGTGGAACTTCATATAGAGAAAATGCTACCAGCCAGATTATGGTAGTATGAGGAACTGAAGTAGAAAGGCTCTGGAAGTTAGTATAGACTGTTTTTCAAGAATTTTCTAGTAAGGGGTTTCTGTTGTGGCTCAGCAGGTTAAGAACCCAACTCTGTGTCCATGCGGATGTCAGTTCAACCCCTGGCTTCTCTTCAACCCCTGGTTAAAGATCTGGTGTTGCCACAAGCTGTGGCTCAGATCTGGTGTGGCTGTGGCTGTGGTGTAGGCTGGCTGCTGCAGCTCCGATTTAACCCCTAGCCTAGGAACTTCCATATGCCACAGGTGCAGCTGTAAAAAGAAAAAAAAAAAAATAACAACAACAGAATTTTCTAGTAGGAAAAAGAAGAGATAGAACAGCCTACTAATGGGAATATAAGTATATATATTTTTTCCATACTTTTTTTTAGAATGGAGACCTTCCATTAGCCTTGAAATAAAGAGTTTTAAGAGAGATGTGGATTAAAGAGAAATAAATATCTATTAAAATCTGAGTAGGTATGAAATTATTCTTAAGAAGTTATCTAGGAAATAATACAAATAACCAAGCATAGGTGGAAAAGGCAGATGAAGATGGAGCTACCTCCTGCGTAGCTAAGAGTTTTCAAATAAGCAACATGAATGGGTAGCACTGTAAAATCAAAAAGATGAGTAAGCATTGATTTTAAACTCATTTGCTCAGCATGGGTAACAACATGACAATGATTTAGGGCAAAATATAGACCATGAGTTCTAACACTCAGGTATCAATGTGATGTAAAGAACAAACCCTTTATGTCATGATATCACTAACTTGTGCATATTTATTAGAAATTTAGAGTCAGAGCAGGGAGGAAGGAAAAAAGGAAAGACCTAGACTAATGAACTCCTTTCACTAATATTTCAATTGTAAGTGACAGGAAACCTGGCCAGACCAACTTTAACTCTCATTGCCAAAACATTTATGGCAGTACTGACTATGGGCATAGATGAATCAGGACCAAAAGGATGTCAAGGGGTCAATCTCTGTTTTGATTTCTGCGGAACGTCCTCCTTCTGACACTTTGAATGGTAGCAAAGCAAGACAGTGGCAGTATTTACAAGCTTTATATACCCATACTTTCAAATCCAGTGAGAATAAGACAGCATTTCTTTCTCAGAGTCGCCAACAAGCACAATTTTTTTTTCTGTTTCATCGGCTCCAGTTAGGTAATATACTTATCCCTCAATCCTGTCTACAGGAACAAAATATACAAGTTCATTGGTCAAGCATCTCATGAGGCAGGTAGGAGGTCAATTTTATTTAAAATACGTACCTGTTGAGAATGGAAGGCAATGCTTTCCTAAACAACAGCAACAACAACAAAAAGGTCCTTTTTAGAGTGAAAACTAAAATATTTGTTAATACCACATGCAGGGGGAATCTAATGATATTAATAACAGGATTAGAGTCTGTATGGGATTTTGAACAACTCCTTTGAACAAACCCAAGGGGTTTTCTCCTACTAACAATAATCCTGTGGGCAAGAGATTTTTTTCCCTCTAGTAGTTGGTTTTCTTATGCAGTTGGTTTTCTTACCAGCCTCTTCCTGTTTGGGTTCTGTGGTTTTATCCATGGTCCCAAAGACTCTCATAAAGACTGGCTTTGCCTGAACTACCCTGGCCACCACTAGGGGGACAGAGACTGCTATTTATAACATGCTTAGTGAAAGAGGCTGATATAAATTTGGGTTCTTATATTTTTTTAACCACTCCCATGGCATGAGGAAGTTACCAGGCCAGGGATCAGAGCCATACCAGAGCAGTGACAAAGCAGGATCCTTTACCACTAGGCCACCAGGGAACTCCAGGGCTCCTGTATTTTTCAGAGTTATTTCCATTTGGAGGAGTCCCTGAGGAAATCAGTTTGAAGCGTATGTGCTAAGACATTGCTGGAGTTCAGTGAATCATTAAAAAGCAAATTATGATTTTTATGAGTTCCATTTTTATGGTGTGAGTTGTAGGGAGGGGTGGCTGTTTAGAGTGCTGTGTTTGTAGGCTGTTTCTCACCCTGTAGACAGAGTGTGAAAACCAGGCTTAGAAAAAGTTGCAATACATTTCGGTTGATTTTCATATTTTCTGCCATCTGTGGTGTGTTACTTTATGTAAACTTTCAAAAACAGTCTCACTGGTGAAAAGGGAAAAAAAAAATAACTGACCAGATCTTTTTAGAGATGATGACATAAAAAGATTCATATATTACATAAGATCTCTTTGTTATGATATTTGGGGTCAATAAAATATAATGAATATTTCCTGGATTTGAAAATGATACAATTTTAAGTATTATTTTCTAATGATATTAATAACAGGATCACTTGATAATTATATCCAAAGAAACATATTATATGAATTGCATATATGATTATGTTGTCTCAAAAATACTATAAATTAAATACATATATTATTTTTACTATAAAATTAAAAAATTCGAGGCATAAAGAAAATAATTCACTTGCTTAGAATCATGTAACTATTAAGTGTTAGAGACAAGTTCAAGCTGAAATAGAGCATATCCAATATCAATTTTTCCCCCCTTGGTAATAAAACCCTTTTTTAAAAATTATTCACTCTTTGCAAAATCAAGTGATTCAGGGGAAACTAATTCCAGTCCCAGGCTCAGAATGAATCTCCTAGTTGATCTAAACCAGTTAATTAGTTCCCGACTCTCTAACTAGTGAGTTTGGATAGGGACGTGTGATCCAGTTCTGGCTAATGAAACTAACAGGGGTTTGGCAAAAGATTTCTGCTCCATAGGAAAGGTGTCCTGTATATCCTGTGTATTTTATCTGGAGATGCTGCTTGAAAATAATACAACCATCTTGCTACAAACTTAGAGCTAAACCTAACACTAAAATTGGCAGTGTAGAAAGATGGAGGAAACAGGAGTCCTTAATGATATTGTTGACCTGATGATTTTTTTTAAAAATCTCTGCTGGAGTCTACCTAACTTTCTTATTAAGAAAAATAACAAATTCCTCTATCATTTAAGCCACTTTGTGTTATGTTTGATGTCACTTGCTAAGGAAAGCATCCTTCTATCCACATGGATCTGCCTTGCTTCAAAGCCCTTGTTCTTAATCTCTAATCCTTGTAGGTAGTCACCTTATCCTAATAAGTCCTAACACAGACACTTATAATCTAAGATAGCTACTTTGAATTTGCAATCTATTTTACCATAAAACAAAGTAAGGGATTGACTGAGTTTCCAAGTTAGCTCATAAAATATATTGATCCCATAATAGAATTAAACAGCATAGGTCATTCTTGGGGAAGTACCAGGTACTGAATGTCAGAGACTTCAGTTTTTCCTACTAAGTAAAAGGGTATTTCCTTATTCTTCATGCCATCAGCAAGCCTAAGTACAGTAAATGTTTTGCCTCAGTCTTCTCTCCATCTCTTTTCTCTCATCTTCATCCACATTAGTATAGTCCAAGTCACCATTATCTTTGAGGCTATACGTGGCCCAGTCATACATATATGTATATACACATTCCCTTTCTTATAGTATCTTTCAACATGGTCTATCCCAAGAGACTGGGGATAGTTCCCTGTGGTATACAGCAAGACTTCATTGCTTACCTATTCTAAATATAATAGTTTGCATCTACTAACCACAAACTCCTAGTCCATCCCGCTCCCTCAAGAAATTGACTCCTCTATTTTTCAATTAAGTAGCATTCAGATAATTCTTATTTGTAAAACCAATATAAAAGATTCATTAATTAAGATACCTCTATGAATATCCTTCTGCCAGTCCCTTCCTGTATTGTTCACCAAGACTCTCCATCTCTGACAGTGAAACAGTGGGCGATGGAAATAAGCAGTACTGTTAAGTCCATGTTATAGAAGAGGATTAAATTTTACTTTCTTGTCAGAGATCATCCATTAACTGGCAAGCTTTGAAAGGATGAGAGTGGTTTTCAACCTCTAGCATTCATCAGAATTGCTTAGAGGGTTTATTAATTCAACAGGTCTGGAGTAGAGCCTTTAGAGTTCCACTTCTAACAATTTCCCAGGTGCTGCTGTTTCTGCCGGTCCAGAGACCACATTTTGAGGACTACTGGACTAAAGGATGTCAAAATGAGGCTACAGAAAGAGAGATGTAGAGAGGATGTTAGAAATTTAATGGTTAGAATTTTCAGGTCTGATCAAAGGAGTGTGGCCTAAATATTGCCCCAAGTTGTATATAAGATGACCTTGGGAATTCCCATCATGGCACAGTGGAAATGAATCCAACCAGGAACCATGAGGTTGCAGGTTCGATCCCTGGCCTCACTCAGTGGGTTAAGGGTCTGGCATTGCCATGAGCTGTGGTGTAGGTCACAGACACAGCTTGATCTGGCATTGCTATGGCTGTGGCTGTGGCGTAGGCTGGCAGCTACAGCTCCAATTAGACCCCTAGCCTAGGAACCTCCATATGCCATGGGTGTGGCCCTAAAAAAGCAAAAAGACCAAAAAAAAAATGACCTTGAGCTGTAATACTTCCCCCAGTCAGGAAATTTAAGCACATAACGGGAGCAATAAGTGAGGGGTGCTAAATCAGAAATTAACAATGCCTTAAGCAATAATTCTTGAGTACAGGCAAGGCAAGTCTGTCCTTTGGTCTATGGTGTGGTCATCTCTCCCAGATCTGGAAAACACTGGCCCTTAGGCTTCATCTCTGGCTGCGGCCTACCACTCAGTGATCCCTGGAAGAACACTTACTTATATGGAATCTGGAATGCCCTCCTCTATGTCTCACTCCCTTAATTAGAAGAGGTGACATACTGACATCATTCCTTGAAAAGTAGGGGAGGAAGATGATCAATACTAAGTGGATACTGCTGTATTGTCATAAAATATACATAACATAAAATGTACCATTTTAACCATTTTCAGGGTACAATTCAGTGGAATTAAGTACACTTACAATGTTGTGCAGCTATCACCACTATCCATGTCCACAAACTTTCATTAACCTAAATAGATACTCTATACCCATTAAACAATAATTCCCAGTACCACCCCCGCCAGCCCTTGATATCCTTTATTCTACTTTCTGTCAGTATGAATTTGGAGATTCCTCCCACTGCCTCCTCACAACCCATAGAATCCATAAATTGTTCTTTGGCTCCCCTAAGTCCATTTTGACCAACTTCTTCCCTTATGTCTCAAAGCACTTCCCCCCTAAACACCCTCCTTTGTTTTTTAATTTTATGGGCACACTCTCAGTATATGGAAGTTCCCAATACTTCAGAAAATGAGTCTAAGTCACAGCTACAAACTATGCTGCAGCTGTGGCAACTTGGGATCCTTTAACCCACTGTGCAAGGCCGAGGATGGAACCCACACCTCCACAGCGACCCAAGCCAGTGCAGTCAGATTCTTAATCCACTGCACCACAGCAGGAACTCCCCCAGACACCCTCCTTTAACTACACATCAGAAATAGGAAATCTGCTCAGACTAATTCTTGCAGATGTGTAATGGCTGGTAGTTTACTGAGGGCTTGTTTTGTGTCAGACACTGTTCTAAGTGTTTTCTATGTATTTACCTATTTCATCCTCCAGCCCCACCACTAGGAAAACTATTTTTATCATCTCTATTATTGTTATTATCATCTCTATTTTATTGACAAAGAAACTGAGATTCAGACAGATGAGATATTTTCCAAAACTACACAGCTAATAGATGATAAAGCCAATATTCCAACTCCTCAGGCAGTTCTCCTAACCACAGAGGATACATATTAATCAAAAAAATCAGTAATTAGTGGAAGATCAGGCTTTGAGCCTAAAAGAATATTTTCTAAGATATTTTTGAGGCAAAAGCATTTTTCTGGTGGGAAGCCAAGAGTCATCATCATGGCCTACGGCAGTTTTCTGTTTCACTCATTCCCTCCATTTCTATCTCCCAACTGAATCCCAAAATATAATCTTGATCCTAACTCTCTCCCAACATTTCCCGGCCCTCTCTGCCTGTCCTGGGGGATGGCCTTCCTCTGCCTGGACCTCTGCTTCCTTTGTTGGGTGCAGAGGAGGTGAAGAGCCCTCCATAGGCCTTAGCCTGGAGGAAGCAACCTCTAATGCAACCTCTATTTTTAACACTCCCCTTTGTCAACCTCATTTTAGCCAAATTTACATTTTGGGAATTGAGCTAAATCAGCATAACTAATTTATCCACATAGTTGTTCAGTCCTCAGTCACCCAGAGGTAATAGTTATCTTCTCATAGCTTAAAAAAAAAAAAGATGACTAAAACCAAGCAAATATTTAACAGCTATCAGGTAGACTGGAAGATAAAAATTGCCCCAAAAAACAAAAACAAAACAAAGCAACTGTTGAAATAAATTTGTGGGGCCTAAAGGAGTTCCTGTCGTGGTTCAGTGGTTAACAAATCTGACTAGGAACCAGGACGTTGAGGGTTTGAACCCTGGCCTCGCTCAGTGGGTTAAGGATCCGGCATTGCCCTGAGCTGTGGTGTAGGTTGCAGACATGACTCAGATCCCGTGTTGCTGTGGCTTTGGCGTAGGCTGGCAGCTACAGCTCTGACTGGGAACGTCCATATGTCATGGATACGGCCCTAGAAAAGGCAAAAAGATAAATAAATAAATTAATTAATTAAATAAATTGTGGAGCTGGAAATTTTAAGCCTCTTTGAAACAAGGCAAAAAATAAATAATAAATGTGCATAGTTGGTGGCCTGAAAAAATTAATTTAAAGGTATTTAGGAGTTCCCTTCGTGGCTCAGTGTGGTTAACGAATCCGACTAAGAACCGTGAGGTTGCGAGTTCAATCCTTGGCCTTGCTCAGTGGGTTAAGGATCCGGCGTTGCCATGAGCTGTGGTGTAGGTTGCAGACGTGGCTCGGATCCCGCGTTGCTGTGGCTGTGGCGAAGGCCGGTGGCTACAGCTCCTGTTAGACTCCTAGCCTGGGACCCTCCATATGCCTCTACATAAAGGCAAAAAGACAAAAAATAAATAAATAAATAAAGGTATTTAGTTCTCAGGAAGTAGGTTATTGACAAGTTGGTAAGGCATTTCAAATGTATTACCTCTTTCATCCTGACATTTAATTTATTGTACTTTAACAAGTACCCTGAAATTCTACCATCCGGATATATTTCCCTCCAAGAAAATGATTCAATATACCAATTATGGAGAATAAATTTAAGCTACCTCTAAACAAAACTGGTAGACCAAAACTCCTTTAAGATATTTTTCATATCAATTCTTTTTAACTTTGAATTTCAGGGTAGAGATGAGATGAGAATAATGATTCCTGATATTTTCATTACATGAGTGTGAAGGTAGTTTGGGCACTTATTAAGCAAAACACACATTCGAAGTGAGAAATAACTCAGCAGTTAAAAACTCTCAAAACAGACTTAAGTTCAAAAATGGCATGGCCACTTCTATATGATTGTATGATTTGAGCAAATCACTTAAGGTATCCATGCCTCAGTTTATTTATCAGTAAAATAGGGGAACTAATAATAATTGTATCTTCCTCATGGTGGTATTGTGATGACTAAGTAAAGCTTGGCTCCTTGCATGGTTCATAGTAAGTAAGCAAAACTTAGCTGACCTTATCATCCATATCTTTTCTCAGATGGTTCTGAAGTCTGAGTGAAGTTTTAGTAGTACCCTAGGGGTTTTTTTGGTGGGGGAGGGGCGCGAGGCAAGAGTGCAGGAGCTCAGAGCACAATTATATGTTAATCAAAGGAATGATACTAATGAACATATCTGTAAGGAAACTACCTACCTCCAAAGAATATCCATCCTGTAGAAAGATGAACATCTTAATTTCCCCAGCCATCCCCAAAGGTCTCACTTGGAACATGTTTACCAAGTATGAGTCCAGTACCACCCTTACTTAGCCCAGGGCTAGTGGAACTGCTTCCCTGGCCACCTTCCCCATGTTAGGATTCTCAAAGATGGCCCTCTTTGGTATGCCCCTCCCCAGGGGTTACAGGTCTCCAAGGCCAAGTAGAACCTAGAACCTATGCCTTTTTCTTCCTTCTAGCTACTTGGACCCTGAAATTTCCTGCCCTGCCCAACCTGCCCCTCTACCATTTTCTGGGCATCCAGGTCCGAGATTTCTCTATCCAGAGGTCTCCTGGCCTGTCTCCTAAGTCTTAATGGGCCTTCTCCTTAGGTCTTTCTTCTTGAGGGGCACTGTTGGTGTCTGCACCCCTCAACCCCCAAAGAGTAGCCAAGAAACAGTGGCTTTCAGGGTGGGTGGGTTGATGGAGATTTTACTGGTGGGATGCAGTGTCTACCTGCTCAGTGAGGGCCTGAGTAGGAGATAGGTAGGTACAGAGGGCCAGCCATAGTTCACTGATCAGCCCTGCCACAGGAGGAGTTGAAAATTCTCAGTCCCAACCCAACTTGTCAGGCTTTTATGAAACTCATTAAAAGATGAAAGAATAGAAATAATATATTAGTTTATTCACTTGATGTATAACTTTTAAATAATTATATGGTATTTGAGAGAAAGGTGCTCCTACCCTAGGCCAAGCAAATATTAGAGGCAGAATTGAATTGCTTATTGAAGTGTAACCTTGATAAGAGTAACAAAATAGGAAAAGGAAAATTTCAAACTTGAGAAGCCAGTTTTCCCTAGTTGCATCCAGCACTTGAATTTTAATACATAATAGGTGTAAACATGGGCACCAATTGTATGGAAATAACCAACCATGTGGATACATGGGTGTGACCATTTTCCGAAAGTCCAATGTGGACAGAAATGTTCTCACTGATATAATTGCAAGAGTCAAAATCCCATGACCTCTCCTTCCGTGGCTGCCTCCTTCTTTATTCCCTTCTCCTACAAACTTTCTAGTTCAAAATATAAGTCCTTTGGGAGTTGTGTCATCTGATTTCAAGAGAAAATCTGGAGTATAAATAGCTCCCAAGGATCAGTAGAGCACTGATTGGACACAAGGTCAGTTTTCACAGCTTGCCAGCCCGCCATCAACACACAGCTCATGTTTCAGGACCCCTCATTTCTGCTTTGTTGACTCCATCAGGACTGAAAAAAAAAAGGAAAGTTGCATCAAATACCAGTTGAAACATTTTTCAGAGGTTAACAGTGATAACATTTTACACATATACTCCTTATCATTCTTTTCTTGTATAGTGTAGTTTAAGAATTCCTAAGGGAAATGCACCATTTTTTTCATGTTATAAGTTTCTTAAACACAAAGTCTTCATTTTTTTAAGAGCACTCATGGAGTAAACAGCTATGCTCACCCTGTCATCCAATCCTCGGATAAAGACCAATGGAGCTGTTGGATGTTTTAGAAGCAAGATTCTTTATAGTATTTGAGATCCCATTTTATCCAGCTGCTTGTACAAATTTATGTCAAAAATGAAATTAAGGCAGAGTGTAGTCTTACATGTTTTACATGTTACATAATCTTATGTAAGTATTTAGATAGCTTCATATCTTAGATAAATGTGTAGAAAAATTATTTCTGATAATTCCCTAACAAAACCTCAGAACTCATACTATAGTTCTCTTGTTCCTCCTCTATCTAGCATGGTCAAATGAAATCTGAAGAGTCCCTCATAGGTTCTCAGAAGAAAGACAGAGTGTTCAGGACAGGTGCCAGGGAAGGGGAACATGAGGGAGAAGAGAGGAGAAATATGTGCCACTAAGTGTATCAGTCTGTATTTTTTAATTGTTTAAATTTAAGTTTTATCCCCTTGTCTTTCAGCTTTTTTCAGTTCAAACTGGAATAATTACCTTAAACGGTCTACTACAACTTAATTATGTCTTCATTAGAATTTTTTACAATACTCTACCTGATAGATGTGAATGAAAGAGTTAGTGTTTTACAGAAACACTGTAGTCCTTGGCTAAAGTATTATAAATAGTGCATAAAATTTTTAAAACGTTTATTTTGTGTACCATTAATTCAGAAACACTATTTAAAATGTTTAATATATTTTCCATGTCAAATATACATTTACCCATAATTTGCTTCAAAAATTATAAAGGGATTGCTTAAGGGTAAATCAATGTAAAGTCAATGTAGAGAGAGGAGGCAATAGTGAACTACTCCCAGGATGCTGCTGCTCTTAGCAATCAAATAATGCAGACTCTAAAAGACTAAAACTTGGCGCTCCCATTGTGGCGCAGCAGAAACGAATCTGACTAGCATCCATGAGGATGCGGGTTCGATCCCTGGCCTCGCTCAGTGGGTTGGGGATCTGGCGTTGCCGTGTGAGCTATGGTGTAGGTCACAGACACAGCTCAGATTCCGGGTTGCCATGGCTGTGGCAGTGGCCAGCAGCTGTAGCTCTGATTTGACCCCTAGTCTGGGAACCTCCATAAGCTGTGATTGCAGCCCTAAAAAACAAATAAAAATAAAAATAAAAAATAAAAAAATAAAAGGCTAAAACTTCTTACACATCTCCACCCTCACTCCACTCCCCAAATGTAATGACTTATAATGGTTTAGTGTAAATATTTCTAGATGGTGACCCCCCCCAATCTGTGCCATGCACTGTTGTAGATGCTAGTGATTCGACAGTGAACAAAAACTGACCAGCTCTCTGGTCTCAAGATCTTTACATTCTAGAGGATAAAACATAAGATGAATAAACAAACCAATAAACATGTGGCATGACATCAAGTAGTGGTAAGTGCTAAGAAGAAGTCTATAGCAAGATACAGATAATAAAGGTGTTTACTGTTTGAATAAGGGGGTCGGGGAATCCCTTTCTACCTGAATGCAGTGAGGAAATGATCCACACAAATATCTGGAGAAAGAGATTCTAAGCAAAGGGAATAGCAAGTGCAAGGACCTTGAGGCAGAAGCAAGCTTGGCAGATTTGAGTATAGCAAGGAGGTCAGTATTGCCAGAGCAACAAATAAGGCAGAAATTAAGAGGTGCAGGTGAAAACATAACCTGTGATGAACCACAAAGGGCTATATGATTTAGGCATTGACATGGTCTGACTTATAGTGGCTAGAAATTCTGGCAGGAGTAAATGTGATCTTGAGTCTGAAGGCTTTCTGGAAGCAGGATTCCTTTTTCTTTGGGGGGACTGCTGTGTTATCTCTTAAGGCTTTCAATTGATTGGATCAGGCCCACTCATATTATGGAGTGTAGTCTGCTTTTTCCAAAGTCTACTTATTTAAATATTAATCATATCTAAAATATACCTTCACAGCAATATCTAGACTGGTGTTTTAGCAAACCACTGAGCATCATAACCTAGTCATATGACCATATAAAATTAACCATTACAGAGGTATTTGCTGCTTTTCGATATTTGTCTTTTCAATTTTACAATAGTGTATGTTATGCTTTTCTTTTTAGGTACTCTTTTCCTTTATTTCATATTCACTAATTAATCTATATCACTCTTTCTTCCCTGAGATCATATGTTCTTTCCTTCTCAATAAATGACTTCATGCATCATAATAAAGGATTTCCAGATTCCTGGGTACCACATTCGTGAATGAACTCTTGATTTCCATATGCTGATTTTTTTCATAGTTTGTGATCTGTCATGGATAATTTATGATTTTAGGACATACAGCCCTAAAGTAATCCCTATCAAGTTTACAAAAGAGAAGCTGGCAACCATTACTATGTGTCTGTCATTCTACCTGGAGTAGCTGATAAAACAAGGAAGCATTAGAATTCTTGGAGCACAGTGACATCACAGGATTACAGCACAATGATTCTTATTCCACCTGTCCTGCTCTGGGGTTTTATTTGATTACTAAATAATAGAAATGGCATAATCAATAATAATATAATGGCATAAGTCCTGAAATTTTAAAACCGTGTAGTGTACTGTCTTGCCACAATTGACTAAGGAATCTAATTTTAAATGGACAAAAGGAGAAAAAAACTATTTTGCTTTGACTTACAATGTCTATGTGTTAAGTGTAAACTAAAATCATCCAAATGTAAGACCTAAATGAGAATTAAATATGATTTAGGGTAAGTATTGATCAATATTAACTTCCAGCTATACCTTTTTTATCTTCATATGTATTCATGTAGTTTTATAACTCCAGCACTTGTGTATATTTTTTCATAAGGTATTTCATAAATGCATTCACACATTTAGCATTATGAAAAATAAATATTAGCAAGTGACTATCTTCTGAATGTTTGTAGAAAACAGTAGTATGTAGAGGAAATCATATTATCTTTTGAGTCTCATTTTGACTGTTCTGGTGTTTCTGCCTTTTGCCCTTTCCTTGATCATTGCTCTCTTTGGAGATGGTGTGTGACTTGTTCTGGAGGCTTTAGCACATGCTGTCACCAGCTACATGCCTTCCATTGGCTCATAATCTTCAGGCCTCACTCTGTGCAGAAAATTTACCAAAATGAATGGAACCCAAAGGTCAAAGCTGAAGTCAGCCAAAAATAGCTCTGAGTTATTAAACTGGTGCACTGAAAAGGAAATAACCTAGTCAAGCGACAGGAAGAGCTGGACTATGTTCTTCCTGAAGGCAAAGCTCAATTGCTCTGTGAAGTCCTTTTTGTGTTTTGTGGAGAGCTTTTCACTCTCTTGCCAGTTCAGACCTTTAGGAAGCTCTGGATCACTGGAGCTGCCCAGCCTTAAGGCAGTTCAGTCCTGTCAGCATAATCTATCTGGAGCTTAACCTGGACAGTGGCAAGGCAGTGCTTTCAGCTCCTGGTCACTTCCTCCTCACACAGCTCATTTTCTCAGCTAGCAGGTCTAAACCCATCAGATCCCCACCCTTAAGACAGTATTTGCTCTTAACTGAAAGTATTTCTTTTCCACTTAACTCTGGCTAAGTCACCTAATATAAGCTTTCAAAATAATCCATTTGTTTTCATCTTTTTTTTTCACTTTTTTATCTGTGATATTGATGTCAGAATGAAAATCTTTTAGATTAAGTTTTTTTCCCAAACATTTAGAGATACCCATCAAATAACACATTTGAATGACTTCTGTAAAATATAAGGCCTTGTTCAAATAGCATGTACTTTCTATACTTAATATATACAAACTTATTAAATATAAGGCAAGTTTTATAGCTTCAACCCTCCTTTTTTCTTTCCAATTACTTCTTTTAATAGACATCTGTTTATGAACTCTCTTCCATATCTTATCTTAGTTGTATTAATTAATAGAATAATTCATTAAGGATATTAACAATTGATATCTCCAAACTGGTATCATTGTTTTAAATATTTGGGAACCTTCAAATGTTCAACCCTATTAGGCTTTGCCTTCAGATGGACAGTTTGAGAAATTCAAAACTTTCCAAATTTTACCCCAGTCACTTTTAGATTGTTCATATTAAAAGATGATCATATATTTTATATCCTTTTGCGATGCTTGTTTTGTGATTATTAGTTTTTCTTCACTTTTCCTGAAGTTTAATCAGTATAAATTTTTGTAGAAGATTGCTGGATCCCGATGATGAGCTCAGTGACATTCAGTCAGATTCTGTCCCCTTGGAAGTCCGGGATTGGTTGGCTTCTACCTTTACACGAAAAATGGGGATGATGAAAAAGAAATCTGAGGAAAAACCAAGATTTCGGAGTATTGTTCATGCTGTTCAAGCTGGAATTTTTGTGGAAAGGTAAGTGAAATTGTTGGTACCTCAAGACAAAATTCAGAAGGCAGATAATATACCTACTATGTAAAAGTTATGGGAGTCCTATATTTTACTTATTGAGGAATATAATCATAAGTGTACCTTATGATGAATTTACCTATAGCAAAAATGCACTTTCCTGTATTTATTATTTTTATTTTTTAACTTGACATAAAGACTATAAGCAAAGACTTTTGAATGACCATTCTCCTCAAATGAACCCTACTGAATAACTGTTTAAAAATAATTATAATACAGAGTTCCCATTGTGGCTCAGCGGTTAACAAACCTGACTAGCTTCCATGAGGACGTGGGTTCGATCCCTGGCCTTGCTCAGTTGGTTAAGGATCCGGTGTTGCTGTGAGCTGTGGTGTAGGTCACAGACACAGCTCAGAGCTCGCATTGTAAGCTGGCAGCTACAGCTCCAACTGGACCCCTAGCCTGGGAACCTCCATATGCTGCAGGTGTGGCCCTAAAAAGACAAAAAAAAAAAATAGTTATAATACATTCATATACTATGAAGCTAATTATACTCAAATAAATATAATACCTGATAAAATAAGTTCTATACTACCTACCCAAAATCAAGCAGGCCTTTTCTCTGCACTGAAGAGAAAAAAGCCATTCTCTTACCATCAGGAAGGAAAAACTCTCTCATGTCCAATTTCCTTGAAAAGCTTTTTAACATTTCTGTCACTAAAGCATTTCTGTCACCTGATGGCCCCTAGGAACACCAAGTCAAATGAGTTTCTAATGTGAAATACGTGTTAATATGACCCAATTTTATGTTCTTTAGCCCTGGAGAATACAGCTTATCTTTCTGTCTGACAGCAAGATATTTCAGAACTAAAACTACGAAAAGACTTGAAATAAATGTCTTATATCTGACAATGCTGAAAACTAGTTCTTAGAAATCCTTTAGATTAGAAAAAAATCACATGATATTAAATTATATATAAAAAGATTATTTTAGGATTTTTGAAACTAATAAATTGAGGAACAGAGAAATTTTTGTCAATGTATTTAAAATTAAAGAAAGACCATACCATTTTTTATCTGTCACTCTAGTCATTACCTCTAGTAAACTTTATAAATTTTCATCTTCCCCTGCTAAAGAAACAATGAGAAGCACTGCTGGGTTTCTAAAAATGTAAATGACAATGCATTGCAAGAAGTAGTCCTCATAATTTAAAGATGTATTAAAGGGAGTTCCCATTGTGGTGCAACAGAAACTAACCCGACTAGGAACCATGAGTTTGCAGGTTTGATCCCTGACCTCACTCAGTGGGTTAAGGATCCAGCGTTGCCGTGAGCTGTGGTGTAGGTCGCAGAGACAGCTTGGATCTGGCATTGCTGTGGCTGTGGTGTAGCCCAGCGGCTACAGCTCTGACTGGACCCCTTATAATCTGGGAACCTCCATATGTCCCGGGTGTGGCCCTAAAAATAAAAAATAAATAAATAAATAAAAATAACAACAAAAAAAAAGGTTGTGAAAGAATCAGAAATAAAAGAGAAGTATGTTTGCTTTACTGAAGGAATATATATTTTGTCTTTTTTGTTTAGAACAATATTGCAGAACTTGGCAAACGGAAAACTAATGCAAATTATAGAAATGAATCAACTAAATTTCCATTCCCATTAAATAAAAAATCAAGGAATTCCCTGGTAGCCTAGTGGGCTACAGATCTGGTGGTGTCACTGCAGTGGCTTTGGTTACTGCTATGGCAAGACTTTGATCCCTGGCCTGGGAACTTCTATATGTTGCGGGCACAGAAATACATAAATAAATAAATAAATAATAAAGAAGAATTCTGTGAAATATATTGACATATTAAACTTTCGATTTTTTTTACATGCTACACAAAACATTTTATGTAACAGCCAGTAGAAATATCAAAACATACTTAAGGTAACTAAATTAGTAAGCAGTCCTAAAGAAATCAATGTGCTAAAAACATATGGATGGAGTTCCCATTGTGGCGCAGCCAAAATGAATCTGACTCGTAACCATGAGGCTGAGGGTTTGATCCCTGGCCTCTCTCAGTGGGTTAAGGATCCGTTATTGCCCTGAGCTGTGGTGTAGGTCACAGACACAATTTGGATCCCGTGTTGCTATGGCTGTGGTGTAAGGTAGCAGCTACAGCTCCGATTTGCCCCTGGCCTGGGAACTTCCATATGCTGCAGACACATCCTAAAAAGACAACAAAGGAAAGAAAAACATGGAAATGAAATATTTTTTATTACTTTTGAATCCCCATTCGTAAAATGCATAAACAGAGTGGGACATGTGCATATTGAATTTCAAAAATAATCATCTTCTATCTTGAAAGTTAGACTTCTTGAGCCTTCTTTCAAGTTTCCCCTCCCAAGAATCAGTACCTCAGCAAATCCAGGGAATTAGCTTACCCCAGTGTATCTTGACTCTGCTCACTTTCTCATTTCCACTCCTGCAACCCCAGTCTAAGTCTTTGTCACCTGCGATCAATAGATTCCCACTAGGCTCCCCTTGCCCTCACTTGCCCTCTTCAAATGAGTCATTCTGTAGTGACTTTTAAAATACAAATTAGAGCCTGTCATTCGTAAGATTAAAATCACCTGATGATTTTTACCATTTTACTTGGTATTAAAGGCATTTTCTATATCATGTTTTTACATAATTAGGCCCCCTTTACCTTCTAGACTCGTCTCATACAAGCTTCATCCTTAACTGTGATTTCCACTCCATGAATATCTTAAACCCTTTCTTCCCTTGGGGCCAGTAATCCTGTATCAGAAATGATTTTATCAGACTTTCACTCTGACTGGCCCTTTCTACCTTTCCAGAGGTTTTTCCTGATCACTCTGTATACAGTTTATTACTTTCTCTACCCCAGCCAGTGGTTGACCTCATGGCACTTAGTGTTCTTTGTAATCATATATTATTTCTTATTTATTGTCCCTCTTCACCACTGAATAAACCCCATGAAAGCAGCATTTGTGTTTTTCTTGTTCTCTACTAAATAGTCGCTTGCCTAGGACAGTGTCTGGTATAAGATAGTTTTTTATTTTTTTGTGTTTTGGCTGCTTCAGCAGCATGCAAAAATTCCCAGGCCAGGGATCAAACCTACACCACAGCTGTGACAATGCCAAATCTTTAACCAATAGGCCAGCAGGGAGCTGCATAAGACAGTTTTTTTTCTTTACGTCTTTGAATTGTATTTTGTAGAAATAGTAAAACCCTTTCAAAAATAGACCGCCATATTTCCGGTTGAATTTTTACCACCTGTAGGAGCACAGGAATTTCCTTATTCTTTTTTTAGCAACTTGTAGTATATTGACTATTTATGCAAGTGTGAGGCCACTGTACTAAGGTTCCTCCCACATTCATTCTAATTCCAGAATGAGTCATCCTAATCTTCCATCCTAATTTTCTATTTCTCAGTTTTCATCCTAATGTTCTATTCCCATTTTCTAGGGTCAGAAAATGAAAATGGGGAAGTTTCTCCTTCTCCTTGGAAGAATAACTTTTTCCTTGTCTTTCTTTATATTCCATATCATGAGAATATACAGTGATATTTGTTTCTCAGTCTACACTGAATCTGAGTAAAATCAGTTCTCACTGAGCCCAGAGAGCCCTGAAGAAACTAAGAATTGGAGCCAATGATATTGGCTAAAGGGTAATAAGAACAGTAATATTGATAATAATAATAATGGCTTTCTTATATTTAGTGTCTATAATATTATGCAAGGCATTTATATCATTTGCTCTTCACAAAAAGCAGATGAGTGACATTAAATGGCTCCCTGAGGAAGTTCCCGTCGTGGCTCAGTGGTTAACGAATCCAAGTAGGAACTGAGAGGTTGCAGGTTCGATCCCTGGCTTCGCTCAGTGGGTTAAGGATCCAGCGTTGCCATGAGCTGTGGTATAGGTTTCAGACGCGGCTCAGATCCTGTGTTGCTGTGGTGTAGGCCAGCAGCTGTAGCTCTGATTAGACCCCTAGCCTGGAAACCTCCACATGCCGTGGGTTCAGCCCTAAGATGACAGAAGATAAAAAAAAAATAAACTAAATAAATAGCTTCTTGAGGTCACACAGCTAGTGAATAGCTAACCCATGATTCGAAGACTGTGTTCTCTTTTCTACATCAGACTGCCTTTTGCACCATGAAGTTACACTAATTTAAAGTTACTTAATATTTAAAGTTCATTTTTCCTGACATTTTTTCCCTTGTCCATCACCCTACCATTTCTCTTGTAGATTCTAAAAATAGATAGAAAAGACTACTCAAAAAAATGAGCTAAATATTATTTCTGACAATAATTATTGTCTGGATCTTTTATGGTATGATTAGTTTCCTTGCCCTGAAAGATTAGAATAATTATACCTATTTTAGTAGAGAAATTAATATAGGCATTTTTCTTATAAGCTGCTCTGAAATCTTCCAGTTGAGATAGAGGATAAAGGTATTTTTTTTTTTTTTTTTTGTCTATTTGCCTTTATCTAGAGCCGCACCTGCAGCATATGGAGGTTCCCAGGCTAGGGGTCTAACAGGAGCTGTAGCTGCCAGCCTTCGCCACAGCCACAGCAACGCAGGATCCGAGCCACGTCTACACCCTACACCACAGCTCATGGCAACACCAGATCCTTAACCCACTGAGCAAGGCCAGGGATCGAACCCACAACCTCATGGTTCCTAGTCGGATTCGATAACCACTGAGCCATGAAGGGAACTCCCAAAGGTAATTTTTTATTATAACTGATTGCCCGCACCTAAAAATTATTTAAGGTTATTTAAAATAAACATAAAATGGGAACATGGAAATAAAGTAACAAGGCCTCTGTAATAAAATGGGAATACACTTTATCAAGAAATTCTAGTCTCAATGGAAGTAAATACAGTATTTTAATTCTGAGCTTCCAAAATATGAATATTAAAAAGGAAAACATTAATTACTTGGTGTTTATCATCTTAAAAAAAAAGATACCTTTTACATGGAAACTGAACAGTATGTCCTGTGGATTTTTAATATATAGTATATTGAATCAAAAAGATTAGTTATCTCCCATAGCAGTTTTATAAAAATGCAGCATATTTTCTTATATTCTTACATTTCTTATATCGACCCCCATTATAAATTAATTATATAATCATTAAATTGTGGTTTTGTCCAGGCATCTTGAGGGGAGAAGTTACTGCAATATTGTCTAAGAACGCAGCTTGCTTGTGGACTAACAATGTAAAAATTAAGGGATATGATTAATAATCAGTTAAATTCTTTCTTCACAGGACTGTGTGGAGGAACCATGTTTCTTTCAGTGCTGATTAGAATCCTATTGCTATTTCTACACATTAGGATATCATGTTGATTCTATTTTTACATGAAGCAATAGAAGAATTTCTTATTTTTGGTTTAAGTCGTCTTGGTTGCCCACTGGCAGATAGATAACTCCAACAAATTACTGATTAATAAGAATACTTTTATTATTGATACAAGTATAAAAATAGAAACACTCATTCTTTCTGGATAATCTTTATTAAATAATATTAAGTGACAATTTGGTTTAATTTAAGCAATTTTGTCAATATGGTCTCCCCCAATATTCTTAACTAAAAAATGGGCTGTGGAAATTTTAGTGATACTACATATTCTATCCTATAATTTTCATTTTATAAAAAAAGTCTATAAAGGAAATATTTTAAAGATATTTAGCTTATAGGCTAAAAACTTTGAACACAAATGACCACAAAACAAGATTACTTTCCTATCATGGATATGGTGTCATGCTAAAAAGTGTTGCTGCACAGCAAAGGACGTGTTTTTTTAATAAGATGAAGTTTAGGGAAAGATCTCTTTACATAGAAATTAAAATTACATTGACTTTATATGGTGGTTGTGAGTATACAAAATACTATTTACATTTGTCTCATGATGCTTAACAAGTGGTGACAGTAATTATTGTTGTCACAAAGGGAGCCTGTAATTAATGACATAAGTATATAGGTATAAAGTATAAACGTCAAAGGTATTTTCTTCCTTTGTTTTTAAGAGAAATGATTTTTATATATACACTTATTTTTCTTTTTCAGAATGTACAGAAAGTCCTATCACATGGTTGGCTTGGCATATCCAGAAGCTGTCATAGTAACATTAAAGGTGAAAAATTTTAATTGTTTTTTGAAATACTGATTTTAAAAAATCTCCTTAAAATAGCTAAGAGAAAGTGAGAATAGGTCTTTGCTGCGCTTACGTAATGGAATGTAAAAAATATTTTTAACCCTTTACAAAAATATCATGTGTTTCAAATCATGACTCACTGTAGATGTAAATGAGGAGTGATTTACACTGATAAAATACATTTATACACACACACACACACACACACACGTGTGTGTGTAATATTTTCTTCTTCATGCTTTATTTAAGTGGATCTTGACGCCAGTTTTGAGATGGCACCAGCACTTTCAGAAGACGCATATTTTGTTACTATGTTATGAAGTAATACACTATAAAAAGATGTTTTAGTTAAATATGGTTAGAGGACAAAACTTATATGGATGAAAATTGTTTGGTATTTTGGGTCTGAGAAAATATAAAAAGTAGGGTAAAATTAAGAAAGAAAACAAAAAAGTTGTTTTCTCTCTGGCTTTCCTGTGGCTGCCCTAGTCTGAGGCCCAGCTGTGACATTATATGTGTTAGAAATACCTAGAGTTGGAAATCAGAAGTGATGAAAGTTGTTAACTCATTTACTTATTCACATTGTGTGTATGTACTTTCACATATGTGCACACACGGTTTTTTATAGACTCATCACTCTACATTCCTTATTTCATTTGGTCACTTAATTTGGGTAGCAAATTCAACTTTATCTCCTCTAATAGTTTTATGGTGGTTTTCCTGTATTAACCAAGAAATTAAAGAATAATGGCATCAGACTATACTGGGTTGCTTTATTTCTGATTTATTAAAACTGTTTTCCTAATTTAAATTTATATTACTTTTTTTTTCAATTTCCTCTTAAGCATCCCCTTTGCATTTGTTTTTCCTCTGCTGCATATTAAATTTTAATCTTATTCTTTATAAAAGGTAGTTTGTTTTTCTTGGAAGCTTTTTTTATATTCATGTTTCTAAAGCAGAAATAGAGGCAAGTACATAACTGAAATGTCACATCATCAGATATTAATTACTCCTTGGCTCTTGAGAGATTTTAATTCCCTCACTATTTCCTCAACTGTAAGCAAGTTTATTTTTATTTACCTATTTTGCTTAGAAACCAACTAACAGAGCATTTTGGTATGAGGGAATATAAACATTTTTCTAAAATGTGATGTAGAGAAAACATGAACTAACAGGTTGAGGACAACTATCACTAAATTGAGAATGTTTTAATAATTCCAGTTTCCTAAGATACTCTCTTGTCTTGTTTGTTCTCTATCTGCCTAAATAAGAGCCAAGCATCTGCAGTAGTTTACAGATGTAAATCATTATTGTTGATAAAAATCCACCCCACAATGGAGAGCTGACCTTTTACTCAGTGGGAAGCCCCTAGAGAGAGCTGTAAATAGCAGCCTTTTAACAATCTGAACTAATTCTTTGGAATTTGATAAGAGATTTGTTGGACTCCTTTGAGCTTTACTGATGGTAAAATACCTTCAAACAGAATTTTCAGAGATTTTAAATTTACAAACAGATCAATCAAGTGTTTCAGGATCAAATTGGGGCCAAATGCAAAGGTACACAAGCAAACCAACAAATATCTCATTGGTGTTTCCAAGTGATTAAAAATACTTTTTGATGTTACCATTAGCCAAAAGAATATTTTTAAGAGACGGTTTGAATACTTTTTATCAGATTTTCAGTTTAGATTGATCATGTTACAGCATGTGCAGTTGTTCTCTGTAAAATGTGTTAAGTGAATGAGGTTCTGAGCAGGGCCTGCTCAAATTCAAAATGAATGCTTTAAGGTTGTCCACTTTCTGTTCATTACAAACTGCTCTGTGTTTGCAAACACTGGACTATCTTTGCTAATAGTTTCTGATAATCATTGGAACTGTCTCTATTGTGTTTCTTTAGATTTCTTAATTTCAGTGATTTATTTAGGGTTGCAACTCAAGCTTTACCTTAATACCTCCCTAATATACTGGTATCGTTTGGCACAAGTCCATTTTGTGGACTCCTCTGAAAGTTTTTGTCTTCGAATGACCTGAAGCAAAATCCTGAGGTGGATGGAATGTTTTGATACACCTGCTCTTTGCCCTCTTTCCCACATTTGGGGGGTACTTTCCTAGGGCATTTGTTTCTCCACAAGCCTGACCACTTCCCTGGGGAAATTGCCTGAAATGCCAATATTACTATCAGCCAAGAGACTTCCTTTATCTTATTGTCTGTCCCCACAGAAAGTATAAATGAATCAGCCAAGTGTAGAGTGAGTAATAAGGTAGTATTACTGTACCTAGAGAGAGCACTCTATCTCACTAGGCATTTGCGTCATAAGAAAAAAAAAGATAAAATATTAAAGCTTTAAATCAAATTAGTAACTCTTACACAGTGGAATTTCAAGCAAGATAGTAGGTGGGTGGATAGAAAAGATAAATTGGGGCTACCTTCCCTTTATCCCTCAATTACATCAGCCTCATAATCTAAAATTCTACTTTAAATTAAAGCCCAGTCTGGAAAAATGATTTATGACATGCATTTGGAGAAAGGATAGGGTAAGAGCAGTATTATAGTGTTTGCATGCTTATTACGTCAACTTGGAATACCTTGGGATTAAGGGGAAGATCTTAAGCATTATTGATCTCACTTTTGTCAGTCCATAGATACTAAGTGTCCCTGTCATATTAGACACTGGTAAAAATATAGTTTGATACGCTGAAGTGAGCTCTGACCTGCTGGATATACAATACCTGATGTAAGAATTTTTCACACAAAGAAACAGAAACATGATATTGCCATATAAGTTTTTTTTTTTCCTTCAGGATGTTGATAAATGGTCTTTTGATGTATTTGCCTTGAATGAAGCAAGTGGAGAACACAGTCTGAAGTTTATGATTTATGAACTATTTACCAGATACGATCTTATCAACCGTTTCAAGGTAAGAAACATGAAACAAAAGTAAAATGCTCTTAAAATTAGTTATCTGAATAAGAAGAAAATGCAGAACATTGAGTCATTAATCAATTCATTTTAAAATGTTTCTGGTTGGTAGATCACAGAACTAAGGGGACCAGTTCATCACGTGGTATAAATATTCTCCATAAACCACTGATATTTCTACATATCCACTGGGGTAATATAAGGCCATAAGATACAAACAAGGTACAAACATCACCTGAATTATTCACAAAACATTCGTGTAAAGATTGGAAGAAGCTATGTCTTAGAGAAATGTGATTTTCCTAAAATGCAGAATGAAACATTATTGGCAGTTTTTCTTAAATTGAAATGAAAGGGCTTCTAATTAAATTCACTTAGAGCTATCTCAGTTAAAGATTTGATTCAGATTTCTGAATCTGTATCCCAGCAGCCTTTATCTATGGAATCATGGTATTTTTAGAATTAGAAGTTACTGGGAGGTCATTTATTTTAACCCCCTTGAATTACCGATAGAAAAACTAGGCTTCCCCAGTAGTTGGAAAAGTTTACCCCTTTAAAACTAGCCTTCTTACTTAACTCTGGAAGGTATAAAAATTTAAAAGCTGCTGTATGGGTAAGACTGCTATCATCTATCTTAATTAAACACTTGGGGGTTATAATCCTTCCCAGCATTGAAAGCTGACAGATTAATTAAGTCTTTTTTCATAACAATCCACATTTAACTTCAAGAAACTACTGCCCACATCTGATTCACTAGTGTGTCCCATCTCAAACATTTTTGTGCTCATGTTGACTTTGTGCCATTCTTTTGGTCAAAATATAATCATAATTTACTACTTTCTGCAGATTCCTGTTTCTTGCTTAATTGCCTTTGCAGAAGCTTTAGAAGTTGGTTACAGCAAGTACAAAAATCCATACCACAATTTGATCCATGCAGCGGATGTCACTCAAACTGTGCATTACATAATGCTTCATACAGGTATCATGGTAAGACCATCTCTGTAACTGAAGTTTATTAGTTCAGAACATCAAATTCCATGTCCTTCCCATTGTCTCTTTAATACCCAGAAAAGTATTATAAGTAATAATCTTTTGGATTTTGGGGGGTTAGTGAGTTATTTATAATATACATCTTTCAAAACAATTTTAACTCAGTAAAAAAAGATATCCAGAGGCAAATTATAATGTACTGCCAGTTTTTCAAAATTTGGACTGTATAACATTTTCTGATTGTAAATTCATTTCCCCATAGCAATCAACCCCAGAAAGGGAGACCTAGAGAAAAAGTGTTTGGAATAAAAGTTCATTGTAGTGCTTTTCTCTTAATTCATCACCCAGGATGACTTTAGTTGCTTGTCATCTACATACTTGCATTGTTTATTACAATCAAATCCTAGTAGGGATTTTGGAAATTATTCACACAAATTTTTTAAAAATTCTTCTTCTTTGCATCTGAGTGATCAGTTGATGGGTGAATAAATGATTCATCAGTGCAAATCCTGGGGCAATAATGAGTATATGCTGGGAACTCCGAGACTGCCTGGAATTTCTGTAATGTCTCAGAGTATAGGATGACTTCCAAGAGGTAAAAAGGGAGGGGTAGTCTTTCCTTCTGAAGGTTCCACACTGGGATGGGTTCAAAAGGGTATGAGCCATGTGAGATCCCCAAATCTGAGTATATTCTTGATTCTTCATGTGTTGACTTAGGCTGAAGCAGTACTGTACAATGCATGAAAAGAGAATGTTCCGCCAACCCCATAATATACATCGCCTACCTATTTAGATTTCAGAAGCCGCACCCTTTCTGTTGGTAAGGGTCATTGGCATTCAAACTACATAACTAGTATTCTTTCATATCTCATCATTCTGCACCAGAAATTGTACTCTTTACCTGGTCCTATGCAAAGCCTTTATGGCCACAGTCCTGAAGATCTTGAAAGCTTATCACAGTATATTATTCTCAAAGGTTATTATATACAGAAGTGTATTGCATACATTCTCCACCAACAAAACACAATGTGTTGTTTATTACACATAAGATCCCTCTGCTGTGATTTGTCCAAATGTGTCTCACATGATGACTGAAGGAATTACCGTTTTACCTCTCCATCTTTTTTTGCCCCCTAAATGTTGCAGATCCTTCACTGTCTTGGGCTCAGATTCCATTCCTGCCCCCATATTCCAATTATCTGTTGCTCCAAAACATACTACTCTAAACTTCAGTGGCTTAAAACAATAATTTACCATTATTTCTTATGAGTCTGTGGTTATAAGGGTCCCAACTAAAATGCTCTCACTTGAGGTCTCTCAATTGACTGTGATTGATCTGCCAGCAACTATGGCCGAAAACATCTGAGGGCATCCCTGGACAAACGTCCACAGTGGTTCACTCACATGGCTGACAGTTGATAATGGCTAATGGCTGGGCATTCAGCTGGGCTTTTAATATAGAAATTACTTGGAATAGCAACAAAAATTCAGTAGAAGTATGCATTATATTGACAAGATTACTAAATAATATAACCTGCCTTGAAATTAGGACCTACTTTGGGAAAGGCAAAAGTCTGAAAAACCACCTATGAAGTGACACAGCCCTCTTGTGACATTCTAGAAGGCTGAATTGTATATATATATTTTAACTTTAAACCTTGTATTTTCCCTTTTTAACTTATAAACTTAATATTTTAGTTTATATGAATCATTTAGTTAAGGTACAAATGTACTCACTGAGCCAAATCAAATGCAGTCATGGCGAGACTTGGTCCTTGGTTAAAGTTTACTAACCATTCACTCCAGGAGACTAATTTGACATTTAAAGAGAAAATAGAGGTTAGCCATAATAAGTAGAAACTCAGACATTCAAAGATATAGCTTTGAAATATGGTTAAATTTTTATTTTTTATTTTTATTTTTATTTTTTTGCTTTTTTATAGGGCTGCACCCAAGGCATATGGAGGTTACCAGGCTAGGGGTTGAATAGGAGCTACACTGCTGGCCTACACTATAGCCACAGCAATGCCATATCCGAGCTGCATCTGTGACCTACACAACAGCTTACAACAACGCTGGATCCTTAACCCATGGAGTGAGGCTAGGGATCAAACCCACAACCTCATGCTTCCTAGTTGGATTCACTTTCGCTGCACCATGACAGGAACTCCAATTGTTAAATTTTTAAAAGTAGTGTATGTGACTTTCTTTATATCTGTTTCTTTTTCCAGCAGGTGTTCACATGCACATACAGGCATACACACACCCAAATTCTTTTAAAGCTCTGTTGTTTTAATAAGGTTTCATTGTCACAGCCTTTTCTTAAATTCTTTGCTTTCACTTGGTTTGATATGCATGGCAATTAGTGTGAAAAACAAAATGCCTCCTGACAGCTACAAATGATGTTACACTTGAAAGAGCTGATTTAGCATCTTGCTGGTTAGATCTGTGTGCTTTTCCTTTCTAAGGTCTTGGTCTTGAATCTGATAGTGAGGTCGTTTTCTTTTTCAAGTGTTTGGCATTTCCTCTTTCCTGAATTCTGTAGCTTTGAAAAAGTTAACTGAAAACGAGATATTTACGTGTGACTCTGAAATGGAAACTGAACTAATTAGGTTTCCTCAGAACAAAATGGGATGGAAAAGTAATGCCTGCTTCAGTGTAAAAAATAAAATCTGCTTTAATTATGAAGTACAATGAGAAGATATATGCCATTTCAGGCTGGTAGATAACCAGGATTTCATCATTTTAAAATACGTTTATGCTTAAATACCACAAATGTAAAGGGAACCAAATAAGACTCTCCTATTTCATCTTCAGAACTTTTATTCTGAAGGTGGCATTGAACAGATGAGGGATGCTATATAAGTGGGTAAGTAGAGAAATTCAAGCCCACAATGTGAATTTACCCTCAGACTTGCAAAGGAGACTTGTTCCAGGATATAACAAATCATTCCAACTTCTCTGGAAGACTGGGGAAATCTGGCCCAGCCTGGCATGACTCCTAGAAAGTTGAAGTTGTTAGTAAAGATCACGTAGTCACTTTTTGAGAGGATCATAACTTACTAACTGTAAATATAACTTCACTCTACTTTAGCAGGTTTGGGTTGGAAACTTGTTTCTGAATTCGTTCATCCTTTAGCAAAAAAAGGTGTTAGTGGGCCCTTTACTTTTCCCTTAGGCTGGCCCTTGAAACAGAGTCAGCTGGTAGGCTCTTTTTGTAATGTAATGTCAGCGTTGTCCAGGATCAGGAAAATACATTTCAACTAAAGAAAAATTTTATGATTGATGGTAAAAGAAAAGTCAAAATGAATTTTCAATTTATTGACTATTTTATCTGAACTAACTTGGATATACTGCCAGCCTGACAATTTTTGAAAGTTATTTTCATAAGTTCTTTTTTAAATAAAAAAGTGTGTAGGTGAGTATTAATTTTCATACATGTGAATGTGTTGGTTCTTTGAAACAAAAGGAGCATATAGAAATATTAATTTAGCTGCAACCCCTAGGATTTGATGTGGAAAAGACTAGGTCATTTACTTTAGTGTGTTAGTCAATGCCCTGCTGTTTCAGGATGGTCTTAATCAAAGTGACATTTATGAAGCTCTCTAGTATCAGCCCAACACTATCAGGTGACTAGTGTAGCCCATCATCTGCAAAATGCTCATAGGACCATTGCCTGAAATGCAATGAAGCCATTTGTCCTTCAGTTAGTTAATGTCATTTGGGGCATGCTTGGGCCTTGCAGAGCTGAGGCTAGGATACCCTCTGCCTCCCTCTCTCTCCTTTTGTTCTTTAATTAACTTGTAGCCCTATGCCACGGTGACAGGGGTACGCAGTAGTTTGACCATTTACTGAACAGCAAATACTTCACCAAGTGCTGCCAAGCCACTTGCAAATGTCTCTTTGAAAATGAAATCGTTTTGAGGCCCTTGGCAAAGGAACGCTTGTATATGAGGGCTTCTGGAACTGTGTTCTCTCTGATATTAAGAGAAGGGAGAGAGATGACTTGAAAGCTATTCCTTTGGAAGTCGTAATTCACTGACTAAACCCAGAAATAGCCCCCTACACTGTGAAATGACTCGATTTTTCTTCAGTCTTCAGGAATTTTGCCACTATGTCTCTATACTCTACAAACTACATGAGAATCTCGTACTTGTAAATGGCTTCCAATACAACAGCCTTTGGAAGAATGGAAAGAGTGTGGGCTTTCAAGGCAAGCAGACATAGATTTAAAACCCTGCTTCCCCACTTCCTAGCTCATCTGCTTTCCACTCTTTTCCCTTGTCACTAAAATGTGATTAATAATATTGACTACCTTGTAGTACAACAGTTAGGAACAATGATATATGTGTAAAGAGCCTAACCTAGTTCTTTGTTAGTTTGTTTGCTTGCTTGCTTTTAGGTCCACACCCAGGGCATATGGAAGTTCCCAAGCTAGGGGTCAGATCTCAGCTGCAGCTGCCAGCCTACGCAACAGCCACAGCAACGCGGAATCCAAGCCACGTCTGTGACCTACACCACAGCTCATGGCAATGCCAGATCCTGACCCACTGAGCAAGGCCAGAGATCGAATCCACATCTTCATGGATACTAGTTGGATTTGTTTCCACTGCACCACAATGGTAACTCCCTAACATAATCCTTGAAACATAGTAGCTATTAACACATACTCAAAAATCAGTAAAATTATTATTAATTTATATTATATATTAACTTATGTGTGCTATGTATTAATACTATAATATACTCATATTCTATATCAGGTAAATTATAGCAAACAACCTCAGCTTATTCAAAGGGATAGAAAAAAAAGGTCCAACCCTACCTATAATGTATGGTAAATGAGTTGTTAATTATGCCCTTTTAGACACTCCAGGAACTAATACATCAGTGTGATTTTCTGACCTAAATTCTCCCAACCCTATACATACACATATTTTACATTCTCAAACAGACACATACACACACACACACACACACTAAATAATTCAGATATAAAAACCACATCTTAAGTCCTAAAACTTTGTTAGCTTCTACCCATCGGTATATCCAGTTAAATTTTCTATAAATTCTGCTTTTGAAACCTTAGAAGAATGTATTTAGCATATTGCCTCCATTGAATAATGAAGGCTATTGTCGTCCACAAAAGGAAGGAATATTTGATCTGTAGAAAGAATAGAAACTTTGGAATCAGACAGATTTGGAGCTGAATTCCTGCTCTGTCACTTGTGAGCTATATGCCATTGGCAGGTTGATTCTCTTCCTTAGGATTCAGCTTTGTTATCTGCCAAATAAGGGTAAAATTACCTAGTAAATGGTAAATAGGGTGATTATAAAATTAAATGAAACCATCTACTTATAACACCTAGCTAATGTTTGTTCCTTCTCCTTTCTTTCCATCAGTATTTTATGTGCTATATATGGCAGTTAATACCTCTCTCTGATATAATTTGAGGACTGTCCATTTTAGAGTAAGTTTGCCTGAGAATTTCTCTAGGCAAAATGCAACCTGCCGTTTAGATGAAGTACAGTGTCTACATTGCTCATAACTCTTCATTTTAACCCTTTATTTCTGCCCATTAAGAGTCAGAAGGACTTAGTTTATGTACTGGCCACTGTTCCAGTTGGGAATAGTGCTATGATTCAGCTAGATTCTCTCTGGATGTCCTCATGAGTCATTTACAAAATCCATGAATTGAAGCATCCATTTTCTGAGTTAGAATTCTCATTTGACACTAGTTAAGACAATTTGTGTAAGACGAATTGTCAACTGAGGTATAAAAATTAAGCCCTAATTCTATTTTCACTAATACAAAATAGATGTATTTTTTCTTTTTTCTTCTCCTTTCTTTTTCATTTTTGTCTTTTTAGGGCCTCCCCCTCGGCATATGGAGGTTCCCAAGCTGGGGGTCGAATCTGAGCTGTAGCCGCGGGCTTATGCCACAGCCACAGCAAGGCAGGATCCAAGCCTTGTCTATGACCTACACCACAGTTCACGGCAACGTCAGATCCTTAACCCACTGAGGAAGGCCAGGGATCGAACCCGCATCCTCATGGATGCCAGTCAGGTTCGTTAACCACCGAGCCATGATGGGAACTCCAAAATAGATGTATTTTTCAATTAAGTATGAAACATTCAATATTTCTCTCTTCCCAAACTATTTTATAATGTAAACTTTTTTTTTGTCTTTTTGCCTTTTTTTATGTGGAGCTGCACCCGCGGCATATGGAGGTTCCCAGGCTAGGGGTCTAACAGGAGCTGTAGCTGCCGGCCTTCGCCACAGCCACAGCAACGCAGGATCCGAGCCGCGTCTGCACCCTACACCACAGCTCACAGCAATGCCAGATCCTTAACCCACTGAGCGAGGCCAGGGATAGAACCCGCAACCTCATGGTTCTCAGCCGGATTCGTTAACCACTGATCCACGAAGGGAACTCCTATAATGTAAACTTAATTGTTAAGACAAAGAGGGCAGTAAACAAGATAAATTCATTGAAGGAAGTACTATTTAAGGGAGGCAGAGATTAATGAGACTAAAACCAGGAAACATGTATAATCAATTTTGACAGCTAGGAAGATAATAAGTTTAAATACTTATGAGATAATCTATAATTAAAATCTATCTCTGACTTTCTGTTATAACTTTATTTTACAATTGTAGTTTCATATTTGATATTATCATAGTAGATATAGAATGTTGCTTTTTAAAAATCACAGATGTCTATAAATCTTAAATATAGCCAATAGGAAATCTTTAAGAAAACAGGTGAATTTTTCAGAACAGTAACAATTTTCTTTAATAAAACAATGAATTTCTGGGGGTTACAAAATCTGGTTTAACTTCAATTGCTATTCATTTCATGGTGTTTAATTCCACAGTCTTAATGGGGATGTTGGAGGCCATCCCCAGATCAGCCTATAATATAGGTCTTTAATAAGGTCATTTTCTTCCTTTTAATAACTCACAATTAAATGCACCTATAAACATAAAACAGTTATATCAACTTTCTTTGATTCCAAAAATCATTTCTGATTCAGTCATCCAACTGTGAGGCATTTATTCTTGAATTGCAATCACTAACAGTAGATTAGCTCACCATTATTTTCCAGATTCAACACCCAAACAATGTATTTAAGTTAGTAATTTAATGTTTTTATTAAGTTTGCATTTAATAAGTTTAGTAAAATGCCATTTATTGTGTATTTTACTGTATAATAACACTTGTTATAGGTACAGCACACACATCACCTTTAAATTTCCTTTAATGTCCAAAGGGGAATAATCACCAATTCCATTTTCATGGGAACCATGCCTGAGAGGGTAAATAGCTTATTTGCCTGATGATTAACAAAGATTAAACCAGGATGATCTAATTCCGCAGTCCCTTTCCACAACTCCCTGTTACCTCCTCCTAATGCGCAACTAATGGGATTCAATTCAACAGACAAATGTTAAGTTCCTACTATGTGCCAAATACTGTGATAGGTTATAACTGTGAAAGGAGCAAAGATTAATGAGACCATGTTTTTTGCTACTATGAGTCTTAACATGGTCACCTCTACTTTTTGACTCATAGACCTACAATGGCAACCTCTTGTCTTTTATTCAAAATTTTAATTTGTCAGCTCTAATCAGAGTAGTCTATCAACGCTTTTTCATATTCCACTCTCTCTTTTCAATCTCTTTACTTGACTCTCCAACACAGTTGAACTATTAGCAATTCATTTTCTATACAGGTCTCTGTAGTATTTTTCCACATTTGCTCTATTTAGAATCTCTCCGTTCCTAACCTTACTTTAGCTACCAACATTTGTCCATCCTTCTTCCAAGATCCACTGCCACCAAATACATCCTATCCACCCTTCTATTGTACCTTTTCTCTGTAAGTTTTTATTAAGCATGCATGTACTTTATGTTATATTCCTCTGTTGTTTTGTGCAAGGTCTTTGTTGTAAGTGCATGAGATAAGAGCACTAGAACAAGTTCCATATCATTTGGATCCTTCTTTCCTACAGTCAGGTACCACCCACTTGCAATGTTCTCCAGCAGAACTACTGTGGTTCTGTAAATGCTTTGTATCTGCATTGTCCTTTATGATAACCACTCACCACTACTGAGCATTTAGAATGTGGAACTCTGACTGGAAAAGTAAATTTAATTTTACTTAATTGTATTTATTTTGAATTTAAATACTCACATATGGTTAATACATTGAACACTGCAATTGAAGTGTCATGCAAAATGTGAGTGATAAATAAACTACTGGGTTACTGAAATGGACTTATAATAGTAGAGGAATTTTGTTAAACCATCCAATCGATGACCAAAAAAAAAATCAATGTATATAAAGCAGATGCTCAAGATTTTATGTGAAATCATTTTTTCATTTATTGTTATTAATTGTATACTCATACAATATATGTATTATGAAGAGCAAATTCGAGAACTTCTTGAATATCTTCTAAATCTCTAAATATAAAAACTAACTTTGGTTTCTCTAATGACCCCAAAATAAGTGAATATTTTCAACTCATAGGTGGAAAATTTTCACATAGTAGGGTTTGCTGTAACACTTGAGTTAAAAGACATTTTAATGTTATATGAGCTAGGTGTTAAAAATCACTAAACTCTAAGTGATTTCATGAGAACCCAAGTGGGTAAGGCTGTGAATTTAAAATCCATTTAGAGTTCACTTTTTAAATTTTGGAAAATTACTTATTTTCCAATTAGCAAGGAAAACTATGTCTGGATTTTTAACTTACAAACTGTGAAACATCACTGACCTCATGAAGCATCCGTATGCATAATCAATGGAGGTGAAATAGGGACAAATTATTTAAAATTCATAAAAACAATTTTATGTGATGGTTTATACTATGTGCAATGAAATTTTTTTGTAGAAAAACAACGTTGACTCTGCCTTTTAATATGATGGAATCTTTCTTTAATTCAATAGCACTGGCTCACTGAACTGGAAATTTTAGCAATGGTCTTTGCTGCTGCCATTCATGATTACGAGCATACAGGAACTACAAACAACTTTCATATTCAGACAAGGTAAGTTAGATACAGGTTTAACTTTTCTAAGTTAAAACTTGAAATTTATTGTCCTGAATATTACTTATTTTTAAGAGGATATCAAAATAATAGAGATGTCTAATAGGGATAGATTTAATGAATTTTAGCAAAATGCCTTAAGCAGCAAACATCTGGATCAATCAGTTCCTATTTATCAAGAATCTTGTATATTTTTAGTGACATTGTAGTAATTTAAAAAGAAGAATGTGTGTGATAATTTCTCTCTGCCAAGAACTTACACTGAACTAATCACACAAGTCAGACTTTTATTCACTAAGACAAATCTTGCAACATACTGTTCAAGGCATCAGTGTCATGTCATTATGTATTTGAAAGTAATGAAATTCCATTTCTGAGAAAAAAAAATCTAAACATTAAAGAAACCTTATTTCCAGATTAGCATGAGATGTTAAATTTAAAATAATCGGAAATGAGATTTTTAATTATGGTGATAATGTCAGTTATTGGAATCAAAATACTAGAATAGAAGTATTTTAGTCTGCTAGGGCTATCACATTGAGTGATCTAAATAAAAGACATTTTCTCACAGTTCTAAAGACTAAACCTCCAAGATCAAAGTGTCAGCAAGTTGGTTTCTTCTGAGGCCTCTCCCCTTGGCTTGCAGATGGCTGACTTCTTACTGTGTCCTCACATGGCCTTTTCTCTACTGGAGCCATACCTTGTATCTCTTCTTCTAAGGACATTAGTCATATTGGATTAGGACCCCACCCTTATGACCTCTTTTTAACTTAATTATCTCTTTAAAGACCTTGTCTCCAAATAAAGTCATATTCTAGGGTGTCAGGGTTATACGACTATAAATATATAAATTTGAGGGGAACATAATTCAGTCCCTAACAAGACAGATCTCTAAGCTTTTTTTGGCTGCACAGAGATCTCAGTGTCTGGGAGACAGAGTTTGGTCTAGGACCCATCAAGATCCAATTCACTTGTATACATAGGATCCAGAATTTCTATGTCTTTCCTTAATCCAAGATGCTTAAGACGGAGATGTGAGTTGAGAGAGTGATTTCTCTCTGGAACTGCTATAGAACTCTCTGTCTTGTTAAGGGAAAACTAAACCTAGTTACCTGTTTCTTTGTTTTTGTTTTTGTTTTTTTGTTTTTTTTTTTTGTTTTTTTAGTTAATATACTTAATTTCTTAGAGTAGATTTAGGCTTAGAGAAAATTTGAACAGAAAGTAGAGTTATATTCCCTCCCCCAACCATACAGTTTCACCTACAGTTAACATCTTACATAACTCTCCTCCCATGGCCAGAGATAAACATATAACAGTCATTATCTTTTATAGTCTGAAATGGGTGTATTTGAAAATCATGGCCCCTTGATGGAGATAGAGGGAGAGGGAGAGCTGAAATTCAAACAGTGAGATGTTGGGAAAGGCATTCTCTCTATCCCCAGTCTCCCCAGACTCCCAGATTGACAGGGCATGAAGTGAGAAGGGAGATATTGAAATCTGGTTGTGTGGCAGGGATGTTTTTAACCTATACATTCGCAGACTATAGAGATTTGTTTTCATTTGTGTTAAACATCAAAGGAAAGGTAAACTATGCAGGTCATTTTCCATAGCAAAGACTCTTCCTCATCCACCAAATTCATAAAAAGTGGTATTTTAATTAAAGACAGCTCATCACTGAGCTGGGCCCTATATATAGCCATAGTTTTAGGAGGTGGAGAAGGGAGCAAGAGATTTGTTACCAATGAATACTTGCTCTTTCTACTTTGAAAAGTGAAGGCAATGGACTGGCCTCCGGCAGCAGTATTAGATGATCACTTCTAGCTTTCTCCTTTCATCATTCATTAACAACTGGATGAAGAGTCCTAATTTACTTATACTTTGGACTGCAGAGGAGGAAAAGGAGATGGCGATAAAGAAGGAGAAGCAGAAAAGGAGAAGAGGGGAGGAGGATAAAGAAGAATATACTTTTTATCATTTATATTAAGAAGCTCTGTATAAAAATGAGGAAGGGGGATGCCTAGTACTTTACTTATTTTTCTTATAAATTGTCTGCCAGGATCAGTTGTTTTATGGATTGATTCTGCAAGAACTTGAAAATTCTAGAACAGGAAAGTTGTAATGACCAAACTCAACAATATGCTATATGTTTTGAAACTCACTGTGCTTCACATTTTGTCCAAGGAGAAATAAGGTCTTATGTACTGATATCACATTCAGTTTTATTGTAGTTCTCATTGTTACTTGGATTTGGAGTTGCTTTTCTAACATGGAAACCTATTTACTAGATAGTGCAAAATGACTGAAAAATAATTTAAAACATAATGCAAGGCTAGATTTGATTTCAGTGTAAACATAATAATTTATGAAATCCTTGAAAATGTAAATAAATAGAAATAATCTCCTCTTTGTAAAAAGAAAATGCCAAGCTTCATGTTACCATGGAAACTGCATGTTGCTTAGAATCTTGTTCTTTCTTTCCCTATTTTTTTTTCTTTTTGTCCTTCTATGGCCGCACCGCAGCATATGGAGGTTCCCAGGTTAGGGGTCTGATCGGAGCTGTAGCCACCACCCTATGTCACAGCCACAGCAACATGGGATCCGAGCTGCGTCTGCGACCTACACCACAGCTCACAGCAACACCGGATCCTTAACCCACTGAGTAAGGCCAGGGATCAAACCCTCAACCTCGTGGTTCCTAGTCGGATTCATTTCTGCTGAGCCACAATGGGAACTCCAGAATCTTGTTCTTTCCACAGCAGTCAAAGACCATCTCAAACATCAAGACCATTCTGTATTCTTAGTATCCTATTGAATTCATGAAACTAAATCACACATACTTTTGCTACAATTAAATCTGATTTAAAAACATACCTTTGCTTGTTGCTAAAAGGAAGAAATAGTGATACTTAGAGCCATATCATGTAATAACCCTGGCAAAACTGCCATGGCTAGATTGAAGGTTGTATGATACAAAATATGTGCTTTGCAAGTCAGTCTTCCCCATGAACTTAGCAAATTTCTAGAGATACTTGGACAAGATCTGTTTAATTTTCTCTCAACGGGGATCACAGGTATGCTTTCTTAGTACATTTTTTTTTTAATGGCTGCACCTGCAGCATATGGAAGGAAGTTCCTGGGCTAAGGGTTGAATTGGTTCTGCAGCTATAGACCTGATCCATAACCACAGCAATGCCAGATCCAAGCCACCTCACCTTGTGGCAATAGCTGATCCTTAACCCACTGAGAAAGGCCGGGGATTGAACCTGCATCCTCTGCAGACTCTGTATCTGGTCCTTAACCTGCTGAGCCATGACAGGAACTCCCTGAGCTACAATTATTGATTAAGAAATTTTTAGGCCAAGACTTAGATTTTTAAGAGAAATCTATTTTGGAGATATATACTACTAGCTAACTACATATACTATTCTACTTTTATGATAGTGCTAGAATAAAAGAGCAAGTAATTATTCTACTGCTTATTCTATTATTTTAGGTCATCCCCCCATGGTGGATTAATAATCAAGCTTGGTTTATCTGTCAGACTATTAGATATAGATCTTCAGTACATTGTTTGCAACAGAAGCCAGATTTCTTTAGTTCTTTCTTTTATTTATCCTTGTCTACTCTTTGGTAAATCTTCAATGGTAAAGTCAGTGCTAGACCTCCACCCACTGAAAAGCCTGAAATAGCAAGTCTTAATGAGGCACTTTTAGTGCAGACAGAATATGTGTCTACCAGGAGGAAGGAAAAGTGAGAGGGATGTGTTGGGTATTAGCGGAAGAGGTAGTAAAATTGTTACAGGTATTGCCTTTACTTTCCTTTTGCTATTTTTGCTACCTGCCTCCAAGCTGTCAACTTGGATGGGTTGCCCATTAAATATAGTAGCTATGATTCTATTCCACACTTCCAAAATGATCTGGCAACCTATGAGGCTAGAGGAAGAAGCAATGGCTTCATTATATGAATCTGAGAACACTTGGAATATTTTGCACTTTATGCTGGAATACCAATTTCAACAAGGCCAATTAATTACTTTATTTGATGATCAAATAATATGAAAATACAAACAAGTGAGAAATAAAAAACCTCTTGATGAATTTATCATTTAAAAATGCAATGCTCCTTATAAACTGGTAGTGAAACATACATTTTAAGTTTTGTTTTACGAAATAGTTTTCCAAGTTTAATTTAATGCTAGAGGACCTGTATTATGCAAATCAAACTATAGCATTACAAAGGAGGAAAAATATAATCATAAATAGACCAAATGACTTTCACCATCCCCTCCACCTTCTACCCAAAATAATTTTAGTCCAGGGGAATAAGGGTGGTAAGCTGCTATCTGGACTAGGTACAAAGGGGTTGATTCATTCACTGATGAAATAAGATTGTTAGGTAATTTTTTATCTCTTTATCATATCTAGATTATCTCCAGGTATCTGGATTACAAATTGACAGGAAAAGACATAAATACATTTAAATTCTAACAAAAGGAAAACTATGCATGTGACCAAGTGGGATTTATTCCTAGATTTGACACTTAAAAATCAATTAAGTTAATATATCACATGAACAGGCAAAAAAAAAAAAACCTGTTCAAGATGCAGAAAAAGCATTTGACAAAATCCAATGGCTGTTCATGATTTTAAAAAAACGTTCAGTAAATTAGAAATAGAGGGGAACTTCCTCAACCTGATAAAAAAAACATCTACAGAAACTATAGCTAACATCGTACTTAACAGTGAGAAACTGGAAGAGTTCCCATTAATGTCAGGAATAAGGCAAGGATGTTTCCTCTCTCTACTGTTTTTCAATATCATATTATACAGGTTGGGAAGGAAAACATAAAACTGTCATAGATGACATGTTGGTCTATGTAGAAAATCTAAAAAAAAAAGTCAACCAAAAAACTTCTCTAATAAGCAATTATAGCAAATTCGCGTGATATAGGTTTAATACACAAAACACAGTCACTTTCATATACACCACCAATGAGCAAGTGGAATTTGAAATTACATTTTAACTTAAATTTTGAAATTAAAATGTAAAATGTCATTTACATTGGCATTCAAAAATTGAAATACTTAGGTATAAATCTAACAAAATATTTATAAGATATGTATAAGGCAAAAGACAAAACTCTGCTGAAAGAATTCAAAGGAAAACTAAATAAATGAAGAGCCTATTCTATGTTCATTGATTAGGAAGACTCAGTATTGTCAAGATGTCAGTCTATTGATCTATAGACTTAATGAAATCCCAGTAAAAATCCCAGGAAGTTTTCTGTGGATATCAACAAGATTTAATGTTTATATGGAGAGGCAAACTCAGTATTGAAGGAGAACAAAAGTTGGAGAATTGGCACTCTCCAACTTCTAGACTTACAATTATGACAGCATGTTTCTGGCAAAAAAAAAAAAAATGGACAAATAGGTCAGTGGAACAGAATAGAGAGGTCAGGAATACCACCTACATAAATGATCAACTGATCTTTCACAAGGGAGCAAATACAGTGCGATGGAGCAGAGATAATCTTTTCAGTGTATGGTGCTGAAGCAACTGGACATCCACATGCAAAAAAAAAAAAGATGAATCCAGATACCAACCTCATACTCCTAAAAAATTAACTCAAAATGAACAATATACCTACAAGTAAAATGCAAAACGCTGAACTCCTAGAAGGTAACATAGCAGAAAATCCAGATGATCTTGGGTGTGGCGATGATTTTTTAGATAAAATACCAAAGCACAATTCATGAAATAATTGATAAGCTAGACTTTAGTAAAATTAAAAACTTATGCTCTATGAAAAGCAGTATCAGGAGAATTACAAGACCAGCCAAAGAGTAGAAGGTATTTACAAAAGATCTGATAAAGGACTGTTGTACAAAATATATAAAGAACTCTTAAAATTCAACAATTAGAAAACAAACAGCTTGATCAACCTGATTAAAAATTTCCCTTAACAGACACCTCACCGAAGAAAATATACAGACAGCAAATTATGCTCCATATTATATATCAGGAAAATGCAAACTGAACAACAAGGAGATATCACGCTCATCTATGAAAAAGGGCAAAATCTGAAACACTGATAGCACCAAATGCTAGTGAGGATGTAGATCAACAGGAACCCTCTTGCACTGTTGATCGGAATGCAAAATGGTACAGCCATACTGGAAGATAGTTTGGTAGTTTCTTACAAAACTAAACATACTCTTACCATGTGATTCAGCAGTCACTCTCCTTGGTATTTACCTAAAGGAGCTGAAAACCTATGTCCACACCGAAACCCACACATAGATGTTTATAGCAGCTATAGCCATAATTACCAAAACTTTAAAGTAACCTAGGTGCCCTTCAGTAGATGAATGAATAAATAAGCTGTGATATATCCAGACAGTGAAATATTATTTAGTGCTCAAAAGAATTGAGCTGTTAAGCCATGAAAAGACATGAAGAAAGCTTACATGCATGCTAAAACAAGCAAGAAGCCAGTCTGAAAATGCTGCATAATATATGAGTCCAAACATATGACATTCTGGAAAAGGCAAAACTGTGAAGACAATAAAAAGATCAGTGGTTGCCAGGGGTTAAGGGAATAGAAAAGGAAGGATGAATTAGCAGATCACAGAGGTTTCTAGGACAGTAAAAATACTCTATGTTACTCAGTAGTGGGAGATAACATGTCATCACATATATTTGTCCAAACCTATAGAATGTACACCACCAAGATTAAACCTTTAATGGAACTATAGACTCTGGGTAATAACGATGTTCAGTTAGGTTCATCACTTCTAATAAATACACCACTATGCTTTCCGATGCTAGTAATGGGAAAGGCTGTAAGTGTATGGAATTGGGGTATATGGAAAATGTGTGTACCTCCTGGTCAATTTTGGTGTGAACCTAAAACTGCTCTGAAAAGTAGCGTTTATTTTTTTTAACTTATCACACTATAAACAAACAAAAAAAGAAACTAAGTACCTCCATAAGTTTAGGTGTTAACTGTATGATTTTTACTGATGATATGTTTTATAACTTCAGTATTTTTACTAGAAATTCATGAGGTCTAAAGAAATCCTCTACTATAGGTATTTTGTTTTTAATTCTTAGGTCAGATGTTGCCATTTTGTATAATGATCGTTCTGTCCTTGAAAATCACCATGTGAGTGCAGCTTATCGACTTATGCAAGAAGAAGAAATGAATGTCCTGATAAATTTATCCAAAGATGACTGGAGGTGAGTTTCACCGGAAATCTAGAGGAAATTTAATTTCAGAAAAACATTATGTGATTTAAAGTGAAGAAAATAGATGAAAGTCAATCTTTTACTCACACTCCAAACTCAACTTCCTTTTGCAGCTTTTGCAACTGTAGTAAAAACATGGGCTCACTTTTCAACTATAGAGAAAGGCTGAAAGTGGGAGGAAGGAGACACTTTTTGGGGGGAAACCCAGTTTAGGTCTGTCATTCATTCTGCAGGAAATGATAACCCAGTTGGCTTGCCAACTAGGAAACCCAGGATCTAATTGTAAAAGACACCATGGCTGCGTATATGGAGAATAATAAAAGGGCAAAGGTAGATCCAGGTACACAAGTATGGAGGTATTTCCTAAGGTCCAAGAGATTGACTGTTTATATTTATAGTATTAATTTATTTCTTCATCAGTGATTATCATTCCCAGAGGTAATATTTGTATCATTAATTTTTATTGTTATTCCTTTTAATTAAGCTTTTTCTTCTCAAAGTTGATTCTGTTGCTATTTCAGTGTGATTTTTTTCTCTTACAATTTTTTCTTTAACATTTTTTGCCTTTTTTTAGGGCCGCATCCGTGGTTTATGGAGGTTCCCAGGCTAGGGGTCTAATCAGAGCTACAGCTGCCAGCCTATGCCACAGCCACAGCAACGCGAGATCCAAGCCACGTCTGCAATGTACACCACAGCTCACGGCAACCCCAGATCCTTAACCCACTGAGCGAGGCCAGGGATTGAACCTGCAACTTCATGGTTCCTAGTTGGATTTGTTTCCACTGTGCCATGTGTACAAAACATTCTAATTGAATGCTTTTTGTAGAATTGTTTTAACAAATACCATAATATCACATTTTTTATGATTTGATTTATCGTTATTTTTGATACGATGTAGAATTCAATAGAGCCAATGCTTTTTCCAAAAAGCTGCAGAAGGTTTATTTGCTAGTATAACCTTTATTTTACCAAGAATTAAAAGATGGATTCTGTTTGCATATCTATTTATCAAAGTAACTTTAGCAACTGTAAATGCAGTAATTTTTAAATTTTGGCAAGAAAAATTCATAAAGTAATATTTCCCTTGTGCACTGATTTGTCTGGTTTATTGACATTAGTTGATGATTGATAACATCTAGCAGTTTTTGATCACAGTTAAAAAAACAAAATTCAGGAAGTTTCTGCGTGGCATAGTAGGTTAAGGATCTGGCGTTGCTTCAGCTGTGGCACAGGCTGCAACTGCGGCATGGGTTTGATCCCTGGCCTGGAAACTTCCACATGCCGCAGCTGTGGGCAAAAACAGAAACAAATTCAACTGAGTGAATTTTAAATATATTATTGGCTTTATTTAACAATTCATGGATTAATATCCCATCTAGAAAATAGAAAGGAACTCCAAATAACTGTACCGAATGACAGACTTTATAAGCAGGAAAAGGTGAGACAAAGGACATTATTCTAGCAAGGTCACTTTCCTGGGGTGGGACGGGGAGGTGGGGACAGGGCTCTGTCAGGTGGATTACCTCTTTAGCACTGATCAGGTAATTCCAGATTGACTGGTTTAAGTTTTCACTCCTGGAGGAGGTTAAAACTGTAATTAAGTTAGATATTAAGTCTTGGTTTTGGGATATGAGATTAGCACAAGTGACTCCATCCAGGGTCTGTCATCTCTTTTTTTAACATTAATTATCTGCAAAGTACAATTTAATTTTGTAGATTTCACAAAATTCTTGACTCATTTTTCCTAATTAACATTAATATTTTGGTACAGTTGCTATTGAAACATGGTTCTATCATAATTTAAAATAAGAAAATTCAGAATAATTGTATTCGCTGTCTTTAATAGCTTCCATTCCCTTAATATCTGGGTAAAAGTGTACTAAGCAAGCTATCTACTTTCATGAACAGTAATCTTCTTTGATGGGAAATAATAGCATCCTCCCATAAAAAGCACCTAGAACACTGCCTGGATTGAATAAATACTGAAAAAAAAATGGTGGTAGTTTTATTAACAGCAAATTCTGTCTTTAGTTTTTCTTTTAAATTGGTTAAGATCCTTTCTGATATTACTAATTATTTCTAAAAATAATATTTATAAATTATAAGTGGTGGGGAGGGAGTTCCTGTCATGGCTCAGTGGGTTAAGGATCTGGCATTGCCATGAACTGTGGTGTAGGCATGGCTCGGATCCCAAGTTGCTGTGGCTCTGGCGTTGGCTGGAAGCTGTAGCTCTGATTGGAACCCTAGCCTAGGTAGTGTGGCCCTAAAAAGCAAAAAAAAAAAAAAAAAAAAGAAAAAGAAAGGAGCGGCGGGGGGGCTGTGGGTTTGGGGGGGAAACATCCAGCTCTGAAAAGAGGTGTTAAAGGACATCATTCACAGATCACTCTCCTGGCACTATCCTAAAGCCAAACTTTTGTAAGCTCTTTTACATTTAAAATGTATCGTTTGGTGCTCATGTCCATTAGAAAAAATTACGTATAGTTTGTAATATTTAAGGAAATGTTCCACTTGAGAATAACAAGGGGCCAAACAAACCTTTCTCCTTTTGATGTCTCCTCAGGGATCTTCGGAACCTAGTGATTGAAATGGTTTTATCTACAGACATGTCAGGTCACTTCCAGCAAATTAAAAACATACGAAACAGTTTGCAGCAGCCTGAAGGGTAAGTTATTTTCTTTTTCATGTTAAAGTTCCATGGGCTTAGACTCAGATAAGACTATAATTGGTTACTTAGATCTGATAATTTGAGCACATCCTTGTTTTGACAGGCTTGACAGAGCCAAAACCATGTCCCTGATTCTCCATGCAGCAGACATCAGTCACCCAGCCAAATCGTGGCAGCTGCACCACCGATGGACCATGGCCCTGATGGAGGAGTTTTTCCTACAGGTGCCTCTTTTACACTGTGTCTATGCAGATATTTTTGGAAACAGTGACTATGCATATTGGCATACATCTTTTCTGTACCGAATCCAGCCAGGGCTTGTGACTTGACCATAATACATTCTTGGGACTTTAGGCAGAATACATTAATCTTTCAGGTAAATATATTAAATATTCTATGTAGTATAATATATGTTTTAAAGAATATCAAGTTTTGGATCTCAGATGGCATGAGAGAAATAGAGTTTTTAATCTGAAGTTAAAGGTAAAATGCTAGAGTAGAGATAGCAAAAAGCTTTTATCATCAAAAGGGAAAGAGAGGATATACAACACTTCTGCATACGTCTGTTTGGTTAGAATTTATTTAGACATGCACAGTTGCAAGGGTGGTTGAGAAATACAGTTCTTAGCTGAGTAAACGTATGCCTGACAACAAAAATCTAATGTTATGTGAAAAAGCAAGCCTGGATATTGTCGATGAAAAATTAATCAATAGTCAATCTAAGAAAGAAATGGAAAACTTTACTTGAGCCAAATTGAGGATTATAACCTAGGAGGCAGTCTCTCAGAGAGTGCTGAGAACTATTCCAAAGAGGTTAAGGGGAGACAAGTATTATGTGATTTAGCAAAAGGGGTGCGTGCAATCATGCATACATCTCAAGAGAGGCTGTTTCTAGTCACAAGGAACAGAATCCCAGTTAATGATTTTAGTGCTTTTCCAAGTGTGGACCAATAATACAAACAGCAATAAATCTTTAAAATGCATACTGTGGAGTTCCTATCATGGCTCAGTGGTTAACGAACCCAACTAGCATCCATGAGGACATGGATTTGATCCCTGGCCTTGCTCAGTGGGTTAAGGATCTGGCATTGCAGTGAGCTGTAGTGTAGGTTGTAGATGTGGCTTCAATCCAGTGTTGCTGTGGCTCTGGCATAGGCCAGTGGCTTCAGCTCTGATATGACCCCTAGCCTGGTAACCTTCATATGCCATGGGTGCAGCCCTAAAAAGACAAAAATACATACATACATACATACATAAATAAAATGCCTACTATATGATTCCCTTTATATGAAGTTCAAAAACTGGCAAAATTAATCTGTGGTGATTGAAATTTGAACAACGGTGCCTGCCTATATGGGATGGGATTCACTAGAAGAGATTAAAGAAACATTCTGGGAGTGATGGAAGTGTTCTACATCTTGATTGAATGTTAATTACACAAGTGTGTTCATGATTTATCTAGTTAGGATTTATATATAAATGTTTCCTTGCTCTAAAAAAGAATACATCAGAGTGAAGGTGCTTCATCAATGACTTAAAGAACTATAAAAAAAAAAATCACTGTTAACTCTAATAAGTCCCAGAAACTCTTAAAAATTGCTGTTAGCTGTCCAAGTATCATGATTTGTATTATCCCTGTCTTTTATTGACTTAAAACCAGACAAACGCTATCTGACAAAATCAAGAGAGTAATGAATTCAGTGAAAATGAGTCCAGATGTTCTTGAAGTTCACCACTTTATTCTTGAATTTTCTAAAGGGTGACTGATAAATAATAATGAAGTTCCAGACATGCAGTGATTTTTGTCATCTGAAATTCAGGGGAGAGGAATATTATTTTGTGAGGCTATTTAGCTCCTCTGCTGTTCTCAGTGTCCAGTAAACAGTGACTCAGATATCTGAATATTAGAGATTAAAATACATCCATAACAAAAGGTCAAATCTCAGAATGAATATGACATCATGATGCTTGGAATGTCTTTGTGATCTGTATTTGCCAGAGTGTGTTAGAGTAAGGAGATGTCAGGTTCTTGCTTTGTTTTGTTTGATAACACTCTTCATGAGCAATGATAGGCATTTGCGTAACCCCAGAATGTTCAGAACTGACAATCTTTGCTTGAATAACCTAAACATATAAGGCAAGATACTTAGAGATCAAAGGAGAGGAAAGTGTATGTGTTAATATGGGCTATTATTAATCAAGCTATCTCTGTTTACATTGCCTCATCTTTTCAACTATATAAATCCTCTCAGATCATAAGTTAATATAGAAATGAGTTTTAATAATGAAATCATATTGAATAATAAAATCTTATCTTTTCTCTGGATTTTTAAAAGTAAATGACTTTTTTCTTCCAGTTATTGAGATGTAATTGGCATACAGCTTTGTATAACTTTAAGCTATAAAGCATAATGATTTGACTTACATAATCATGAAATGATTACCAAGTTTAGTAAACACCCATTATCTCATATAGATATAAAATTAAAGCAATAGAAAAAACTTTTCCTTGTGAACTCTTAGGATTTACTCTCTTAATAATCTTTCATACATAACTTACATAAGTGTTAACTGTATTTATCATGTTGTACAGTACATCCCTAGTGCTTTTTATAACTAAAAGTTTGTACCTTTTTCTTGACTTCATCCAATTGACTTTTAAATTCGTTTCAGAAATATATTTAGCAAAACAGGAGAATGTGGAGTTAAAGGTCAAAATAATTGAGTTTATACTTACAACTATGTTTAATAAGAAAAACAAGTTTATCTTCATGAGACACACAGTAAAATACAACATTGACTGTAACAGGAGTCAATTTTTTTATGCTTTCAACTAAATGAATCTCTCATTACCCTTAATTACCTTAACCATACCACATATTTTAGCCTTTGGAGGTAGCTGCAGCAATGAATTGGAAATCTCTTGGTATAAACATTGCTCTGAATGTTTTTGACATAAGCCATTTAACTGGATATATGTATCTATGGATATGTCCTAGAAATTGGCAGGACTTTTCTCCATGTTTTTTTCTTATTCTTGCCCAAACTTACATAACCACTTGTAACTCTCACTTTGTAGTTCCCGCATTGCTAATAAATAACTTCTTGCTATGGATCTAGCCAAGATAAGTTTTTTTTTATCTCAGTTGAAAGAGCATGTTTTATGAAACAATTTGAAAATATATTCCTTCATTCTTTCAACACATACTAAGAATCTAAATTGTGTAATGTGTTGTGATCTTCTGACTGTCCTAGGGAATTTGAGGCAAATAAGGCAAGCTCTGTCCAGAACATCCTCACTTCCCTCAACTGCAGTAAAAATGTAAACGTTTGCATTTTTTTTGTTAAAGTAAGTATTTGATGTATATTGAGCAAAATAGGAAGTCCAAGTAAGAGATAATTGGATTTGGCTCCAACGACCACAAGTATAAACCCTAGCTTTCTATCTTCCAGCAGTAGCAAATGTGAGCCTTCACTTTCTTAGCTTTAAGAAGGGATTAATACACATTCTGCCTCCTCCCCAGGATGGCTGTGAGGAACAAAATGATAGAATGAATGTGAGAGTTTTCTTTACATGTACAAATGGGAGGAATTGGTGTTATTTGTTATCCTCCTTGTCTATTCTAATCTTTATATTTTCCAACATAAAGTATCAGAGAGCCATTGGTTATGGAATATTTTATTTGATAGGCACTTAAAGCCTTTAAAGGCTCTGAGCACAATTTTTAGAGCACATTCTCAAAACCACCATGAATTTAAAAAACAGCCAGTTAGGGAAGCATTGTTCCTTTTGCTGTGGCGAATAAGGCACTAGGCTTGAAATTCCTTCAATGAGTTTTAAGCAGAGTTAGAGACTGGATATAAATTCAAGAAGTAAAAAAAAAAAGTACTCAAAGGAAAGAGCTAATTTTAGGACTTGCATGAGCAACAATAAAATTTGTGTGTGTGCATGTATGTGATATATATCCTTATCTATTTATGTATCTATGCTTTAGAAAAATCTGGAAGCAACTGGGCACACATTGACTTCTAAATCAATTCTTTATTAAATTTTCTACAAGGTTTATTTTATCAAATGGGCTTAAATAGACATTAAAAATTTTAAATCACAATGTGTTTCTGTAAGACAAACCAATTTCTAGATACAAAGCTATTTATATCATCCTTAAATGGTTATTTTACCCTAAATTGTGTACAGTCAGACTCTATTTTCTTCAACATTGCTAGAAGTAATATAAAATGTGTTATTTCAAAATAAATCTTATTTTCTGTAGAAATAAAAATGTATTTAGTACATTCTCAGCCAAGGATCTGTCACTAAAAATCATAGATACAACCAAAAAAATTTATAAACATAAAGAACTATAGCTATGAGCCAGTATAATAACTTGATGTAAAAAAATTAAATCTTATATTTTAAGAGGCATAAAAGTGTTTTAACATTGATTACATAAGGGGTACTAATGTTCTGTAAAATATTTATAACACTCGCACTCCAGCAGTTATACAATATCGTAAATTTTACTGAAAGTGAATATGTCAGTTATAATAAGCATTAGACATTTAAACAGTTTGGGGGCTTTCTTACATTTTAAAAGGTCGATTTTTAGAAGGAATGAAGGAAAGTTAATTAGATGTCCTAAATCACTTTAGTTGTCCAAAGAAGGCCAGATTAATGCATCTTCCCCCTCCTTTCACAGTTAAATTTCCCTGTAGAACTGATGACCCCTCAAATTTTACCATTGGCCTTACAGTGGCCCCCAAAACTGTGGTCAGGAGCTTCCTACATATCTGCCGTTGATGTTGCTTCTGTAATTAAAACTCTTCTCAAGAGTTCTGCACTCCTTCTTATCTTTTCTATTTCTTTAAAACTACAGAAATTGTTTTGGCTTCAGAGAAAATACAAGAAGAAAAAAAGGAGAAAAGAAAAATGTTTTATTAAATCACTGGATTCGACACTCCGTTGAAAGCTGTCAAAGCATTTCACACTTTTAGGAAAGCATGAAAACAATCACAGGCATACCTCACTTATTGTGCTTTAATTTTTGTGCCTCAAAGATAACTGTGTTTTTTACAAACAGGTTTGTGGCAATTCTAGCGGTGCCATTTTTCCAACAGAATTTGTTTACCTCATGTCTCTGTGTCATATTTTGGTAATTCTCACAGTATTTCATACTCTCATTTTTATTATATGTTTTTTTATGGTGATCTGATTAGTAATCTTTAATATTACTATTGTAATTGAGGGTTCCATAAACTGTGCCTATATAAGAAGGCAAACTTAATTGATAAAAGCTGTTTGTGTTCTGACTGTTCACTGACTAGCCATTCCCCTGTCTCTCTCTCCTTCTCCTTGGGCCTCCCTATTCCCTGAGACAGGACAGTATTGAAATTAAGCCAACTAATAACCCTATAATGGCCTCTTAAGTGTTCAAGTGAAAGGAGAATTGTGTCTCTCACTTTCAGTTAGAAACTAGAAATAATTAATCTTAGTGAAGAAGGCATATCAAAAGCTAAGACAGGCTGAAAGCTAGACCTTTTTTTGCCAAAAAATTAGCTAGGTTGTGAATGCAAAGAAAAACTCTTCAAGGAAATAAAAGTGTTACTCCTGTGAACACACGAATGGTAAGGAAGCAAAATAGCCTCTTTGCTCATATGGGGAAAGTTTTAATGGTCTAGTTGAAGATTGTGCCATCAACAACATTCCCTTAAGCCAACATCTAATCCAGAGGAAGGCTCTAACTCCTTTGTCCTATTGAGTTTCTCACACTTACTAGACTACAGTATGGTGTAAAGGTAACTTTTATATGTACTAGAAAACCAAAAACTCATAAAGCTCACTTTATTGCAATGTTTGCTTTATTGTGATAGTCTGAAACCAAACCCACAATATTTGCAGGTATGCCTGTACTAGTCTTTATTATGGCCTTTCAGAAGAAACCCCCAAAACCCCCAGAGGAATTGCTGAGATAGTCATAAGCTGTCAGGCCTGGGTACATCTGGATGCCTTGTGTTTCCAAGCCAGTAGAGCCACTTTCTCTACCTCCCTACCTGTAGGCTCATCTCCAAGAAAAGATGTAGAGATTCAGGGACATAATTAAATGGTTGAATAATTAGTTGAGTTTAGTGGCCTAGGGACCTATAATTTTGCTCCAAATACTTGTGTGATTCCATGCACCAGAACATATGTATATTAAGTTATCAATTTTTAAAAGTATATTTTTGACCTCTGATGTATATAATCCTCAAATGAAAGCTCAGACTCCAAGAAAAATATAAACTGGTTGATTTACACAGCGTCTGTTTCTGTCTGATTTTGTCTTGATGAAAAGTAAATGTTCCCTATTCAGGGCCAGAGTAAGGAAAATTATAAAGTTTATCAAACTTATATTCAGAGATCCTGACTCTCACTTTATATATCTTTGCTTATGCCTTAGAAGACCTCCCTTGTCCTATTGAGTTTCTAGTTCCCTTGTAGTCTGGCCCCAGGGCTCCCTACTCATCTTGTGCTCATGGCCTTTATTCACCCTAAAGAATAAATAACACTTTAAAATATTTATAAACAAATTAAATAGTTAATGCACTTTAGCATTCAGTATACTTAGCAGTGGAAATGTAATGTTCCAAATCAATTGTGTAGTACAAGAAACAAATAGATTTTAAAATCTCCTATTTCATTTGTAAGATCAACCTGCATATTTCTATAAATGCCTAAATCCTATATGAAAATTCCACCATCCAGCATTCTATGAAATATAGATCATTGAAGGTAAATCGTCACAATGCTTTTTTTCAGTCCCAAACAATTGTTTTCAGGTCAAACCAGAAACTTAAGTTATATAAAACTGCATCTGTTACAATATCGCCAGCACTTTGACCAATAAAAGTATTCAGTTGTCACTGCACATATCAATTAAGTATCTCCAGTATTACATTTCCCATGAAGTCTATGAGTATCTCTATTTCTATTTTAATAATCATTATTATTCATATTTTAGCATGAAGTATTAATGATATTATATGATATTATCCTTGTACTTTTCCCTCTTGTTAAAATCAGATCCACATTAGTCTTTAAGTCAAGCTTTCATCCAGAATGTCTTATTTCCATTAGTGTCCCAAAGTCTCCTTTTCATTCAGGTTTGAATCATAAGGCTCATCCTTAACTTACCCAAGCCATCCTCCAGACTGCCAACAAATTAATCTTTCAAAAGTAAAATTCCTATCATATCACTTCCATGTAGAAAAAAAGAGGGAGAAAAGCTAATGCCTCTCCATTACATGTAAATTAAGTACTAGTCCTTTTTCCTATGGTTCAACACCATCCAGGATATGCATTAGACTTCATAAATACCTCTAATTTGTACAGCTCTGGGTTTTTGCTATTATGAATTATGATTCTTATTATCTACCATTTAATTACTACTAAACATTAGGCAGTATCCTTAGGCTTCACATAAATTATCTTAACTGCAGAATAATCCTATTAGGTAGACACTGTTATATCCTTAGTCCTAAAATTAGTCAGCTGAAATCACCAAGTTTAACAGAGAAGAATTCATTTCAGCAAAGGCTCTGGTATGTCTGAAGTAACAGATAGCCCATTGAACAGCAGTGATGTGACTCCAAGGCTAATGACATTAATAATTCCCCTCCATCTGTCCCTTAAGCCGAGTATAAATATTAATTCCAAATGGAATGGATGTTGTTATTCTCTCAGGGAATGACGAAGGTTGCTGGGAGAGGTCACAGAAATTCTTTCTTTATTTTCTCTAAGTCGTGACATAGTAAAACATTCTTGTTTGTAGCTACTTTGCCTACTTCTTTAGTGACCAGATCTAGATTTTCCCAAGCAGTTCTGATTTCAAACTTTCCACCCCTCATAATCAGAGACATGGTTTAGGAGAAATGTACCAGAAAACATCATTGATAAAACTTTTAAAGCCACATGTTGACATGATGTAACAATCATGATGAAGAGTTGTTAAGGAAACAGAAAATGGAAGTTGTTAGAGGAAGCAGAAAATGGAAGTCCTCAGAAGGTGTTGCCTTGTAACATGGGCTCAGCCACAAAGCAAAAGACCAGTTCTTTTTGTCCCCTGATTTCAGAACCTGACCATGTACCTAAGTTGTGGTCTTATGCAAGGCCAGGGTACCCCATGAGGGCATATAACCAACAGCTTAAGAGAAAATAGAGCCCAAAGCATTCCTTCCAAATGTCCAGATGAAGTTCCCTTGTGGCACAAGGAGTTAAGGATTCTTCATCGCCGCAAATGTAGTGCAGGTTGCAACTGCGGTGCACATTCGATCCCTGACCTGGAACTTCCACTTGCCATGGGTGCAGTGAAAAAAAAGAAAAAAAAATAGTCCAGGCAATTGAAGTGAACAGGAAGAAGTGAAGTTTCCTCTCTCCTCTTTCTTTGTGAGCGCATCCCCTTGAATGCAAAGAACCAATGTTTGATAAATCTTATCATAATAAAGCATTGCCCAGAGTAACCACCTTTATTTCAGGAAATGAAAATCTAATTACCTCTTGTGATGTTAAACCCAAACAAAAATGGGATTATTTAACCACTGTGCTCATTTAATCTTCAATCAATAAGATCAGATAATAAAAACTCAGTGACATTTCAATTTTTTCTGAGAAGAATACATTAAAATAAAATTTATGCATACAGAATGTAAGAATGTTGAAGATATTTCTCATTACTTTCTGTAGGAGATTCAATAAAACTTGGTTAATAAATAGATGTTTCAAAATGCTCTTACACTTTTACCTTTAAGAAGTCTAATCATAAAGTCTTGATACTAAAAATCTACTGATGTACTTGGCATGGAAAAAAAAAAGGAGCAGAAAAATCCATGAGCTGGATTGTTAATTAGATTCAAATAACACACCATGATCATTATTTTATGGTAAATTTAGAAAATTCCAAAGAGCAGAGGTTTACCTGTATGTAATCAAGAGGTTTGTAAAACCAATGCAGAGTCTCCATGTGCTGAAATGTTCATTTTTTTTCACTTGTGCAATAGGTGCCCCTATGCAACCTGTCCCCAAAAGGAGACTATCTGGGTAAAATTAATTAAACTTAGATGACAGCTTTCAGTTTTATAATAAACAATGCTAATTAAGAAATAAAAGATGCAGCTTTTTAGGCTTTTAATCTAAGCTGCTCTTAGTTTCTCCATACCAAGTCTGTACTAATGGGCTTTCCTTTTTACAGGGAGATAAAGAAGCTGAATTAGGTCTTCCATTTTCCCCACTTTGTGATCGGAAATCAACGATGGTGGCCCAGTCTCAAATAGGTAATACCAAAGACTGGTGGTTGTGGAGAGCGGGTGTGTGCCTGTCAGTTTTCAAATGGATACATGCTGTTCATCCATATAAACCTCACTCCATATTCACAATAAATTTGATCGTTAGACTGATCTATATGGTGGTGAATGATGAAAATTTTGAGACAGTCTCACAAAATGAATTCAATAAAACAGTATTAGTAAATAATTATTATTCTCTTTGTAATCCTTTTACAAAATAGGAAGTGTTCTTGTGCAAAGACAGCTTTTTTTGTTTTGTTGCTGATCATTTTTTGTAATTTAATCCTTTGTATTTAGGATAATCCAGTTAAAATATTAATATTACCTGTTCTGTTATCTCTACATTTGCATAATGTGCTTAATATACTAGCTCATATTCTTTTTGGGGGAAAATCCTAATAAATAGAGAAGCCAACAATAGGAAATTTGTAAAATGATATTGCTACCTGCTACATTTATTCTTTTCATTGATATTTATGTTGGGGGTTTAAAGTCTAGCCCATGATTAAAACATATTATTGCTATGCTACATGGCTGAAATATTGATAATAGTTATTACCTAAGCCAGCATCTTCATTGCTGAACTCTATGGTCAGTAAACATAAGGATCTCCACCTTACCTCTATAGCTGCTCTGGCTGGTACCACCTCCTACAAAGTGGTAGCTGTCAGAAAGCTGTCAGAAAGCTTCTTGGGGACTTCCCTTGTGGCTCACAGCATAACTACACTGTGTTGCTTCTACAGTGACTGTGGCTCAACCTCTGGTGAAGCCACTTGTTTAAAAAAAAGAAAGCTTCTCAGTTTGACGTTTCTCCTTTTCCAGCCATGTTCTAACAGTTATTTTAGCTACCATAACACAGGTTCCTCTCATCATTTAGCAGGTGTGACTGTGGCAGGTTATGGACCTCCTTAGGTGAGCTAAGAAAGGTGGAAGTTTCTGAAGCTTGTTGCTCTACTGTAAATTTCTTCTATGTTAGTAGAGGTGATACTCACTTGACAGTCTCTAGACCCCAGGCACTTAAAGCCATAGACAAAACATGAAATCAACACCCTGGATGGTCAATTAACATTGATTTAACTTGAAGGCATCAATTAAAACAGAAAATATTGAAGTTTTAAATTAAAAATGCACCTTAATGTATGCTATGATTAATGCAGTTATTGGAAATGTGAATTATTTTATCCAGTTTTTGGAAGGATGGGATTATTTATTTATTTATTTATTTATTTATTTACTTGCTTGCTTTTTATGGCTGCACCCACGGCATATGGAGGTTCCCAGGCTAGGGGTCAAATCAGAGCTACAGCTGCCGGCCTACACCACAGCCACAGCAACGCCAGATCCGAGCTGCGCCTGGGACCTACACCACAGCTCACGGCAATGCCAGATCCTTAACCCACTGAGCAAGGCCAGGGATCGCACCCGCAACCTCATGGTTCCTAATCAGATTCGTTAACTGCTGCTCCATGACGGGAACTCCAGGATGCGATAATTTTAAAATGTGGCTCTTTCCCAGGACAGTGTTGTTTAAAAAGCCTCCCCCTGGTACTCTTATATCCAGATGGTAATCTATTGCTCCCAGTCGTGTTTAAGGCAACAAGCACTTGATTTCCGGCACCACACCTTTTGAGGGTGTTGGGTGTACACAGAGTTTGTCTCCTTCTCCACCTAAACACAGGTGGCAGATGCTCCCTAAAGGATCACGCCCCAGTCTCTGTGTGTGTCATTTCTAGTTTGATGAGTACTTTAAATATAAAAGGTCTTTATTCAGTCCTGACATCTCAAAATGGTGGGATTAACGCCGTCTCCCAGAGATGTTACTGTTCTCTGGTTGATTTGACAGACTACGCCTACACACTGAGAACTAATGCTTCACATCCAGAGAATAATAAACAGCAATTTGAAATATTAACATATTGGCAGAAAGCCCTGACTAATATAGTAAGAGAGGAAAAAAGTGGTTGCCTTCCTGTGGCCTGAGAAAAAATTGCAATTATTTAGTTTCTTTGGAGCTTAGATATTATTTCTTATTGGTCAATAATGAAATCCAACAAATATCTGAAGATCTTTCAGAAATGAGAGTTATCTTTCTCATTAACAGAGGGAAATGTATTCACTCTGATTAGATCTGAAATTATTGTTACCAATAATATATGGCTGAATATTAAATAGGAAGCCCAATATACTTGAGTTAGCAAGCTTAAATTGTATCACCTCCACTGCTTCAGAGATTACTTTAAATTCTCGCTAAACATTGTGTTATTGGATTAAAAATAAGTGCAAGGGAGTTCCCATTGTGGCTCAGCAGTTATGAACCCGACTAGTATCCATGAGGATGAGGCTTTGATCCCTGGCCTCGCTTAATGGGTATTACCATGAGCTGTGGTATAGATTGCAGATGCATCTTGGATATGGTGTGGCTGTGGCTATGGCATAGGCCAGCAGCTGCTGCTCAGATTCAGTCCCTAACCTGGGAACCTCCTTATGCCACAAGTATGGCCCTAAAAAAAAAAAAAAAAATGCAAGAGCAGGAAAATCTACTTAATAGTGTGTAATAACCTATATGGGAAAAGAATCTGAAAAGGAATATGCATAACTGATTTCACCCTGAAACAAACACAACATTGTAGGTCAACTATACTCCAATAAAATCTTTTAAAAAATAAAATAATGCAAGGGGTAAGCTGAACCAATACTGTATTTGAAACTTGCTATCAGGGGTGTGAAAATCTCTGCATTGTTACTAATTTTAGAATTCAGTAATTTGTTAACACTTGAATTTATTTATGGTTTTGCTTTTTGTAGGTTTCATTGATTTCATAGTAGAGCCAACATTTTCTCTTCTGACAGACTCAACAGAGAAAATCATTATTCCTCTTATAGAGGAAGCTTCAAAAACCCAAAACCCTTCCTATGGAGCAAGCAGGTTTGATATTTTCTCTTTTTTTTGCATTGTTTCCCTTTTACTTACTTTAATTATTCCTTAGGTTAGAAGGCATGCTTAGAAGAATTATTAGGTTGTATTGCCACCTAATGGCTATATATCATATTGCATCTGCCTTTGAAATTAGGAACTTGAGGTCCACTACAAAAAAAAAAAAAAAACCAAAGTACTGAGGTATATAACAGAATCAGATTGAATACTCAGAAGAATAAAATTATTTGAATTTGCATTGATATGTATGAATTATGTCCTAACTAGAGTAACTGGTGGTGGTGGGCTGTTGGGAGAAGGTCACTGCACTGGATTACTAACAAATCAATCCCAGCCCACTTGTGTCCAGACAGATACCTGTATTAGACTTTTAAATGACATGCATACATGGGCTCTGTACAACATGTAACAGTAAAGTCTATCATATATACAACTTAAAAAATTGCAAGCCAGATTTCTTCCTTGATAAATTTGTTAAGGAATATTATTTAAAACATGCAGTTACAGAAAAATCATGCTAAATTCCTGCCCATCTGAACACATAGCTTTTACTAATAACACACCAACAGGCTCCCTAAATTTTGCCCTAATGAGGAGACCGAGGGAATGTTCTACCCGAGAAAGATCCAAGATAGCCTGGACATTAAATGGTGAGGGAGAGGTAGGGACCATCACCCCACTTTGAGCTCCAGAATGCTAATGCCCCTTTTGTGATATTCACCAGTGGTCACCAGGCAGCTCATCTCAAGGTTCTGCTGCTCTAAATAGACCCACCCTCATTACACATGTGGGCCTTTACCCGCTGCTAAAATCCCAGAAAGACCTGGCCACCCTCCATGAGGGGAGGAAGGGAGGAGGTGAGCAGCACCAATAACGGGCTCAAAACCGGACCTGAGCACACACCATCCTGCTTCTCCAGCTGGTGTTATAAAGTGTTTTAGGTTTTGCTTCTTCACCCCATAGTCTGCCCTAGGTATTTTCTGATTTTTGGGGGGGTTACTATTAGCTCAGGCATCTTTATGGGATTACATGTTGCTGATTCCTCTAGACGATCAAATCTGAAAGGCACCACGAATGATGGAACCTATTCCCCTGACTACTCCCTTACAAGCGTGGACCTGAAGAGCTTCAAAAACAACCTGGTGGACATCATCCAACAGAACAAAGAGAGGTGGAAAGAATTAGCAGCTCAAGGTATGGTTGTTTATGAAGCCTTACTGCCATCTCCCTCTGTCCCAACTCCTCTGAGAAGTTGGATTTTTTTCTCCCCTAAGTTTCTTCTTTTATAAAATATGCAAGCCCTTGAGATATTTAGAATTTGGCTTCCCTGGGACTATTCATAAGAAAATTGGTTTTTCTGTTAAATAAAAAGAGATTCTTCTCTGTTAGGGTTGCAGAAGTATTGACATAGGTAGCAGTGAGGTGGATGTGAAGGACAATAAAATGGACAAAAAACTTTACATAGCACAATAACCTCGTGTTCATTTCTAGAGGTGCTTTTGATCCTGTGTTTTAGGCTTTCTAAGTAGTTTTGTGTTGCATTAGGCATGCAGCACTTAGTGTCAAAGATTTGAGAGTATGCTTTTTTCACTTTTACTAACTTCTTTCCTGACAGTTTCACTCACAAGTTGGAAAAACCATGTGTAATCTACTACCAAAGAAACCAAATGGGAAGCTAGCTTAGTTATTTCTGACATGATTTTGATTCAAATTATCTATTTGATTTCCATGGGGTGTGAGTTAGTGTCAGTTATCTTTCATGCATGAAATTAGCTTCAGAATTCCGAGATCTGGCCCCTGCCTCCTCTCACCCTGCCTCCCACTAGCCTCCTCTCATGCTCTATACTCCCTGCACAGTGGCCTTCTGGCAGGTTCTTACCATAACTCAGGACCTTTGCAATGATGGTTTCTTCAGCCAGGAATTTTCTTCTTGTAGTTCTCTGCAAGGCTGATTCCTTCTTGGCTGGTAGGTCAGCTTTTTATTTTTAATTTGAAAAACACAGTGGAGTTTTAATAACTCATTAGTTCTCACATGGAGTTTTTGAGGTATATATACACTATTATTATCCCGATTTTACAGGTAAGGAAATAGGCAGAAGGCAGTTATGTGACTTGCCTCAAATCCCACAATTAGTAAGTGGAGGAGCTGGAATTCATTCTTTCTCTCCGGACGCGGTGCTCTAAAATCCCATGCTGGTCAGCCCCCAAAGAGGCCCTTCTTGACCACTAGGAGTAATGTCCTCTGTCTGTTTTTCCCTGCTCAAACCCAGTTTACTTACTTCAAAGTGGTGTCGCTAGTCCATAATGAGTGATATTTATTTATTGCTTTACCTATTATCTGACTTGCACATGGAAACATCTTACCCTCAAAAGTAGAGTCATGGTTTGCTGTGTTTTCCAGGGTGTCCTTAGTTCCTTGTTCAGTACTGGACATACACAGATACTCAGTAAATATTTTTTAATTAAATGATTAATTAATACTGGATAGTGTTACATTATTCTTCCACTTCTGCTATTAGAAAACAAAAGAAATATTGATCCTAATGCCATCATCCCACTCTGTAACTCATGTTTTCCCAGCACATAAGCTTAGTCAAAAGGAAATAGAGTTTCCCAAATAGCTATGGCTCTACACAGCCATTACAAGGATCACTTGGATATAAACCATGCAGTCACACACACTGCCTGGTTTATATCCGTCACTCAGAATGGTCCTGTGCTTAATTAAATACTCTAACATCATCTCTTGTAATTTAGCCATGGGCTTCATTTATGTTAGAGAAACCAGGGGATTTTGCCCTCTTGTCCCATCCCAAATTGAATTACCACCTATAGCAGCAAAGCTGGTTTCTGCTGCCATTCTCAAGCTGGTGTTGGTGGCAGAGGTTGGAAATAGCTCCTCACAAGAAGGTCACAGGTTCCTGCTATGCTTACCTGAATCTCCAGAAATTTTTCAAGAATAAATGCTTCTCAAAGTGTTGTGTTGCCTTGATTGATTTCTAGGGTGATAAAATAGTTGTTCTTGTTCATTTTTTTCCGATTTTTTATATTGTTTTCTATGGAAAGGAAACACAGCCTCTTTACATCACTAACAGGAAGCCCTCTTTCTCCACACTGGTTTTTGGGAGAATTAAATAAGTTGATTTTATGTAATCTGCTTAGAAGTACCTAAAATAATAGCCACTTTAGTTGGCTGTTATTATTACTATAATTATTATTTGCTGTGCTTTTGCTATGTGTTCTAGGAATTAGAGATACGGTAAAAAACTAAAGAAGCAGTAATAAAACGTACCTTCATGAAAGAAGGAATGGGAGGTAGGAGCAGAATTGCAATTTTAAATAAGGTGACTAGGAAAGGCTTTACTGAGAAATTGAGAGTGTAAATAAATACTAGAACAGTTAGAAAGAGCTATGAGGAGGTCTGTGGTAAAGGGTAGGAGAATAAGTTTTCAGACAGAGGAAGTGACCAGCAAAATATCTGGAAGGTGGAGTTCTGACGTGCAAGACATAATAGGAGGCAAGTGAAACAGGGAAATCGGGTAAGTGGGAGTAATGTAGGCAATGACAGATGGGTAACATGATGCTACATTATTGGTTTAGATCCAAGAGAGATAGGAAACACAATGTATGGTTCTAAAGGAGAAAATAAAATGATCTCTGATATTTTAAAAGGTTTACTCTGGCTACAGAATGGAAAATAATATATTTTGGAGGCAAAAAAATGGAAGCAAGGAAGCTAGAAAGAGACTTGTTTATAACTCAGAACAAAGATGCAGACCTAGATCAGGTGGTTGTGGTAGAGGGAGAAGTGTCTAAATTCTGGCTATATGAACTAGTATCCATGAGTAGAAAAGGACAGCAAAAAGAGACTGGATTCTGGATATATCCTGAAAGTAGAACTGAGAGGACTTGTTAACAGATTAGGTATGGGCTATGAAATCCAGAGAAGCGTCAGTGCCATAGTTTTTGTTTTTCCTACTCGTTAATTGTGTATGTTTAAATTTCTGTAATCATTTTGCAGAACACTTTGGCATTCTCTAGCAAAGCTGAGGATGCCTATTCCCGAACAATCTCACTTCTATATTTTTACCTCAGAGAGACTTTACTCATGTGCATCACAAGACATAAACAAAACATGCACTATAGCATTGTTCATGAGTGCAAAAAATCTGACAACAGTAAAATGGATTTATAAGCTGTATTGTATTCATATTATGAAATAGCATACATCCGTTAAGATAAATAAACTTCACTGTGAACATCAACAGGGATGAATGACACACATAATACTGAGCAAATCTACCTAGATTGGAACAAAAACCATAAATCAATCCCAGATCTGCTTTCTTTCCCATCTTCTCAGAGATAATGTGTACTTGAGAAAAACTAGTTATGTCCCAGAATTAAATCTGGGTGGTCAGTCTGAAATACACTATGTTTCTTACTATAGTGAGTAATTTTCTGATTTATTTGATATTGATTCAAACCCCAAAACACTAGGATCAAAGATTAAGAAGTGAGAAAAGGCGGCAACGTGGGAACTGAGACACTACCAGAATTGCACTGGGCACAAATCACAACTATTTAGAACCAGAAGGAAACCTAGAGGTAGCTTAAGGCAAGCTTGGCATTTTAGAATATGTATTAAAATGTTCAAACATACTAGTGTTTTTCAATTTCTTTTTGTGGGTTATTTCCTACACAAGTACTCTAGAGTCATAGAATATGTTCTGTATAATCTCATTCATTAAAGCCTTTTGAGGAGTTCCCATCGTGGCTCAGCAGAAACAAGTCTGACTAGTATCCAGGAGGGTGCAGGTTCGATCCCTGGCCTTGATCAGTGGATTAGGGATCCGGTGGTGCCACAAGCTGTGGTGTGTAGGTTGCATATGCAGCTCAGATCCCGAGTTGCCATGGCTGTGGTGTAGGCCAGCAGCTACAACTCCGATTCGATCCCTGGCCTGCGAACCTCCATATGCCACAGATGCAGCCCTAAAAAATACAAAAAAAAAAAAAAGCCCTTTGAGACCTGCTTTTGGCTTAGTAGCTCATATGTTCCACTGAAAAGAAGGGAAACAATAGGATTTTGATTAGAATTACTTTGATAACTCTTTGGGGAGAATTGTCATCTTCCAATTCTTTTCTCTCTCTCATCTTCCTTTTGGTTTCATAGGAATGAAAACAGTGCACTAGAATAATGAGTCAAACCTTTCCCAACTCGCTATACTTATCCTTCTTGCTACTTGGGGCAAAAGCCTCAGTCCACGCCCAGGAAATGAGAAACCTAGATATCTTCTGGAGGTGTGAGTGAGGAAATACAGTGCTTGACTAAGTGTTTTCCAAGACATTTTTTTTTTTGCCTCATATATGGATGTGACTTTTGAACCTGAAGACTAAGAGTGTGTGCTTTGTTTCTGAGTACTTCAGTAGCAATACTTATATCAACTTGTCTGCATGGGCATGGACCACAGTGACCAGTAAGTGGGAACAAAACGAGGTTAGTTAATAGTATGCAGCATCAGCTCGTCAACAAGGTAAAAAGCTTTTGTAGGAAAGAAGCTTTTGTAGGAATTTCCCTTTTGTAAGAAGTGAAATTAAAAATAAAGTATGATTGTTGAATTAAGACAGTATTACTCAATTAACATTTGTCAAGTGTTTTCACTACAGGAAAAAAAGATCAGAGGTTCATCTTTCTTTTAATTTGAATGATTTAAAACTAACTGACTTATGTGACACAAACTGAAATAATTTTAAATTCCTTGAGATTTTCCAGTGTGGTTAATAGTTTTAAAAAATGTTTCAGAGGGGAGTTCCCTTCGTGGCTCAGTGGTTAACGAATCCGACTAAGAACCATGAGGTTGCAGGTTCGATCCCTGGCCTCGCTCAGTGGGTTAAGGATCCGGCGTTGCCGTGAGCTGTGGTGTAGGTCGCAGACGTGGCTCGGATCCCGCGTTGCTGTGGCTGTGGCCAAGGCCGGCGGCTACAGCTCCTGTTAGACCCCGAGCCTGGGAACCTCCATATGCCGCGGGTGCGGCTCTACATAAAGGCAAAAAGACAAAAAAAAATGTTTCAGAGGGAAACTGACACTTTTGAACATGGGGATTTTGTTTTGAAAACAAAACCGAAAAAAAAGACCACCTTCTCTGTTTTGTACCAAGGTCTGAGGCAATCTTAAGAAATGTTTAGGAGCTTGAATTCAGTTAAACTGTTTTTCGTAGAAAATATTTACGGGATCATAAAAGCCAGTTTAAAAAAAATGGAGCGCTATAACAGTGTAAATAGCTGATTTGTTCTCATTTCCACCCAGTGTCTTACTTAGGGAACTTTAAGGACAAACGCAAGAAACTGTTGTTTCACACTCTCTCCTCTGACCGTTTTGGATGTTCCACAATCTAAATCAGGCTGATTCTTCCTTTTGGTTTCACAGGGTGTGAATAAGCTGCCCCTGGAAAAATGGGGAATAATCCCATCTGAATGCCACCTTTATCCTCCTCCTTTGCTTCTCTAGGGAAAACCTAGATCCATGTCCTTGGGTCTGGAAACAAGGCTGAGTGGACTTCAGGCTCAATTTCTCAAAGCTTTAGGGCACTTAACCTTCCTCAGTGAATCATTTTCTTTAGTGCTGATAGATGCTAAAGTGCTCAGAAGAATAAATAGGATTGTGAGCCTAAGCATTACTCCCAAACCAATTACACAGCAGTACTTTCATAAAAACATATACCACTCTGAACTCTTATCTCACAGAACTTTGTTAGATTTTTCTGTTTTCTTTTTAGGACCACACCTGCAATATATGAAAGTTCCTAGGCTAAGAGTGGAATCAGAGCTGCCGCTGCCAGCTACGCCACAGCCATAAGCCAGATCCAAGCTGCATCTGCAACCGATGACTACAGCTGTGGCAATGCTGGATCCTTAACTCACTGGGCAGGGCCAGAGATCCTTAACTCACTGGGCAGGGCCACATCCTCATAGATACTATTCTGATTCTTAACCCACTAAGCCACAGTGGGGACTCCAGATCTTTTTTTTTTTTCATATTTCCCAGCAATCCCTATTAGTCCCTAATAGTGCAGCTCATTGCTTAGAGTAGATATTTTTAAAAAACAAAAATATGTCCATGTTATTTTGTATTGAATTACTTTAAAGGTTATGTTTATATTTGTTCATAAAATATTTCAGTTACTCCTTTCCATTACCTTTTTATAAAACATAATGCATTTTGCATTGTAATTCCTAAACTCTCAGGACTGTGAATCTTGAGCATCTTTTTGAGAAAATACATGAATGCTTTTTAGATTTCATAAGGGACAAGTAATCAAACAGAGGGAAGCAAAGTCTTCCAGAGATAAAAAATAGAGCTTACTCTCATTTTCTCTGTAATTATGGTTTAAAATGTAATTGACAGTTTAAATGAGATCTTGCTCATAATTTTTAAATCGTATTTGAAAATATTAGTAAATTAGGTTACGTATTATGTTTATTTTATTGTTCCTATTTCTAATTTAATCTCTTCAGCTAACATTCTACTTTATATTATCAGTGCAGTAAAGCAGGAGTATGCATCTGGTAGAGTGGAACATTTGGAAGATCAGAATTATAAAGTTCTAAGAGGCAGTATTCACCAAAGTCATTTAACCTTAGAGGGTTTAGGTAACATTCAGTGAGTGTGTACTTGTGTGTTATTCATTCATTCACTCATTTATCGTAAAGGCATAACTCAGTAGTTTTTAACCATGGCAGCATATTAGCATCATTGGGACTACCTTTTTTTTTTTCAACGTGGCTTATTTCCAGTTCACAGAGGTAGGTCAAAATAGAGCACTTTTGTGCATTTCAATGAGTGCAGAGGATGTGGAGGTGAGAGCAAAAATTTCATTAGCTCCTTGTCAAGACAAACCAAGTACAGATTAGGATCTGAGCCAGCTCTATCCTGGCAAAGCTGTACTCAGGAGACATCAGTTTGTCCCTTAAAATATCTATGTCTTGGGTCATATGTCTCACCCTGGAACATGTCTTCTCTTCCTAGAAAAGTCAGTGGACTTTCTCTCTAACTTTATCCTTGTTCTCTTTTCCTCCTTCTTGGGCCCCCTCCTCTGCTTTGCTTATTAAAATCCTACCTGTCTTCCAAAACCCAATTAAAATGGCTTCTCCAAGAATCCTATCACTTAGTTATGTAAGCATAGCTGTCTTATTTGTACTGCAGTTGGAGAACTTACCTTCTGCCTTGCAAGTCCCAAAATGGGAAGAGAAAAATGTATTCAAAAGGGATGTACCAAAATCAGTGTTGAGATAGGAAGGGGAATGAAGGAGAATCAGAATCTGTTTCCAATTACACATGCCTTAGAGAGATTCTGACATTCCCTTTGTGAGATGTACACCATTCTCCACCCAATGAGATTTACTGAATATCATGAGATATCACAACCGGAATGTGTTACATATGCCTAAAACTATGGAGCCTGCCAAAATATTGAGAACTACTAATGAAGTCATTCTGAAAATACTTACAGAGACCTACTATATGTAAAACAAATGCTGCAGATTTTTTAAAGAGAATTCATAGGATGTAGGATGTTCAGCTTTAGATTTTGATAGTTCTTGCTCAGAGCCAGGTAAAGAGCTGTCAGTGTTGGGTAGACGAGTGCTGATTCTATTCTCAAATGCCACAAAAAAACAGTATATTAATCCATTTGTCACAGCAAAGTTGGATCTGAGCCGCTTCTGTGACCTACACCACAGCTCGTGGCAATGCCGGGTCTTTAACCCACTGAGTGGGGACCAGGGATTGAACCCATATTCTCATGGGTACTAGTTGGATTCGTTTCCACTGAGCCACGATGGGAATTCCCTGTTGTACCATATTTTTGATTGCTAGCTGAATGAGCTAAAATAAATCTACAGATAAATGGCTAAAGTGTAAGGGTAGGGGACATTCTTCCAAAGTTCCTCCACTTGTTCAATATCTGTACGTCTGCACTTGCTACATTTTCAGGCATCAAAAACTTAGTCCCTTGCTCCAATTCTACTTTGCAATAAACTGCAATTAGTAACTGGAGGAGCTCACAGGAGTTTTTGTACCTTCTGAGAACTCCAGGTTACAGAGTGTGACAGTGGATATTTGAAGAGTGAAAACATGATGATGAGGAAGAGAGTGCTGGACAGGATTCTAAGGTATGGAGTAGAGATGATGGGGGCAGATGAAGACTAAAGAGGTGGGGCATGAGGTAGGGAATAGCTATTTGAGACAGTTCTCCCTTTCGAGTGCTACTCTCCTCCTGAAAATGGAACCAGAATTTGTACCCAGAATTTGACTGAGTCCTTCATATTCCTCACACTAGGCTAGATTCAAGACTTTTTCAGTTTCTCCCAATAACCCAGTTCCAAGTATACTGGAAGCTTTGTTGTCTTATATTATACTTTAGAGCAAAACGTAAATCATCACTTTCACCTCTTAGTTCTGTTCTCTCTCCAAAACCTCAAATTCTACATTCCTCTTGACCTAAGATTTATCCTCTCTTTCTTTTCTCAGCCTCCAAAATCCCCTCAGCTGGCACAGAACAATTTAGTTCTGACCTCAAATTTAGCCCATTCAATAAGACAAAAGCCTGATAATTGGCCTAAAATGACATCTATAATTCTTCAAGCATGCCTGGGCATCTCTGGGGTGATCATGATTTGCTTATTATTTTCAACTTCATTGAAATCCCTATTAAATTTTTCTCTTCTACCATCAGGAAATATTTAAAAACCTTAATCACTGTATCTGTAACCTACCTTTGTAATCAGAAAAATCATCATATGTGTTACTAATAAGGTAGATACTTTCTTATTGTTAACATAATTTATTTGAAATGTATTGAATATATGATAATACTGTAGTCAAACAGGCTTATTTAAAATCACTTATTGCTAGAAACCTCAGATTTTTTCAAAAAGAAACAAGTTTTCTAAAAATATATCTTGCGTTATTGCTTGAAAAGTTAAAAAAAGAAAACTAGAAGTCTTTCCCATCAGAGGTAAAGTAAATGTTTAAAACGAATGGAAAAATCACTGAAATCTTAAAAGATCATATTTACATTGATTAGCATGACATTTTAATAGATTTTAATAGGTTCACTAATTAAATCGTATATTATTACTTGTATATAAAATATCTTAAAATGCAACATATTGGGATTGTGGCTCAATGGGTTAAGAACCAGTGTCATCTCTGTGAGTAGGCGGGTTCAATCAAACCACTGAGCCTCGCTCAGTGGGTTAAGGATCCAGCATTGCCTCAAGTTGTGGCATAGTTCATAGATACAGCTTGATCTTGCATTGCTGTGGCTTTGGTATAGGCCTGCAGTGAAGCTCTAATTCAGCCCCTGGCCTTGGAACTTCCATATGCCTCAGGTGTAGCTGTAAAAAGAAAAAAAAAATGCTATACTGCATATTAGTATGATAAGTGATTTTTGTAATTATATTGGTATTAATGCTAAACAGAATGCAAATTTCTGTTCCACTAAGTATATATTTATTTGCCAGACAGTATGCTGAGTTCTGTCATAGACATTATCCTATTTAGTCAGCCAAACAACTTCATGATTTAGCTATTGCCACCATTTACCATGTGAAACCTGAGGTCAATGGGAGTTTAAGCCAACCAAATCACAGGTTTATGCACATATCTTTCTCAGTTCTTTTCACAGTTTCTATAATACACTGAAAATAGCAACATGGTAGAGGAAAACTCAGAAATAGGAAAAAATTTCTTTGAAACCTTACTCAAGACTAGCATATTTGCTTCATCAGCTCTACTTTTTTTTTTTAATTTTATGGGTATATAGTTGACATACAATGTTGAATTAGTTTCAGGTGTACAGCAAAGTGGATAAGTCATATGTGTAAATATATCCATTCTTTTTCTGACATAGGTTATTACAAACTATTGAGTAGATTCTTCTGTGCTATACAGTTCATTCTAATTAATCATCTATTTTATACAGTAGTGTGTGTATGTTATTCCCACCTTTCCAATTCTCTTTTTTTACTAAAGTA